>CAOLHI010001412.1:0-386099 GCA_948474755.1 Ctenosaura bakeri
GAAAAAATAAATGTTCAAGAACAAAATAAGCCAAGATTTAAACTCATCACCTGTACCACAAGTTTACTGGGAACAATATTGCTTTGACAAACATACTTTCTTCTCGCTCTCGAGGAAGATAATCTCTCATGTCTTGGCCTCAGATGTCTGATTCCCATTTTACAGAAAATGAATAAATAAAAGGGAGGAAGTTTGCACAAATAAAGCTTCCATGCTGTTTCATTTCATTTCATTTTTTATCATTACTGGACTCAGGGTGGCTCACAACATTAACAACAAACAGACACAACTAAAAATGCAACAAATTATCATATTTAGGCACAATAATAACATATTATTGTGCTAAAACAACTTCTGAACAATTTAAAATCAAGGAGAACCACAAAGAAAACACATTCCAGTCATTAAAAGTCCCTTAAATCTAAGAATCTGCATGTACTAAAAATGCCTTTGCCTGGGGGAAGAAGGAAAACAAAAAAAGACCAGTCCAACTTCCCTTGGCCATCTTTGGCTGAATTCCATAGCATGAGAGAAACCATTAAGAAGTCCCCATCTAACCTTTTCAACAAATATGCCTATAAGGGCAGCAAGACAAGGATGAAGCCATCCTCCCAAAGTTTAAATACCATGGCAGATTCATATAGAGAGATGGACTCAAATCATACTGAGATTTATAGATCAGAATTGACACTTTGTTCTAGGAAACAGAGGAGAAGTCAATAAAAACATATGTGACCAGCTCCAGTCAGCATTCAGACCACATCATTTTTGACTTAATGAAGATGTCAAACATTTTCCAAAGGCAGTTCCACTTAGAGCACACATTACAATAATCCCAAAAGGATACACATACACATAATTAATAATCCATAACTAGGCATTAATTAACCATTGTCAGAGTTCCATGTTAGTTCTGTATCCCAAATTTTGACTGGAATCCAATAACGTGATACTTTAAAAATCAAAGCCATGAAAGAAACGCAGAATAGTATTTTCTGGAAAATGGGGAAGAACACTTGGGAGAGAGGAAAACACAACTGTAAAATAATAAAGATAAGAAACAAAACTATAAAAATATATCCCCTCACCAAAAATCTTATTCTTAGAGACCTTCTAATATGGAGGAGCCATTTGTCAAAGTTTGGGGGGCGGTCACATTGACCTCCCAATGGACCTTGGAGGACTGCATCCCCTATCCCAAATCAGTTTTATTTATTTACTTATTTTTTTATTTATTTACTTAAAAATAGGTCCCACAGGAGTTGTGTGAGGCAATTTTGTTACATTTTTTGATCCCACTCACCCATATTAGACCCAGGAGAGGGTTTCTTCTAATTAGGAAGTAAATCAGAAATTATTCTTATGGTCCTTAAATATCTTGGGAAATATATGGTAAAATTGGACCACACATTTGGGTTACCACGTTTCTCACCCCTGGACTAGAAGCCCTTTTCTGTCCACATTTTTTTCCTGGTTATCTGGTTCAGGTCAGATGGTCTTACGTAGAGTCATGTGTTGGTGAGTGAAAATCCGGTTAAGCAAACAGCAAGTAATCTTAAAAGGAAGGGTCTACTTCCTATGGGTGTAACAGAGCTGCAGCCTGTTGAATCAGGGGCCCAGAATGTGGATTAGCACCTGCTACCACTACCATACCAAAGGCTTCTATATTCCCTCTGAGTTTAGCTAAAGTCATCATAGCCGCTAATGGCAAGGTGAGGGTAGACTATTTTCTGAACAACAATGTATTATTGCAAGTGAACTCTCTTGTAATACAAAGTATTTTGGGGTGGTTTAATCTTGAAAGGGTAGTTATTTGATGATCTGTGACTGCACAATAAATACAGTACAGAACTGAATGGACAATTGAGACCCATTAGTTTTATAAGAGACCAGTTCCTAGTGGAAATGAAAATGGGTACAATTAGTTAATTGATCTGGACCAACATAGCTGCTTACATTTTCAAGCTGTCATTGGAAGTGTAACCAAAGAGACAGTAATGATGAGTGTCTATACTCCAGAATTTACCACTACACCATTGGTTCTGTGTAAAAAGCAGCAGTAGGCTAGTAAGTGTAGTAGGCTAGAACTTGAAGACTTTCACTTAAACCTACTTGCTTATCTCTTCTAATACAATTTGTTTTCTTTTGTTCCCAAGCTTGCTGACAGAAGCTGCTATTAGAAGCTCCTTAGAGCCATTTCTTTCCTTAGACTCTAGCAGTACATACACAAGTACAAAAATGAATTCTCATGTGAAAAAGATAGTTAAGACATGAGCAACCATCTTTTAAAACTGCAGAGTTTGGCTTTTAAATCACAAGAATATTCATTGGTGTCATTCAAGCAATGACTATTAGCATGTTAATTAAATTTAATAAGAATGAAACTGTTATCAGATTATATTCATCAGGGTTCCTGCATTCAGGGCAAAAAAATGATGCCAGGAGACAATTCTGGCAGACAATGAGTGAAAACAAAACTGACTGTATTTCAGTCTGTATGAATGTGATAAAGGATGAGTCCTTCATTACTTTCCACCACCACCCCAGAAAATGAAAGTTTAACGAGTTATACTGTCTGCAGAAGAATCCTGACCACAATTCCAAAGTGAATTTTAAGTCTGCAAATATAAATGCATACTAGAATGCATTGTGTGCACCCATGGCATTAAATAGATTAGAAAATGAAATGTCATACTGCAACATGACCAGAAGACTTTTCTCTCTTTTTTTTCCTCCAGTAGTTAATTTACAAGAAAGATGGAAGATCACAGCTGGAAAAAAGTTTTTTGCTTCCCTACCCTATTTCCTTTTCTAAAATATAATGTATGATTCTTTTTCTGCATGGTGAAGAAAGAGTACACTTTTCCTGAACCACCATAGAATAACAAGACCAGACACAGAAAGTTGGGGTGAATCAGGGCCACTTCTGTTACCCTAAAAGGTGGGGAGCCTTGAGGTCCACCAGCAGAGCCAGCTTCTCCTTAGACTTTGGGGAAAGTTTCTGTAGGAAATGCATACAGCAGATGCATGTAGGTTTCTGTAGGAAATGCATACAAGCAGGTGCTTGCCTGCTGTACCTGGACAGTTTTGTCTACTGTTGTATTTGGAGGTTGGTTCATTGAGAGTATTACCTCAAAGCCATTAAGGTCAGGGGGTTCTGTTTAATCCTCTTGAACTTATGACCTGCCATTCTGAGGTTATCCTGACCTAGCCCATGCTTACAGCCAGTGTCCTGCTACCACATGCTTTTACAGTCATAAGTGACCATTTTTATAAAATGATACTTTTTGACATTTTTGCTGTCCCACAGGATAAGCAGGGTGTAAGGCGTGGTAACACTTTATTTAACCTTAAAATTATTTAAACTGTGTTGAACCTGGAAAGAAACAGGAAGAAAGAAATCTAGTGTGAGATCAGCTGAGGTAGATATCAGTCCTTGACTTCTTCCTCATCCTTCCCTGGGTGAAACAGCTGAGACCTGATGACAACCTAATTTTTGGGTTGCTCCCCATCTGACCATCTACAGGAAGGCAGACTAGGGGGACCCCCCTACACACACACACATACACAATATGCAGGCTTTAATGTGAAGGCAAAGCACCCAGGCTAGACCCAGGGGTGGTCTCCTTCTTTATCCCCTACTCTTAAGTCATAAAGAGGTAGCTCCAGAGCTCTCCCCTACACTGAAGAGTTCCAAGGTGTTCACCATAGTTATACTTTTTCGTCCCACTACCTGACATGGAAAAAGGACAAGCATTTGCTTAATCCCTTTTGTCCACCAGGCTGTCCAAAAGGGTCCTCATTCCTTATTGCAAATCCCCTAAGAACAACATATCACCCTTATTGGATAAATATTGGATAAATCTGCTCTATAGAGCACTGAAATACTATGTTGGCAAGAAAATGGCCAAACCACCAAAATAGAACATTGTGTTTCCTTGTTATTCCTCCTGCAATCAATGCAACATGGATTACCCTCATCTCACCAAGGTTTGTGAGGCAAAATAGCAGAAACCACAATCCTGCAATCCCCAACCACTAGTAGCAGGTGTCAACAGAAGTATGATCATTTGGAAAGCTTACCCAATGTGACCAGATGCAGTCTGATCCTGAACCCACCAACTTCTCAAGGTGGTGACTATGCACAATTGCATGGCAGGGATGCCTGATATGCTTGCCTGCTGCCCAGTCATGCACACTGAGAGCGTGCAACCATGATAACGTGCCAAAGATACCTGACACGCTTGACTTTTGGACTTGCTCACCTGCTACCCATTCCCACTCTCCAAAACTGCAACTGACAAACCCAAGGTGACAATGAAAACACTGACTTCTTCTGATACTCACTGTTCCTTGATACTTGAGCTTCAACACCAAAGAGAGGGCGGGAAGGGGGCTGGAGGACCTTAAAATCTTCCAGTTTTATTCCTGACACTCATTATCCTGGTGCAATCATGCCTGATGTACAGCCACCTGGACTTTCTCTATTGGAGGCCAGGAACGGCAGCTCCCCCATGTATTGTACAGTGGCCCATGAGCATGAAGCTGAATTACTGACACTTTTCCATTTACTGAAGTGGCAAATGGAAAGCTTATATGAGATTTTAAGATGTCTGCAATAGCGAAATTAATTCATTTGCTGTGCATTAAAGCAAATTAAAAAAGGAAACCAAAGTAGTTTAGCTGTAAACTCTTTCATAATCTGCCAAACTAGTTTTCTGATGGAACTGCAGTATTAGTAATTAGGGAAATTCTTCAATTTCCAAACATCTTTGGATTATCTTCCTTTTTCATTTTATGTCTTTTCAAAATTTGCTCAGCACTGAGGTTATAGCTTAGTTGTTCGTGCTGCCTTGTCTATTTGTGAGTTCTACATTATAGTGGAACAGTGAAATCATTTTCACAATGTGGATCTTTGTGTGGCCAGATCAGAACCACCTGTACACAACATAAAGTATTGGTAAACTTATAGAAATCACAAGGTGGGGGGGGGGAGCAGGAGGAGGAGGAAAGGGATGGAATGAAATAGTCACCCTGAGTACAAAGCATTATTCCTCCTGACAATACTCTTTTGCAGGTCCTGCTTATTATTGCTATAGTTACATCATCAATGATTTGAGCAAAAGTAATATAACTGGATAAAGCTATTCAGTCAGTTTCTCCAATTTCTTTCTGGATTACATAAATAATAACTATGTTATTTATGGTAATTTATGAAAAAAAAAGTAGGGAGATCTTGTGCCTATTACCACAATGCAATATGAAGATATATGAAGACAATGTAGGTTTTCCTTATAAGCTGTTTGACTGATCATGTTTCTTTAAAATACTTACAGATGGCTCTTTGGGTGATTTGGATAGATCAGCAACAATCTCCCAGTTTAAGAATAGTAGCTCTCTCTGTGTCTTCTTGGGCATATGTCTCTCTATATGATGATAATGTATGCATATGTCTGTATGTATGCTATTTATATATTGCATGTGTTGTGTGTGTGTGCAATATATATACACACACACACATACATCATCATCATCACTAGGAGTTTATTTTTGTGTGGAAAGACTAGGAGTTCTGTTTCACTATGGCGCTCAGGACAAGTTGCTGTCCCCACAAATTTTTAAATCCAAGGATTTTTGTGTCTGTCTTTGTTGTGTTGCATCAGAGTCCAGTTTGTAAACCCTAGCTTTCTATTTTTAAAAAAGCAAAATAATAAACAGAAGCTCATTCCTATTATAAAGAACTTACTGCTTACAGCCCAGTCATCTGTCTGTCTGTCTGAGCTTGGAAAGTAATTCATTATGTAACTCGTTACAAGCCAAAAGTCATTTGATATCTATAACGATGTGAACATTTTCAGTAACTTGTTGCATTATTTATCATGTTACTTGTTGTTTTTAATTACTTTTTAGTTCCTTTAAAATACCCTCCAAAGGCACTGAGAAAAAGAACAGAAGGAACATTACTTGCTATTCTTGGTACCTTGAAAAGTAATGTGTAACTTATAACAGATTACTCCCAAACTGTATATGCCCCCTCCTCCATAAGAGAAAATGGTTTTTTTCTTTTTGTTCACAATCTATATCCTGTGTTTGTATCATTTCTGCTATTAGGTCAGAAGGAGTTAAAGATAGCACTGGAAGTTCTCCAAGGATCTTGAAGCAAAGGACATCATTCTTCTTAATTAGAGCTTTTCATATGGACTGTGACTGAAATCACCTTAGTTGCCTTTTCTATCTCTCACCTGATTCTAATTAGGCCCTTTGGAACATTAACATGGCTTTCTTCCCCCTCATGATTCATCTCATTAAGAATATGGCAGGGTGGGGCAGAGAACAGAGCTGACTTATGTATATGCTCTGTGTATGAGAGACTGATCCTGGATTCTCTGGTAATCCATGAGATGTTCTCTTTGTCCTTTATCAGCAGGACTAGGTTCTGTCTGACCAACATACTTGACAAAATCTTATTATGGCTTGACCTTCAATTTGTGTTTTTCATTTCTCCATTTTCTGGTAGAAAATAAAGACAGTATGGTTTAATAGTCCAAGTTGGACTTTGGGAGAATAGCATTTGAATCCTTGCTCAGCCATGGAAAGCTGTGTGCTGACCTTGGGCAAGTCACTCTGTCTCAGCCTAAGAAGAAAGCCATGAAAAATCTCCTCCCAAGAAATCTTGTCAAGAAAACCCAATCCAAGAAAATCCAAGGACAGGAATGCCATCAGTAGGAATCGACTTGGAAATATACAGTCAGCTCTCCACATTTACGGGTTTCACTTTTGCGGATTTGATTATTCATAGATTATTTGCTGTCCCCTCTGCTGCCTCCCTAGGCCATTTTTAATAGGCACTGAAAGCCTTGTGAGACTGAGAAACTGCAAACAAGACCTGTAAGTCTCTATTAAAAATGGTGTGGAGCAGCAGTGGAGGTGGCCATAAGCCCCACCAGCCCCTCACTTCTGCCTTGTGAAGGAACTCTGATGCCTCAAAGGAATCCATGGTGAATTGAATAGGGTGATCAGACTTTTTTGTGTGTTAAATATTTTTTGGGAGGCCTAGAGTTATTCACAGTTCTTCCACTGTCACAGGGGTCTGTGCCCCTAACCCTAGTGAATGTGGAGGGATGACTGTATAACAACAACAGTTTTCTGGTATCTGTTAAACTATTGTGTTTATTTTTACACTTGGAGAACACCTGCGTATGCCTATAACTTCCAGTCAAGGAGTGTGATAGTTGGAATACTTTAGCAATGGGTCAGGTGAAATTATTTAGTTTTCTTATTTTTGCCTGTGATATAGATTCTCATGATTTCTCAGTTTACAGTTCTCTGTTCTTCTATTTGTTCTCTTTTACTATTCTGTCTTGTAAATAAATCTGCCTCTATATAGTTCGGTTCGTGTGTCCATTAATAGGAATGGCCTAGTTCTCAATCCAGCATCTGACTGCATAGTTATTGGTACTGTTTTCCAACAATTGTTTTGGATTTTGGTTGCTTGGGAACAGAGTGTGCAAAGATTTTTTCATTGTCATGAAGAAGTCATAAAGATGTCCAGTAAAGTCTGAACTTCCCCTGGTTCAAGTTCAACTAGAGGAGATGTGCTGATAGCTCTACTTTTTCAGGGTTATTGTTCACTGGTAAGTGGTTTGGAGCTTTGGCAATCCAGCACAGAATAATTTTTTTGTTAGATTATTTTTTTTGATATGAACTTTCTGAAATCCTTTATAGGTTTGACAAAAAGAGAGCTTCTGAGTGCTCTGTTGCAAATCTGCATTGGGATCCTTGTATATTAAGCAATGTTTGTGGTGTCATTTAAGACTGCTGCCTTTTGATTCTGATAGGTTGTACATATTCAATACTTATACAATGGAGAATGACCTTCCCTCAACATACAATGAATAGGTACACCTTCTGAATTTGACCTTTGTAGACAGCTGATCATGTCCTTCAATTGGTTCAGTTTTGACAATAAAGCTTGAGAATTCAGAAATGTCTTTATAAATAAAATGGAGAGAATTTAAGATTTGGAACAATCCAGTATGGGAGAAAGCAAGATTGGCAGACTTGCCCATTCCCAGTCTTCACCCAACTAGCTTTGTTACTCAGAATCACCTGAACCCTAAGATGGACTTCAAAGAAAAAGAAGATCTCGGCAAAAAGCGAGGATGGTTAGAGTTTTGGTCTGGACTTCATTTCTAAGTGAACAAATTTTGCTTTCCAGATAAATACATGTAGAACAATCCAATTTTTGTACTTCAAATTTTGCAATCTAGGTTTGTGTTTAAAAAATTATCAAGTGCATGCAGAACACATATTTTTATGGTAAAATGCATAGTCGAATGGACAGTAAGAATAAGATGTGTATAAGAAATGAGTATGTTGGAATAAATATATGAATGTATTTTTATGGAAATATGCAGTCAAAATAATGCAGATCTTCACATTTGTTTGGTCTTTTGATGCGGATTACATCAGCAACGGGAAAAAATGGACTTAGAAATAACCTCCCCCCACCAAAAAAAAGGAAGAAAAAAAAGCTGGCACAGGCTAGAAACACATCCATCCTTAATTAAGAGAAATAACAGCAGTCATAACAGCTGATTCCCTGCAATATTAATTGTAATTTGATGAGGTCATACAATATCAGGCTGTATTTTTCTTTGAGACAAATCTAGGAAAGTAGATAAAGGAATCTAGGAAAAAAATTCCAGAAATGTGAAAATTGTTCAAAGCTGTGATTTTTTTTTGGTACATTTCTCTGGCTTAAATAGTATAAAGTACGGTGTTATATTTTGTACATCTTTCAAGTTGTTAGGACCATACATGACACTAACAGCTTTTAAAAGGGAAAAAATAGCCCTAAGCACCTGATGCCTTATTGAGATTAAAAAGCACAGAAACATGTTTGCAGAATTTTCAAAAATAATTGTTTCCATTTTAAAAACAAAACAAAATACTGGTCTATTAATTAAGTAATATGCAGGTCCTTTAAGACAGCTTACTTTAGCTTAATTACTTCCAGCTATGAACTAAGGGAATCATAGATTGGCAAGTATGCATATTCCTAGCAGTGGAGTCATCATTAGCTAACCTGGGCTATGAAACTCAATTAAAATTAAAATATCACATTGGGCCAAAATCTTCCCTGTAAAGCATCACAGCAGTCAATGAAGAGAACTGAGGCCATGGATAATACATCTGATAAAATCACAGAAAAAAAAAATTAACTGCTTATATTGAAGTAGATACAACAAAGTGACCATAGCTTCATGGGCCAATTCTGCACTGCATTCTTATAGCGCAATTATTCCACTTTCAACATCCTATGGAATTCTGGGGTTTGCAGTTTTGGGAGGGGTCAGCTGGCCCCTCCTGAAACTGCAAACCCCAGGATTCCATAGGATGTTGAAAGTGGAATAATCGCACTATAGGAGTGCAGTGCAGAAATGGCCATGGACAAGACAGGGAGAACGACCTGTTGTGAACCATGGATTTCAATATCATTTTCCTCTCTAATACCCTTGTCAGAGGTTCTTAATCATACCTTTCAATATTCCGTTACTATATTCAAGCTTGAAATGGGTATCAAGATAGATCCTTTTAATGGGCTGCTTTTCCCTGTGTCAGGTGAGAATTCTTGTCACCCTGATTTATTTCCAGAAGAAGAGAATGTGGATGGTAAACCTAGAAGGAGAAGTCATTTTGCAGCACTATCTTAAGGCTGCTTTGGGACATTCCTCCCACCTTGAAAAATGAGTCTGACTCATCACCAATGTATAAATTGGCAGGAAATGCAAAATATCACACTCTGATACCTGGAATTGCATTCTCTGTGTTAAGGATCAATCTTTTTTTGTTGAAGAAAGACTACTGGCACTCATGGATTTGGGGGACAGTTTGAAATAAAATCCCCATACATATGCTGCATCTAATGCTTTGTTCCCTCTCCTTCCAACTGCCAATGATGTGACCTCTGAGGGGGAGAAGAAGTAGACAGTAAGTGCAGGAATATATCCTCCCCACCAGTTTTCTTTGGGTTTCATATTTTACATAGATTGTAAAGATGAGGACAGGGAACCATAAAATTAGCTATTTGTATCCTGCTCTGGGAGATTTTTGGCTGAAGGAAAGAGTGTGAGTAACCTGAATGAACGAATGAATGAATGAATGAATTTTGGTGAGAAGATGGACCTTGGTGGAAAAAGTGACACTGTGCAAGAAGAATTTTGTAATGTTGCATTTCTGAGACAATGGCTAGAATCCTGTTGGCTAGTCCCAACTACAGTAAACTCATTTTTCAGTGGTGAGTCAACATTAGCTAAATCTAATGGATTTAATGGGTCTACTTCAGTCAGGACTGAAGGACAATTTAAGCCAGTGCATTAAAAAGAAAATCTAGAGTAGGCAAGTGGAAAGTGGAATATTTGTTTAGTTTCAATGTTGAAGTTGCTGGGAGTGGCAACCTTTGCATGCTTAATTAACTGGCAAGTTAGTTTGCATATGTATTGTAGGCGTAGAGGGAACTGCCTAGAGTAAACTTCCTGTTGTTTGGTCAGCATCCACATCCCCTTGCATATTCTCTTCCTCCTTTTGTTATTCAGCTTCCCTGCAAGCATGTGCTTTTCAATCCACTGGCAAGCATGCTTCCCTGTAAGTATGTGACTGCTTCATTTCTTCTTACCTTTCTTCAAAAGTCTGAACCTGTGTAAACTATGCACAAGATTATGTGAGTAAGTCCTTTTACATAATTTTACCGAAACTGTTTGTGTTTATTTTGAGCTAGATTAAGTGTGTCTGGGGCGGAGTGATAGAAGTGGGGCTGGTAATCTGTTCAACTTATGTTTGTGCATTTACTAAATGCTCTGCTGGTTGGGAGACCTGCCAATCTCTCAATCTTAATATTTCCCAACAGAAACCATAGAAACCTGAAGGTGAGTGGTAGGGGTGTGTGGGAGAACAAACTATCTTGTGCTTGACCACATTGGTTCAGCCATTTGGAAAACTGTACACAGTCTTTAAGAAATGACCACTGTTTCAAAGGGGAGAGGGTTGAGTTTGGCCACGTTCTTCTTTGTTCATTATTATAAGGTCACCAATACATGCTTTGCAGAAACACCTTATTCCTTTGGTGTCATTTAGGGGAGAGAGACAGACCTTTCTGGTATGTTTCTAGTGTGTTGAATTCTACCTAAAGCATGATGCAAAGTGAAAAATAGACTGCTTCTAATGGCTAAAACATAAAGGTACACAGAAAAATGTTAAGCCCCAGGGCTGCAGTAACCAAGCTCACAACAACAAAAACAAAAACAACAAAAAAGACAGAGAGAGAAATTGAAGAACAGAAAAGCCAACACCAACAGAAAGCTCACTTGCTGGAAGCATCTGTTTGCTCTAGTAATGAAAGGGGAAATGTGTATATAACATGTGGCATTTCTTGCAAGCCATAGCAGTTATGGTACTTTGGGGATACAGACAAAATATTTTTAGAGCAATAAATATGCGGCATTATGTGTTGAGAAAAAAAAGTATACATATTCAAAAGCTAGGTTTTGATGGGAGAGAGTTTTACAGAGCAGGTTTAATTCTGGGAAAGTTTTAAAGACTTCCTCTGTTTTGAAGATATAACAGTTTTAAAAGGTAGTATTTTAAGAGCATATGCAACACTTATTTGTACCATCACTGCATATGCTCCAGCTATCCTGATTTGGAAAGGACAGTGTTAATTAATCTTCTGCTTTTTGCTACTTTTAAAAATGTCCGGGTTTCTCTCTCCTCTTCCTTACCTCTTTGTCTTCAGCTCAGCTTTACTAATTTACACTCAATTAACTCAGCAAAGGGGAAAGGAGAGGAGGGGGCAGAATTTTTCCCTTCCCAGGAGGCTCCGGGAAAAGCAAACTACTGCACCCTCTCCTAGCTTGTAGAATCATAGAGTCGGAAGAGACCACAAGGGACTTTGAGTCCAACTCCCTGCCATGTAGGAACAAACAATGAAAGCACTCCCAACAGATGGACATCCAGCATCTGAGTAAAAACCTCCAAGGAAGGAGACTCCATCACACTTGGAAGCAAAGTATTCCACTGTTGAACTGCTTTTACTCTCAGGAGGTTCTTCCTTATGCTTAGGGGCAATCTCTTTTCCTGCAGTTGGAAGCCATTACACCATGTCCTAGTGTCTGGAGCAGTAGAAAGCAGGTTTATTCCATCTTCTACATGAGATACCTTCAGAAATTTAAAGATTGTAATCAAAGCATCTCTTAGTCTCTTCTTCTTCAACATACCTAGGTCTCCAGGGCACTCCTCATAGGGCATGGTTTCCAGGCCTTTTACCATTTTGGTTGCCCTCCTCTGGGCATGTTCCAACTTGTTAATATCCTTCCTTAATTGTAGTTCACAGTACTGAACACAATATTCCAGTTGATATCAGACCAAGGCAGAATAGAGTGGCACTACTGTTTCCCCTTGATCTAGACACTATACCTCTACTGATGAAGTGTTACCAGGCCATACACCCCCATTCCATGATATAGTTTAATTGGCCAAATATTTAATTGGCATGAAATATAAATTACATCCTGCTATGACTGGGAAGCCTGCTGGCAGAGAGGAACTGGCTGCACACATGAATGGTAAAACTATATCAGTTTGAAACCTCAAGGCATGGCTAGATCCTAGTCAGGGAAACTCTGGAGATAATGGAGTTGTAGACATCCCTTAATGACATCTTTAGAAACCATATCATCTGAAACAGCTTCCAAAGAATGATTGGTTATCTTTGACCTTCTCCCTTTGTCCATCGAATCTCTCCTTTGGTCCCCTCACTTGTCCCACTATTAAGGAGCTACCACAATTCCCATTAGTCCTTTGTTAATTAAGGCTAAGGTCATTAGCTTGTTCTGGACCCCACTATCCACTCCGCAGGCTCCATTGTATAATCTGCCAGAGAGCCATTAACACCTTTCCCCTCAGGGTTAGCCTTGTGTGATTGCGGGACTGCTTGGATCTTCTATGTGTGATTGTTAATTCCCCCAATAAAACAAACAAGCTTACTTCTGAATTTTGATGTTTTTTCCTCCATGAGTACAGGTATACATAGTTTTAAAAGATCCTGTTAGGTTACCCCCACCCTTTCAAAAGTGTACACTTTGAGCTAATATAGGCACTGGCATTTCAGGTGGATCCCTGAGTCACCAATGTTTTGGAGTAACAGCAGCCTAGAATCACATTTGCTCTTTTAGGTTCTGCACCACACTGCTGCTTATGTTCAGCTTGTGGTCTACTGAGACTCTTAGATCCCTTTCACATGTACTGTGATCAAGCTAAGATTCACCCATCCTGTATCTTTTCATTCATCTTTTTCTAAGTGTTGTGCCTTGCATTTCTCCCTCTCAAAATATGCAATACGCACAGCATTCCCTTCATTTACCAAGATTGTAATTTTAGAGAGAAAGAATGAGGGAGAGAAAATTAGTCTGACATAAGTTGCTTTGAGAAACCCATGTTGACTTTTAGTGAGCACGGCGCTCCTTTCTAAGTGCTTATGAACTGTCTGTTTAATGATCTGCTCTAAAATCTTTCCTGGTATTGATGTCAGGCTGACTGAGCAATAATTATTTGAGTCTTCTTCTTTTTTCCCATTTTTGAAGATGGGGACAACATTTGCCTCTTCCAGTCTTCTGGGACTTCTCTTGTTCTGCAGGAATTCTCAAATATATATGTTCCTCCCATTAATAATGTTTGCATCTTGACCACACTCTGATGTTGCTTGGCCACATGTGTCCTGCTTCTCATTTATGAAATATTGGTCGGTATGTTTTCATTATTACCACAGAATAATGTTGTAATAATTTTCTTGTAATAGTTATCAACATAGGTTTTTTAAAAACCCTCTGTACCTTGTTTTGTGTATTTTTTTTGTGAAATGCAAGCATTTTTGTACACCTTGTTTCAAAGCATGCCCATTGCTTGTATATATCTTCCCCCATTAATCAAAACACAGTTTTGTGATGTTTGAGTTTTTCTGTGGACATGAGATGTGGACGTATTTTATTAGTTATGTCTAGTAACATGTGGTTTTGGAATACAAACTGTGTCCATTCCATATCTAGTTCAGATACTGAAAACTGGAGAAATGTACATGAAAAACCCATGGGTGAAGATTCCTTGCAAATAGACACCATAGTAGATGGTAAAGCTGAAGGATATCTATCATGCAGTTGTATAAAGATCAGGCATATGGCAATGAAGGCAATTGATTGGAGATAGAATGGAAGAACAGTATATGGAAACTAAGTATACTTGAAATACAAGATCTTTGAACTATAATGTCACTCCAAATGGTGCTAAGTTGAACTATATCTATTTTTACTAACTAATGGTAACAAATTGTTATGAGTTTCTTTTCTATTTATTGCCATCCTACCTCAGCTTATGTCCAGTAGGCTGGAGGGAGAGTTATGACCATGACAATAGTATCACAATTGTAACTAAATAATAATCATGAATATGGAACAGTTAACTGGATTTAATCAGCTGTAATTCTTCTGTATTCACAATCACTACTTAGTATGAGCACCACTCCTTTCTGCTTTGGTTAGACCTCAGCTGGAATACTGTGTCCAGTTTTGGGCACTACAGTTCAAGAAGGATATTGACAAGCTGGAATGCAGGCAATTGCACCCAAGATGATCAAAGATCTGGAAAGCTATTCCATTATGAGGAATAGCTTGGGAAGATAAGTATGTTTAGCTTGAACAAGAGAATTGAGAGATGACATGTGATTCATCTTTAAATACCTGAAGGGATGTCATGTAAAAGATGGAGCAAACGTGTTTTCTGGTGCTCTAGAGATTAGAACACAAATTAATGGATCCAAATCACAAACATAGAGATTCCACCTAAATATTAGGAATAACTTCTTTACTGTAAAAGCTGTTCAACAGTGGAATAGACTATCTCAGATGGACTCTCCATCTTTGGAAGTCTTTAAACAGAAATTGGATGGGCATCTTTCAGGAGTGCCAAAGCCATATATACCTGCATGGCTTGGGTTGGACTAAATGGTCTTTGCAGTCTCTTCCATAATCTATGATTCTTCTAAGAATCTGCAACTTTCTGAGGTCAAATAGGTGACAGATAAAAAAATTGGACAAGTCAGAATGGACAAAAGCATAATTGTATAACTACGGTCACCCTGGAAAAGACCCTGCAGAACTGTGGTGCGTCCAGAGCAAAAGGCAGTGTGCAGTTGTTCTATCTTTGTTCCTTTAACGATTCTTTTTTTATGGAAAGAACGAAGATGGAAGAGGATTTGAAAGAACATTGTTGAGTTACAAATGCCAGACAATAATATCTGCACCATCCATAAACTTACGTGGATGAAATAGGTGGATTACAGAATAAAAAGCCTTATTTGTAAGCACTCTAGGGTCTGCCCCCTATAGGAATACAAGCTGACACTAGATGATGAAAGCCAAATTGATCTATATATTATTTCCAGCCTTTGGAAAGTATTGGAAAAGTGGCTTCCGTTTGGAGTAATCATGTGTGACAGTGGCTCAGAAATTGGTCCGGCTTCTATAGATGCTGTAACCCCTGTGTGGAGCGGCAGCCTTTTATGTAGCTTCCAAGTGGGATTTTTTAAGAAGCTCTAAGAAGCTGGCTTTGAAAATGGACTTAATGGAGTTGCAGGATGCTGTGTTCTGGGTACAGTAAGCCACAGGAGATCATAAGCACAATCCTCTTCATTCCTCTTCCCCCCATTTTCATGCAAATAGAATACAGATCCACAAGCTTTGCAGAAAAGATACTCCCATATCTGTGATTTGCTATTCTTCATTGCTTAGCATATTTCATTAAGGTCTGTATTAAAATTTTAAAATTAGTCAGCAATTTAATTAAATCAAGTGGGCAGGACAGAGGGAGAAATCTGATTAACTCCCTAAGGTTCCAGCCTGCAGGATTATGATGAGGCAATATTAAATCACCATCTAGTTGTAGAGATTTTGGACTCTTTCCAATCTGATGAAGGGAATCCCTGCAACCATGGCTGAAATTTCATGGCTTTACTTTTTGATTTAAAATGTCTATTAAATACAAAAGACCCACATGAGTACTGAATGTCCCCCACCTTCTTTCCATTGCTTATCATTATTTCCAAGTAAAATCAAGGATGCTTATGAATGTATAGAGAAGCTAGTAGCTTTTTTTTTTTTCATGAAACTACGTTTTCTGATTATTTTCAGATGGAACTTTGTACATTAACTTACCAGTCCCTTGATCAGACCTTAATCATGTTTTATAATTAAAGGCATGCCAATTGCTTCCTAATATATTACTTTCCTAGGTGCATTTGTCACATACAAAAGGAATTGTTTGGGAGGCAGACAGAATTCTAAAAATGTTCATAGGGTTATTATCACTCATGTTAATACATGATGGAGGAGGTTTCTTCTGCCTCTTTCAAATGTAAGGGGAAAAGAGCTTTCCTCCATTTCAAATGGCAACATGAGTAGCCACTTCTCAATGGAAAAGAATGACTCTAGGAATAATTCTGCTTTATGGGGTCATCTTTATGGGGTCATCTCCAAAGAAAACAAGGGGTGTGCCCACATCACACAATTATAGCTTCCTTACACCACTTTAACTGCCATGACTCTATCCTGTGGAATATTGGAACTTGGAGTTTGGTGAAGGATTTGTGATTTGCTGCCAGAAAAAGCATGTTCGTGGCCAACTACATTTCTTAGGGTACTCTGTGTGCCTCTCTACAATACAGAATTAAACTGATTTAATACTCAGTCCCTCTCTTGTCAGGGTACCTTGATGCTTTCTCAATATTTCACCAAACTGAAAATCCTAGGATTCCATAGGATAGAGCCATGATAATTAATGTGGCATCAAACTGCTATATTTGTGCAGTGCAGATAATTCCAAAAACAGCTTGAGGGCCAAACGGTGAATCTTTATGGGCTCTTTATGGGAATCTTTATCTGGCTTATGGTTCAGAGCCCAGATGGAACATCAAGAACATAAAGATCATTCACTTGCAGATGTATGAACATATGTACATTAGGTTGAAAATGGTTTGCTATCCCACAGAATTAAGCAGATAATGCATATTGCTGACCCATTCCAGAAGAAAGGAGACCAGGCATTAGATTAAATGGGGCCCTTTTATTAGCTATTTAAATTTAAACCTTTAAATCATGATCTACAGTGATGGGAGCTGCACAGTGTGGGATTCTGATGAGGCCAGGGGTCCCTTCCCAACCTCCTCCCAAATCCCCCTTGCAGGAGACACCTAGTCGCAGGAAGCAATCCAAGGTGACTTGGTTGCTCCCCATCCTTCCAAAAAGTTCCTATAAGGGATCCCCTCCCCCAGGTTGTATGACTTGTAGTGAAGACATTCCCCAGACAGACATCAGATGTGATCTCTTTCCCCAGACCTTGGGTTATGTAATCAGAAGGGTCTATTCTACTAAATGGGTGGGTGCTTACCATACTTATTATTTTCCCCTCCACTTTCTGCCAAGAACAAGGAGGAAGAATTTGCTTAGCCCCTTTCCTAATGACCCAGCCAACATGGTCTGAATGCCCCCTTGTAGATCAGCCCAAAGATGGACATTTCCTTCTTCAGAGTTGTAGATCTCTACTTTTTTAAAAACTATGTAGGGATGAAATAAAATCTCTCTCTGACCCTTACTAAAAGTTCTGTGAACTTTCTTGTGAATTTTCTCCACATCAAGCCTGGCATGGCAATATAGCAGATCACACTAACTTTACCCCCAGCCAAGAGGCTTGAATCACCCAAAAATCTTCAGTGGCCTGAATGACAAATAAACCAAGATCATTTCCATCCAAATGAATGGCCAATATATGTATTCTTTCTTAATGCATTTTTTCCTTGTTCTTTCTTGTGTAATTTGTCCTTTCTTATGTTCTGTTTGTATTTTGTATTCCTAATAAAGTTTTTAAAATTTAAAAAAAACCCAAAATTGTTCCAAAATTGCACCATTAAATGAAACAGCTCCAGGGATAGGAGAGATGATGAATGAGATGAAAACTTTCAGTGGGGCTTTTAAGGGACTACACCTAATGGAGAAATTTCAAATTGGCCCCAGGAGCTACGAGAACAGGCTAACTATACTTCCCTCATGAGCTTCCTTCTGAATTTTGTCCTTAACTCTATGTTCTATGTCAATAACAAAATGTAAATAATTGTCCCTGAATATCTTTCTAACTCCCTGAGAAGAGATGCAAAACCCAAAAGTGAACCATTCTCTCAAACACTGAGTTGCTTCGCTATTTGGATCATAGTGAAGCAATGCTAGGAAAGATCCCAACTTAATTGTACTAGCACCATTAAGAACATAAATGTCTACTCACTTGGGGCCACTTTCTCTTTTGTTGGTTTCTTTCTGCTTTGAGCTTGCTCTGGGGCATTTGGAAAAGGAATGACTGCTTGTGCAAACAGAACATTCACACTGAAATTTACATGTGTGCCTAGCACAAGATTCCTGTGAGCCAAATTACCAACAAAGTACCCACTACTGATTTGATGGTGCCCCATGACATTCCATGGAAAAGGGAGGCTTTTGAACTATGTGCCCATTGTGAGACCACTCACCCTTGATAGGCCTAGCAGAGGTCATTAGCTGCATCCAAAATTGTAGTTGTATCTGGTGACACCTCAGTGTAGGGTTCATAGCCAATCTTACAAAAAAGTCTCATCATAAAGATGCCAAGGTGTCCTGGCAAAGTCTGTATATGCTTCATAAATGTTATTGACATACCAGAAGAGAGAGAAGACCAACCTAGAATATATCCTCACATAATATATTCCAGCATAAACAATAAAGCCTAAGTATGATCTACCCTATGCTTCCTGGTCTTTTATTTGTCTTTGTTATCAACTCCTCCCTCTCCTTCTTCCCCAACTGTCTATACAGGAGTGACAAGACATTCATATAATAACATCACTGAACTTTCTCCTTAATTGCTGGGAAAAGAAGATCACTCAGTAGAATTCTTTGCTCACTGAAGAGATTGACTGAATAGGGAACTGAGGTACCATCTGTAGTTGTATCTAGCCATTGCACAGTACCACCTACCTCCATTCCCAGCCATAAAGGTCATGTGAACTGCTGACCCCCCTCCACCTGAGATTGGGGAACTGTAAAGTTAGCTGCTGCCTCTCCCTGATAAGATTATTGACTCAATGTAGCCTGCTCAAGTTGTCCCCATGGCCAGATCAACTATGATATGTGTGAGTCAAATGTTGGTGCAGACTCACCTGTTGAGGGCCCAAGGCTGGATGTATCTTTTTGTCCAGCCATTCCTTGGCATATTTCCTTCATCACAATTGGGTTGTCCAAGGATGAACCGTCAGTGGCAGCCTTTGCTCCTCCAACCAATGATCTACTGGCCTCCTTTAGGACAGATAAGCAGTTCAAGATACCATCAGTTACATGGTGCCTACATGCTCTATGAGTTTCTTTTTTGGATGTGGATGGGGGTGTGGGCTGGGGGGGGGCAGGTCTGTCTGGTTCCATAACCCAAAGACTGGCTAAAATTACTCTCATGTCCACATCTTCTCCATCAACTAAAAAAGAAGAGGTCAAGGTAGGTGAAGAGTGTACGGTGGGTGCATGCTTGCTAGCACCCTTACTTTTTGTGTTGCCTCACTTTCTTGGGTGCCACATTTGTGCATGAGCAGGGATTACTGTCCCTGTCCAATACTCAAACCCATTGATCCCCAACTGAGTCCCCCTGTTGCCAATTATAGAGAGCCAATTGTAGCAGGGCCTTTATCCCAAGGGGCCCATTCAACATTCTTCCCAAATGGGTATGGTAATTAGACTCTGATACCTGGTGCCCTGATCTACTCCCCCAGCTGTTCAGGTTAGTGTGGCCAAGTCAACTGTTAGAATGCAGAACCCTGAGGTCCAGTACATATTGTATTGTTAATGAAGACACACCTAACCCAATTCATGCCCTGGTGACTAGCAGGCCAAAAGCTTTTCAGCCTAAGTAAGGCCCAGGAATTCTCCTCATACTGCTAGATTGGAGGTATCATGTCCAACTCTAATCAGGTATCAATTTTCTAAACCTTATACTCAGTCTGGAAGCCTACCAGCACTTCCTGTTATCATGTATAGGCAATTTTACACAAACAATTATTACACATTTTAGAAACAGTGAAGTATGGAATGCCTCCTACAACAATCAAAAACTGCATAAATGGAGGGAACATGAGTGACTAAAAAGAGGATTAAGCACTTTGCATATGTTTGAAATTTTAAGCTTCCCACGTAAAGAAGAACACACAACTACATTCTATCCTACAGAAAAAGGTCAATTTTTTTTTACCCTTTCAATTGTGTGCAACACATCATTCATACCAGTTACTATTTGTTGCTGGAAGCATAATAAAGCACATCTATAAAGAAAGGCTTGAATTCTCTTGAGAAGTCTACTGAGACACCTGCATTGAATTTTGTTGCATTATATTTGGCAGAAATAATGAACACAAATGCAAACGCACACTTCCAATCACTCCAATGGACACAGGAGAATTCTGACATTGACATATCCTTAAATGCAAAATGAAGGCATTGCACTTGTGTTTTGAAAAACAACAACAAATAAATATGACCGGAAAGAGTTGCCTGGCTTGAATCAAGTTGGCATTGTGAGGTACTATAGTTCAATGGCATCTTGAGCCACTGTGGTGTGATGGTTTGAGGAATGGACTACAGTTCTGAAGACTAGAATTTTATTCCCCACTTAGCCACTGAAACCCACCAGGTGACTTTGGGTGCATCACACATGCTCAGCCCCAGAAAACCCCACAATAGGTTTCTCTTAGGGTCACCATAAGTCAGAAACAACTTGAAGGTACACAACAACCATAACAATAATGCAATGGTTAGAGTCCAGGAGCTGGGTTACCTAGCTTCAAATCAACAATGAAGCTTACTGTATGTGAAAAAGGCTTTTTCAACCTATTATGTTTCACATGCTTATTGTGGGGCTAAAATGTTGAAAGCAAGGTCAGAATGGCCACTCTTCACTTTTCCTGGAGTTGTAAGGAATTCTATGGGTCATCAAGTCTGACCCAATCCACAGCAAAAGTAGCACAGAGAGATTATCGACAAATCAATGTTTAAAAAACTTTGAGAGAAGGGAACTCAACCACCTTTCAAGGAAATATATTCCACTGTTGAATTGCTGTTGTTATTAAGAAGTTCTTAGTGTTTACATGAAATCTTTTTTCTTGTGTAGTTAATGTAAGTTTGTGTCTGAGTCTCCAGAGCAGTAGAAAACAAGCTTGTGACATCTTCTCTATGACATCCATTTAGATATTTAAAGATGGCTATTGGGTGAGCTGTCAGTCTTCTTTTCTTCAGCTCCCTTGGCCATTCCTCATGAAGCTTTATTTCTATACCTTTTACCATCTTGGTCACCCACTTCTGGACACATTCAATATCCCTCTTGAACTGTGTTTCCCAGAACCAGATGTACGGTACGGATCAGGTTGCCAGATATACAATACAGAGCAGAACAGAACAGAGTGGTAGTATTTCTTCCCTAAATCTGGATACTATATTGCTGTTGACACAACTGAAAATTTCATTGACCTTTTTGGTCTTCCATCGCCCTATTGAGTCACGTTTAGTAGAAGTGGAAAGAATATTGGAAAATGTTCACTATTTTTTTTTTTTTTATGATTCTCAACCACTCAGGATTTTTGATGATCCTCAATCACCCAGGATTCTCCTCTGACAGGATTTCATGACATTCAAGGAATCCATATTTTTTTTAAAAAAAAAAAAAAGAAAAAGAAAAAGAAAAGATGTCTTCTTTGAATGTCATGAAATCCTGTCAGAAGAGAATCCTATTTAGTTGAGAATCGTCAAAACTTGGGACTTATCCTCCATAAAAACATATAACCAACCAAATAATTTATCAAGATGTTGAACAGCACTGGGCCCAGGATGACTTTTTTTTGTCAACTCTAATGGAGTATGTTTTTAGAGGTGTGTGGCTTATAGATGGCTTATAGATTGACAAAGCTTTTACTTAAGAAAAATAGAACCTGATAAACTCTGCTTCTTTGAGGCAAAGAATCAGATGGTACCATATCTGGTATGATTTACAAAAGCCAACTGGTTTGACTGTTGAATTTTCCACCACTGCCCCTAAGATGGCAGGCTAGCTAAAGTGTTACTGGTGGATCACCTAGCATACAGCTCTCTCCCCTCAACACTTTGCTGCCAACTCCCAGCATCTGCTGCCTAAAGTGATTGCTTCACTCTCCCTAATAAAAGGGTGGCAAAGTATGACCTGTGAGTCACATACAACCCTTGGTACAGCCCCAGACTTTTGGGACTGGTTTTCAGGCAATGTTGTCCCCCAAACCACCCAAAATCTGTCCAAACTGTACCAGTTTGCTTTCCCTGTCCCTCCAATGCCCCTCTGAAACTATCCCAAAATAAAAAATAAATTGTAAAAAACACTTGAAAGTGGGCAAAAAAGGTGGCTGGAAATGATGTTCCTCACATAGCATGCCATGTACGTACAAGGTGGAAAAAAGTCCCTGTGTCCAGCTCAGTTGCCCCTCTTCTGGTCTAATGGCAGGGCTAGTTCTGCTGGTTTTTGGATAAGAATACAAAAAAGTTGCGTAAATTAATTTGCAGACAATACACTTAGGCCATTTCCACTCTACGCTGTTATAGTACCATTATTCCGCTTTCAACCTCCTATGTAATCCTTGGGTTTGCAGTTTAGGGAGAGGCATTTAGAATTCTCTGCTAGAGAGCTCTTTGGCCTCAGGAAACTACAAACACCAGAATTCCACGAGATGCTGGCAGTGGAATAAGAGCAATATAACAGTGTAATGTGGACATGGTCTTAGGTTTTGTTTGTTTGTTTGTTTGTTTGTTTTTTTACTTATATTGATGAACATACTTGAAGTACCCGCAGAACCCCACAGACCTATCAGTGGTATGGGATACCGAGAAGACTTTTCAGTTCAAACCATCTGGTCTATTAGTGCAGGTGAGTTTTCCAAGGCAACATTATTTCACAGCACTAGATGTATCAAAAATTAAAATCCCATCTGACAGCCTGGCAATAGTACCGTTCACTCCTTTTACTGTTCCTCATATTCAAATGAGGAGAAAAGATAATTGCATTGCAGATCCTCCCGTGATGAGAAAGCTTACTTTTAAAGAACAATACAAAAATGATTTTTTTTAATGTTTTAGCAGTTCTGCATCTGTATTAAAACAGGAGGTTAGCAAAACACCATGGGACTAACTTGAGGAACTGGTTCCTCAAATTGCAGTACTTAAGCTTGGGCTATGTGTCCATGTATATCACTTGTTCGTTTCCTTGTATATTTCTATTAAAAGATTTTAAAACTGTCCTTCATATTCATGAATACTAGAACTACCTATGGTATTACAGTCTAATTTTTTTAAAAAAAATCAATAAAAACACAAAGACTCTACATATATCATGTATGTGGAAATGGAACATGTATATGGGTGTGTGTGTGTGTTACGCCATTTAGGACTGTTATAGCACTATGATTCCACTTTCAATATCCTATGGGCCTCAAAGACCATTCCCTAAACTGCAAACCCCAGGATTCCATAGGATGTTGAAAGTGGAACAATAGCACTATAACAGTGTGGTGCAGAAATGGCCTGAGACTCATTTAGTCCACTAATTGCAGGCTTATTCTGTCTCAGGGCAAAAGGATGTGAAATGGATAGTGTGAGGCTAACAAGCTGGAAAGTTAAAGGCCATATTGCCCTGGAGAGGGTTGCTATTGGTTCGTCTCTATCCAAGGATGAGGGGCCTCTGAGCAGCAGGGGAAATTAATTCCCAGTGACACCCACCCACTTCTGACAGGGTGAGCAATGTGTGACCTTTCAGATGTTGGATTACAATGTGCCTTCATTTTGGCTTTGCTGGCTATAGTTAGTAGGAGTTCAATAACACCTGGAACTACCCTACTCAATATTTTCTGATTCTACCCTCCTACATCTCTCTGAAATGATTCTTCTTTGCCCTTCTTACTTCTCCTTAGTACAACACTCTTGGGCCCAGCTTCAGGACCTACCAAGAACAGGTATGAGGTCCCAAAGACTTTTCTTTTTTAAATAACCTTTAAGATGGTGTTCACCATCTGTAGCTTTACGAATGTTTATAGTATAAATAAATATAAATGTTGTGTGATTAATTGGAAGTCGCATGTTGCTTGATTAAAACTTTTGAACTGATTGCTCATTCTAATGGATTAATTAATTCAGTGGTTAATTACCTTGTATATCTTTGATGCTATGATGGACCTGACAAATATGCTATAATTTGCCTTTTCATGCCTTCCCCATCATTTGATTAGATGTTATGTTCCAGGAGATAAAACGGTGACTGTCATCCTGTTAGCCTGTTATGACATCATAGGTAAACTCAGAACAATGTAACTGCTTTGTGTTCTTATTTGTGATCATGGTATTATTTCCACAACTACAAATCACTCTGGCCCTTTCTACACTACCCCCCCAACCTGCCATGGGGATGAAAGAAGGATGGGACGGTGTTGACACTTCTGCATGATGTCATCACGGTCCCGTCCTTCTCCCGTCATTGACAGGTTTTCCCCGTCATTGACAGGTTTTCCCCATCAATGACCGACAATCGTGCCACCATCATGAACTTACCTGTCTTGCAGGAGCCTAGGAAGCTCAATGGCTGCATTTCCTGCCCCAGCGCTACTTAGGAAGGTACCCGGCCGCACTGCAGAAAGAAGAGGCATGGCCATTGTGCTTTTTTCACTACTGAGCCAGCCAGTGTGGAGGGTAGTGTTCCTGTTGTGCTCCCTTCCTGGCAAAGCTGACATTGAGATCCCCATTGGAGGACTCCGTGAAAAGGTAGGATGCAGAAAGGGCCTCTGAAAAGACAGTCACCTGTCCTGAGGGATGGAGATCTACGGTGCTGGCATGTGGTACTCTACAGGATGATGCAACCAGCTTCCTCCTGCCAGTGAACAATGCTTCCATGAAAAATTGTGACTTCACAGGGTCCTCCCTTTCTGCTCCTTGCAGCGTTGCTTTTTCAGGAGGCACTGGTCATTGCCATCCTGCAGCATACCACCCACCAGTGCTGCAGAATTCTGTCTCTCAAGGTGACTAACTGGCTTTTCAAGTGAGTTTCAGGGGATGGATGGGAAAACAAGTGTAGTTACATGTTTAATGAGGGATCTCGACCATGACATTCAAAAGGTGAATATAGAAATACTAAAGTAGATATGCTTCTTTACTTGTTTTAAACAAGCGCTTCTCTCCAGTCCCCTGAGTTTTCCGTCTGGATTCTCACACTTTTCTTTGTCCCATATGCCACATTTGGTGTCCTTCCTGACATGTCTTACTTAAACTCTGCACCTCATTTGTGAATTGGTCTTCAAAAGCAGCTGTCAGGTGTTCCAAAATTCAAAGATAACACATCACAGGTTTTGCTTTGAAAAACTATGTGAGTCCAATATTCTATTGTGTATGCTGTGTAATGTCTCTACATTATATAGCCACACCTCCCTGCCATTCAGTCTGTTGATGAGTGACCTGTGGTATTATCTGCACTTTTTCTTTGAAGAAAACTTGTTTCTTTCTGATACTAATAAAAGCCTTTCTGTGCTTGTTTGGCATGTAATTCTTGGAAATTGTTAGGATCTGTTGAAGAAGAAGGGGGACATAAAGGTGCTCCAGGGCTTTGGTAGTCAGTTATTCTGTGACGCTGAAATCTTTTTCATTTTCACTTGCTGCTGTTTCTTTGGTTCAGATGGCATTCACCTCAACACTTCCTCAGTCTGGATCCCTTGTCAAGCTCAGCAACTGTTGTTTGAAGAAAAGAAGGGCTGCCAAAAGACACTCCTGGAGCATCATATGCTCTCCCTCCCCTTCTGAAGGTTATCCTTCAAAGATCTGATGCCTGAAAGGGGAAACACTGAACAGATAGGACTCAAGATGCATAGTCCCTTGCTAACACATAGGTCTTACTCCTCTCTGAGATAGGTGTCTACTGTCTACTCTTTTTTTTTCTTTTTTAAATGTCAGACTCACTTTTTTGCTTTTACCTAGGAATGCCATGTGCCTGTGGTAAGAGAGTTTTCTTTTTCTGCAGTCCCCTTAAGAGATTTGCACTGTGTCTACCTCAACTTTTACAATGGGGAGGGGGAACTTTGGCCCACCGAAAGTTTTGGCAACAAACGTAAACACCCAGCAGCATGCAAAGAGGGAGGGAGGAGTGAGAAGGGGAGAGAGGGGGAGAAAGAAGTCATGAGCTTTGTTAAAAATCTGAAATAGACCGGTCCTGCTGTCTAATGTTAATCCAAAATTATGGTTTATTAATACATTTGTAAGGACGATGTTGGTATGTGTGCATAGGGTTCCTTTACATTGCTTCTGAGCTAGGAGTATGGAAACCTCTCTGTTTTGGCTTTGTCACTTCCTCACCCCTGACCCCAATTTCCTGAATTTTCTTTCCATCTTTCTTTCATATCAGGCTTAAGACTCTTTTCCCTCCACTTCCTTAATGGAAATTCATACCTATTTTAGTATATAATCATGTTGTATTTATTCTTCTCATTGATTAAAATGTATTTGTGTGCCTTTTCCAAAGACACAGTTTGAGTCGTCCACATTTATTTATATTTATGCAAAACTTGAAAATAAAATAAAATAAAATAAAATAAAATAAAATAAAATAAATAATGCCAGTTGTGGATTCTACCTGATGACATAAGTTGTCCCACAGAACATGAACTGGATACAATTGTAGAAAAATGGAATTTCATACAAGTTTGTTTTCTGCTTCCATATGGAACATCTGTCCTAGAGGGTGCATGATCATGACCCATGTTGGTATAGACAAGGCTAACAGGACCCCAAGACCCCTTAAACAACTGTCTCGTGTCTTCCTCTTGTTCCAGGAGTGATCAACCTCTTGGAAGGGCTGTTGCTTTATTGTTAAATAATAAGGATGGTGTCAGGTCCCAGGATCTGGCAACCCTAAACACAGCCATTCTACAAAGACAAGCTCTTTTTAAATTTTTATTTTTGTTTTCTTTTGTTGTGAATTTACTATGGAAAATGAGAAGTGATATTCCGCCATTGCTCCTTTCCCAAGTGCATATAGCACAAAAAGAAGGCACTTTTTCAGAGCCACAACAATGCTCTAGTGAGAGAGAGAAAATACATTTGCAAGTTTTGTTGCTGCATCCAATGACATTAGACAAGTTATGTCCATGCTGGAGTAATATTAGCACCATCTTGAAGATACCTGTTTCCATTCCATAGCCTTAGGTGAGTACAACAGCAGTCAAAGCATCAAAATAGTTTTCTTCCTAGTGTCGTGCATACGTTAGCTTTGAAAGTAAATGGTTTGTTTTTTCCCTATTGTTTTTCTCTCATACACATGGATGCATGCATACACAGAAAGAAACACACTCACAGCTTCTGTCTATGTCCCTCTGAGAATGTAGCAGTCTATTGATTGTAGTAACTGTTAGTACTCTGTATGTGCACTTAACTCAGGTGTGGATGTGAATATCAATATGAGGTGCTACCTTTACCTGTCATCTTCTGCAGAGGTGACTTCACACCTGTGATAAGTTATATGCAGAGCATACCACTCCAGTCTTCAGGCCTTAGATTCTTGGTGATTGACTAGGTGATGCATTTTGTTTTCAACTACACAGTGCCCACACCAAATATGCTTTCAGAAGAGAAGAGAGGGGAGTACAGGCATGTATTGATTTTCTTCCTCCACCATAGGAAAGTGCTCCCCCCCCCAATCACACCGTTTCAATGACACTTAAGACTCTTTCAGGCTTGCCAAACTACATAAATCTCAAATGGACAGAGAACTTTATTTGATTCTAGCATTTCATTGGATGCTAAAGAGTTTTATCTTCAAATTAACTTGTGTTTATGTTTCAGAAGAGAAGGGGAATTGATTCTTCATATTCTGTATTAATTTCTTATTCATTTTTCCTCTATGTTGGTGCTAGGGAACTCAGGGTAACATGCCTAAGTTTGAGAACATAGGAAACTGCCTTATACCAAGTTGGACCATCATTATATCTACCTCAAAGCGCAATCATTATTTTGAGAGCCTAAGGGCACCTTCTCCCAAAGTGATGAAGTGAATCCCCTTCTTAGATCATATGCTGCTGATATCAAGCTCAGTCTGGTCTATGTTCTGAACAATGCAATCTCTACCTCAGGGATTGGAAATGATTCCATTCATGTGCCATACACAGTCCACCGGGGCCTTTTTTGTGGTCCCTGGCCCACTGCCCACCATGGCCAGTCAAGAATGATCAAGTTAGAAATAGAAGCCTCCAACAGATGTGATTCTGAGTTCACTTACAATTTTTCACACCATGCTTTATATTATTTATTTATTTATTTATTTATTTATTTATTTATTTATTTGTATCCCACCTCTCCATATGGATCGAGGCAGCGAACAACTTACAAATAGCATGTATTTCGAAACATTTCTATACATGCCCCCAACAAGCTGGGTACTCATTTTACTGACCTGCGAAAGGATGGAAGGCTGAGTCAACCTTGGAGCCGGGCAGGATCGAACTCACAACCTTGTGGCTTGCAGTACTGGCATTTAACCACTAAAGACACTCTAAAGAGTTGCTTTCATTTTAAATTCATTTTTAGAATTTTAGAAAATGAAAGTGACTTCAATATTACTTTAAGTTTCACAAATATAACAAGATGTGGAATGAGATTAAATATATATTTGTGAGACTGGATTTTTTTCCTTTGATTTTACCCAAGTTTAATTGTATTATTCAGCTGTTTTGGTGCAATAACCACCTGTGTTTGAATGAAAGGTATTGCCATTTAAACAATGAAAGGATGTATGTGAGGGGAGAGAGTGTTATTAGTAGTACTCACCTAAAGAACATTAGATGACAGAACCTTGCAGCACTCCACCAATGACCCCACTGTGGCAAGATCCAGCCATTTTCAGGAATGGTATAGCTGGGCCACTAACTTTTACTGTGGAAACACAGTCCTGACCACCATTAAAATCTGAATCTCCAGGTGCAAGGCTGAATCTACTAGTATGCCCAAGCTATGAACTTGAGATTTTAGAGGGATGTAACCTGGTTCATAACAAACTGAATCCCAGTTCCTTTGCTCTGCCTTTTAATGTCTGTCACCTCTATCTTGTCTGGATTAAGTTCAATTTGTTTTCTCTCTTCTACTCATTACTGCTTCCAGAGACATGTTTAGCTGAAAAATAGCTTTCTCAAAGTTTAGGTGGACAGAAGAAATATAGCTGGTTTTCATCAGCATAGTAGTGAGACTGGACACTCAAACTTCAGGTGTCTTCTCCCAGCAGTTTCATGTACATGTAGAATACCATGGGAGACATTACAAAAACCTGAAGTACTCCATGTGTCAATGGCCAAAGAGCTGAAAAATAATACACAAAGACCCTCATCTGGGCTCTTTGATCCAGAGAAGAACAGATCCATTGTAAAATAGTGCCTCCCAGTCCTGTCACAGTGAGGTAGCTTAGGAGGATACAGTGGTACTGAAGGTTATTGATGATACTGAAAGATGTCCGAGATACAAAAGAACCAAATGAGACATCCTCTTCCTGTCCAATTCCTAATCTTGGTCATCCACAAAGGCAACCAAAACAATCTGTGTCTGGCAACCAGGCCTTGTGATCCATCTCATCCAGGAGTCCCTGAACCAGGGAGACCACTTTGTGCTCCAATAACTTGTTCAGAAATAGAATATTGGGGACTGGCTAATAGTTATCCAATATCATTGAATCCTGGGGAGGTTTTCCTTTTCAGCAGAGTTTTTACAACAGACTCCTTGAAGTCTATTGGGACCTATCTTCCTGTAAGGAGGTAATGAACACTCCTACCCACTCAACCTGTTTAATTTATATTTAGCAGTGTTTAACAGGCAACAGTAATATCTAAGTTAGTTGATCTATTCTATTATACATGCTATTATGTATTCAGCACACACATATGACAGGCTTCCACACATCCTGACAAGAAGCCAAAGGATTAATCTGTAGCTGAGAAAACCAACATAGAGGGACACACCAAAAGCAGTCAAGATCCAATAACAAGTTACAAGCAGACTGTGGGTGCTTGTAACAAATTCAGGGAGACAGAACCCTGATAGACCACTGCAGCTCCTTCTCCCTGCCACCTTTCTTTCATCTGCTGTTGCACAAAGAACTCTTTATGTGCATGGACACACATACACACACAGGGCCTTCCACAGTACACTGTTATACTGCAATTATTCCAATTACCACATCCTATGGATCCCTGGGGTTTGCAGTTTAGGGAGGGGCATTTATAATTCTCAGCCAGAGAGTTCTTTGGCCTCAACAAACTACAAAACCCAGAATTCCCCAGGATGTTGAAAGTAGAATAACAGCACTATAATGCTATAACAGTGTAAGGTGGAAAGCATGCCCCTGCCACACACACAGCTTCAACTAAGTGTGTAACACAGGCCAGATTGACATTCTGATCCAGAATAAAGCCCTCAATGGCAGTTGTTTTACCATTCATCAGCTTGACACCAAGAGTGTGAAGAAACAGAAAAAAAAATATTTTTTTTAAAATTTAACTTAAAAGTCATTTAACTAGAATCTCTATGTGTGATTTACAGTTGCCTTTTTTACTCATACTATTGTTATTACTATTTTCTATCATGCTCCTGCTTCCCTGGATGCACATTGGCACTTTTGTATGTAATATGCTTGGTGTCACTTTTTGGTCTCTGTTTTGTAACAAGATGTGAAGAGAGTTAAGGACCCTGCTGATCTGAGGCAAAGCTAAATTATGTTGCTGTTAATAAGAAAGAATTTGACTTCAAAAACTCTGACATTTGGCACCAGGGAAATACATTAAGATGGAATATAAATGAAATAATATTCTAAAGTATGGGAGCAGTTCTTCCTAGTAGAATATTCTGGTGTCAGTGATGTGTCTTGTGTTTGCGATCTACTCTGGTGTTAACGGGCATGAGGGCAAGAAGTGGACAGCTGTGGTTTGCATTATACTTTTGTACATTACTGACCTATTGACTCATTTGGGAAGTGAGTTGAATCAACATGTAAAGGGGGAGTACGCACGGCCAGTTCCCTCCACCTCCAGTTCCATAACTCTCCTTAAAGAGACTGCAAGAAGTTTGAATAGGAGAGCTTTCACTATCTGTGAGTCTTCTCCATGCAATCAGCACCCTTTAAAAAATCTTGGTTTCCAATGACACAAAGAGCATCCATACACAGAAGAAGCTCTTCTATTCAGTTTCATCAGGAAAGTGAGGGAAGTGGAGACATAGGGAATAGGGTGAACATATTCCTCTCTTGTGAGTGAATTGGAATTAGAAGAGGAACCTTCCTGGGTAGAGTGTTTTTCCCTGCCATGCATATTGTTCACTTCTCTCCATTTGACGTGCATGTCTGTTTCATAAACTGTTCTGAAGATCCACTGTTGGGGCATACAGCACAGAGAAGACTGACATTTCAACAGGTCACACATACCATTGGTCAGAGTAAGGCATTTCCTTCAAATTCTTTCCATCCTGAGATGTCTAGAATCTGACAAGTATAATAATGTAGAAGCCTCATGAATTTGCAAAGAGCCAGTGTACTTTGGTCTGGATTCCCTTGGAGAAAAGTCCCATTCCCCAACAGCTACTTTTTATCACTGCTTATAAAGGCCAGCCATACCATTAGGCAGAGTGGGGCACTTCTTTTTATCATGCTGTTCAAATTTGCAGATGACACCAAATTGGGAGGGGTTGTTAATACCCCAGAGGACAGGATCAAATTTCAAAATGACCTGGACAGATTGGAGAGCTGAGCCAAAGCTAACAAAATGAATTTCAACAGAGAGAAATGTAAGGTCCTACACTTAGACAGAAAAAATGGAATGCACAAATATAGGATGGGGGATATGTGGCTGGATAGCAGTACGTGTGAAAGGGATCTCGGAGTCTTGGTAGATCACAAGCTGAACCTGAGTCAGCAGTTTGATATGGCAGCCAAGAAAGCCAACATGACTCTTGGTTGCATCATTAGGAGTATGGTGTCTAGATAGAGGGAGGCAATGCTATTATCTATTCTGCATTGAATAGGCCTCATTTGGAATACTGTGTCTGGTTCTGGGCACCTCAATTCAAGAAGAATATCGACAAGCTGGAACTCATCAGAGGAGGGCAACCAAAATGGTGAAGGGTCTGGAAGTCATGCCCTATGAGGAACATCTTAGGGAGAGGGGCATGTTTAGTCTGCAGAAGAGGGGACATGATAGCTATGTTTAAATATTTGAGGGGACATCATGTTGAGGAGGGAGTGGGTTTGTTTTCCACTGCTACAGAGACTAGGACAAGGAGAAATGCATTCAAGCTACAAGAAAGGAGATTCCACCTGAACCTCAGGAAGAACTTCCTGACGGTCAGACCTATCCGGCAGTGGAATATGCTGCCTTGGAGTGTGATGGAATCTCCTTCTTTGGAGGTTTTTAAGCAGAGGTTAGATGGCCATCTCTTGGAAATGCTTTGATGTGTTTTCCTGCATAGCAGGGAGTTGCACTGGATGGTCCCTAGGGTGTCTTCCAACTCTATGATTCTATGATTCTATAAGATAATTTGAATTAAGGAACTGATACTGGAATTGTCTGTGATGCAAATGAGCTGTAATGAGAGGCTTCTTTACTCAGCAAAACAGAACTAAAAAGGAAAAGACAAAGACAACAAGAAGAAATATAGAAGGAAATCAAGATTAAAGAAGAATAATTGCAGAAGAAACTGGCAAATACTAAGCTATTGAAAGAGTTGAAGATATTATGAAAGCAGATGTCAATGACTAAAACATATAAAATAGAGAGAAAGATTAAATATGTAAGCACAAAAAAAAGAGTTTTCAAAGAAGTCAGAAAAATAGCTAACTTATAACTTGGAGAAGGTGAAAGAAAGAAAGAAAGAAAGAAAGAAAGAAAGAAAGAAAGAAAGAAAGAAAGAAAGAAAGATGATAGCTGAGATTAAACAGGTTAAACATGGAGAGCATTTAACTGTGGACCGTATGACATGTTTAATAAATATTTATATTTTGAAGTATTTAGAATCCCATAATGAAAAGCAAGTGGCTATAATTTTTTTGATGGCAAGAAGGCTTTTGACAGTGTGTTTTTTTAATTGAACTTCTTTAGAAAAAAAAACTTTGGTTCGTTTTTTTAAAGTGGACTATGTATATCTATATCTACCTATCTATATATATACCAAGCAGAAGGCACAAGTGCTGTTTAATGGAAATAAAATTGATTTTTGTGAAATTCAAAAGGGGACTAGAGAAGGGTATCCATTGTCCACCCTTCTTTCAGTTTTGATTTTGGAAGTATATACTAGAGCTGTAAGGCAAGATGAAAAGATTATAGGCATTACTATCAAAAAACAAGTTTTTAAGTTAAGAGCTTTTGCAGATGATGTGGTGATTTTATTTTTACAAAGTCTTTCAGAAGTTCTAAAAAATTTGAATTGGAAAATTTGGCTAGATTTAAGCTAAACAAAGGCCAAACAGTTATGATGACTAAAGACACAATGAAAGAACAGCAAGTCCTATTGGTAAAAAAGATAGGAGTTAAAATACTGAGCAAGTGAAATATCTCGAGATTACTTTTGAACCTCATATTACAAAATTATCCCAAACTAATCATAAGTTTTGGAAGGATATAAAGAAGGATATTGAAAAGTGATACAAATTAAAGTTGTCATTGCTGGGTAGAATATCAGTATTAAAATGAATGTACTGCCTAAAATGTTATTTTTGTTTCAGATGAAACCAAAAATAGTTAGTGGCATACCCTTTCAACAATGGCAGAAAGGCAGCTTAAAGTTTCTTTGGAAAGGGAAAAACGTTGTGAAAGTCCTTCATGATGTAAAACAAAGAGGGGGTCTTGTGCTCCTAAATTTAAAGGTATATGTCTATGCAGTCTATATGGTATGGTTCAAAGACTGAATGACTCTTGTTGCATGAGAAGGTGCTGATTTGAGATTCGGCTGGCATGCATTTTTATGATATGATAAATTGAAGGCAAATATAAATTTTAAAAATCATTTTGTAAGACATGCCATATTGAGAATCTGGTTCAAATATAAAAAGCCACAATGTTGTAAAGCAGCTATGTGGTTTTCAGTTCATGAAGCTCTTTTTTTCAAGAGAGCTAGCATTTGAAGGTAAATGGCTATCCTATAATAGCAATAGCATGTGTATGTATAATAGCAATAGCATATGTAAAAGAGCCCTGGTGGTGCATTGGTTAAATGCTGGTACTGCAGCCACAAGGTTGTGAGTTCAATCCTGCTGGCCTCCAGGTTGACTCCATCCTTCTACAGGCCGGTAAAATGAATACCCAGCTTGTTGGTGGCAATTAGCTAACACATTGTAAATCACTTACAGAGCTCTTAGTCGATAAGCGGTATAGAAATACACATGCTATCCTATAATGCTTTAACTAAAGAAAATGCTGATCAAGTGAAAATGATAACAAATGATGAACTGACTGCAAAGGGATTGAAATTAATCTGGTTTTCTCACATACAAATATCAGAAAGATTTAGAATGGGCAAAAAAGTTTGTCTGGACACTGAGAAGATAGATTTTGAAAATCAATTGTGTAAAGAGGATAGCAAAGATTTATAAATTATTGCTGAAATTTGAATTGGAAGAACAATTTAAAAACTGTGTGGTTAAATGGGTCCAGAATGTAGATCATCCGATTTGTTTAGAACATTGGGAGAGGGTGCGGAAAAAAGATTTGAAGTTTACACTAGGTTATGATTTGAAAGATGATGCGTAGATGGTATTTAACACCTGAGAAACTTGCTAAAATATATAAAGGTTTTTCTAACTGATGTTGGACGTGCAAACATGCTGAAGGGACTTTATTTCCTAGGTGATGGACTTATGGTAAAACCAGATGATATATCATAGGATGGAAAAGATATTGAAGAATAAAATTCAATTGATGGTTTTCAATGAGTTTAAGAGAAGATCAATTATATAACAACTATATCAAAATTGTTTAGTATATGACTGTTGCAGTGAGATTACTGTACACACAGAAGTGGTAGGAACTCACAATACTGACATAAGAAGAATGGAAGCTGAAACTGCTAGATGTGGCTGAAATGAATAAGTTCACAACTTTGATAAGCAATCATTCACTTATTAAATATTAAGAACAATGGGAGAGGAGTATACTGCATTTTAGATCAGAAGATGGAAGATTCAATTAACAGTTTAAGTCAGCTGGATGTAGGTGGAACTGTTTTAATCTGGACTGGTAGATATATTTCTTTGTGGTGATTTATTTTTAAAACATTAAGTATGATAATGGAAATTTCATTTTAGGATCTGACAGAGAAGAACCAATAGGAAGTATAATTAAAATTTATGGTGAGGTATGGTAAGAAGTCAAATGAACGTCAGTATTTTTTTCCCCCTTTTTCTTTCTCCTCTTTTCTCTGTTTCTTCCTTCCTACTTTCTTTTTCCACTTATCCTCCCTCCTCTTTCTTCTTCTTTTTTTCTTATTAGTTTTTTTAGATATATAGTTTTTAGTTTTTAGTGCATTTTAAAAATGGTCTTTTTATTTAGTTCATTTAGTTTAGTAGTTTAGTTTTATTAGTTTAGTAGTTTAGTTTAGTTAGTTTAGTATGCCTTTTTGATGTGTGAATAAAAATAGTTTTAAAAAATTGGCTTTTAACTTTTGCATACTCTTTAATTTTTAACTATCTTCGTTTTAACTATTGCAATCTTGAATCCCAAACAGGAAAGAAAAGGTGAGATGATGATGATGATGATGATGATGATGATGATGATGATGATGATGATGGCGATGACTGTGATAATAATTGATAAATATCAATAATATAAAAATGGCTTACATGCTTTTTCCTTCTGAAAGAAACTCATAGCCAGGTGGAATATACAATATTTGTTTTATTTTTACTTGGACTAAAAAGTTGCTGCGAAATAAGAGTTCTTTCTGTCATAAATAGAGATTTGTTCAAGATTTTTTAACGTCATATGGTGAAGTAGAGTGTACCCCTGAGCAATATCTTTAAAAAACAGCCAACGAAACAAAACAAATCAGCCATGAACAGAGAGGAAGACATCCAGTTTATCTAACAAGCTATTCATATTATCACTATGGTTTTATCAGCATAGCTTGCAACTGGGGAAAAAGAAAACACAAACTCTGACTCTCATACAGCAAAGATGGCCTTGTACATATTTATCAAAAAATACCTGAGGTCCATAGAGCTGTTGCTAATTTTCAGAGGAATATCTCTGCTTTTGTCTCTTATCTTTTTTTTTTAAAAAAAAATCCTGCTACTTTTATTATTCACACTGTGACTAGCAGGTGATGTTTCAAGATCTCTTGTAAAGTTTATATGCATTTTTGAGCAGAGTGAAAAATCTCATAAATGAAACAGAAGGATGTCACTTTAGCTCTGCAGGGGGAGGCAATAGTTTCAGGAGGATATTTTGTTCTGTTTTGTTTTAAGGTTGCTACCATCACCACCATCTGTGATAGTACCACTGAGCTGTAAAAGAATTCAAGGGAATGTTAAAAATACACATTTGATCTCTCCTTCCCAAAGAGTCTTCTCCAGTCTCTTTGTACAAGTGTTACAGTGAACCCAACAACTGCTTATACAAGTGCAATAGTCAGTTCAGAATGAATAAGAACAATAGCTTAATTCTATGAGAGTGAGTGACCTTATTTTTTTAGGATACTTCCTTCAGTAAGTTAACATATTAATAAATTAAAATAATGGCTGACATCCTACATTGCAGTTATGGATTTATAGCCTAGAGTTACAGATATGGAACGGCTCCATGTTCATATATGCTGTGCTTTGGTTCATCACACCACAGTTGAGAGGCAGGAGAAGACTAGCTGCATTATCGTGAAATGACACAGGCTTCTGTGATTTGGAACAACTCCCTCAAGCTTAAGGTGGGTTCCAGAGTTCAATTTCTTTAGTCATTCATAGAATCATGGAATCATACAGTTGGAAGAGACTCCAGGGGCCATCTAGTCCAACCCCATTCTGCCATGCAGGAACACTCATCAAAGCATTCTCAACAGACGTCCATCCAGCCTCTGCTTAAAAACCTCCAAAGAAGGAGACTCCACCACACTCTGAGGCAGCATATCCCACTGCCAGACAGCTCTGTCCATCAGGAAGTTCTTCCTGAGGTTTAGGTGGAATCCCTTTTCCTGTAGTTAAAATCCACTGCTCCTTGTCCTAGTCTCTGAAGCAGTGGAAAACAAACCCACTCCCTCCTCAACATGACATCCCTTAAACATGGCTATCACATCCATTCTCTTCTGCAGACTAAACATCCCCAGCTCCCGAAGTAGTTCTTCATAGGGTTTGGCTTCTAGACCCTTCATCATTTGGATCGCCCTCCTCTATACATGTTCAAGCTTATCATAAATGCATTTATATAGTTATCTTTTTTACATGGCTACAAGTGTGATGTAGGATCTTGGTCATTTTCTGTAACACATTAGCTTTGGGAATAATAAGGATGCAACCTCCCCCCCCCGCCAAACATAATGTAGGGACTGGTAATAACTGTTTTTGTTCTTTAGTGCTTTTGTGCATCCTCACAGGTACTTCTGGTGGGAACATGGGAGAGGACCTTCTCAGTGGCTCAGGAACTCCCTTTTGAGGGAGGATAAGATTGGCACCCTTATTATTTATTTTTCTGCATGTTCGGACTGCTTTATTTCTGCACACCTCTGAGGGCAGACTATTCAAAGTGGCTGTGTTCTGAACAATTATACTGTGTTTTTGTTGATGTTATTTGTCATTTTTAAGAATTATCATTTTAACTAGTATTATTGTTATGGATAGTTCAGTTATCCTTTTAACATTTGTACTGGGTATTTTCTTTAGGTATATCTATTTTAACACTTGGAAGATGTCTTGAGTCCCAAACCAGGGAAAATGTAGGGAAGAAGGAGGAGACAAGGAGGAGGAGTTAGCTTATAATTTAATTGTTCCCTCCATAGGAAAAAATGTTTCCTTAATGAAAAGTCAAGGTGTGTTTATCAGATTATAGATTGAGCTGAGGTGAGAAAGTGATATGTGCTCTAAGAGTTTGAATGGTGTTGTAAATAAGAGCAAAGAAATCCTACTCTCCTCTAAATAAGGAAAGGATCCTTGCTGTTGGCTAACAGCACCTTATATGGTTTTCTCTGAATCAGAGGAAATGAAAGTGCTTGACAGGGGTGGGCTGGGGAGTAGTAAGGTTATTAGTGCAATGCATAGCATTTGTTTCATGTTCCTAATATGTTTTTATATATATATATATATATATATATATATATAGAGAGAGAGAGAGAGAGAGAGAGAGAGAGAGAGAGAGAGATTGAGAGTGAAAGTGAGATAGTCTTGTGGAGGAATTTGGGACCAATTAGAAAAAAGTGTCAATTTGAAGTGCATTTTATAAAAAAATAATAAAAAAGTAAAAACTAACACATCAGCAACACACTACTGCACATTATTCTTCATATAGGGAATAATGAATAATGTCAATGAAGTACTTAAAACAGCAATAACATAATGAGTAAATAATAGCTTTTAAAGATTTTTAAAGCTTTAAAAAGCAATTTTACAACAATATGATGAATAAATAATAGGGTTTAAAGTTCCGAGATGTGTTCAGGGAACATCAAAAGAACATTGTTTGGCTAAACTTTGAGGGAAGTCAGGAACTGGGGTTTGTGAAAATCATTGACAAGCCACCACTAGGGATGCAAAGAGACAGCATGGTATAATGGTTTGGACATTCGGCTAAGACTCTGCAGACCAGGGTTCAAATCCCCATATGGCCATGGAAACCCACTGGATGACCTTGGGCAAGTCACAGTCTCTCAGCTTCAAAAAGATGGCAAAGTAAACTCACTCTGAACAAATCTTTCCCAGAATACCCTATGATAGGGTTGCCTCACAGTCACCATAAGTTAGAAGCCGCTTGAAGGCATACAACACAGAAATGGAAAGAATATGAAAAAAAAAATTTCAAAATGTCTCAACAAGCATGTTTTTCAAGTGTTGAGAAACCTTGGTGAGAAGAATCATGGATGAACACGATTTGCAGTCCCAAATTGTGAATAGGCTTTGAAGACTTCCTTGTAGTTGGAAGAAAACTACGGACATTAACATCCTACCCCATGTGTTCTCTCTCCTTCAGAACTGGAGTTTTCAGTAAGGCAACCTTTGTACAAGATGGCAACTCCTTGATTTCTTGTATGGGAACCATGCAATCATTATGCTGTCATGTGTTTCAGGACCTTAATCTCACCTTTTGGGTTAGAAGTGATGTCCCAAGACTGTCTACTGGGATTTCTCCTATTTCCAATAATTCTCAAAGATATATTGCCAGAGTTTCTAACATTACTTCTGTTGGTTCTTTTAATACCTTTGGAAGTAGCTCATCTGGTCCTGCAGTGCTGATTTCAATTAGAGTAGCCAGATATTCCTGTACTACTGTCTATGCTGTACTGCATTTTTCCCACCATATCATGTGCTCCATTTTCCCCAGGCAGACCACTGTTTTCCTTTCAGGAGAAGACTGAGACAAAGAAGGTATTCAGTACTCTTGCCTTTTCTCTGTCCACTATTAGCATTTCATCTTCCCCTCCACACAGAGGCCCTACAATTTCCTTGTTCTTCCTTTTGCTATGAACAACAACAACAACAATAACAAAAAGCCTTTTTGTTTTTAATCTCTCTAGCAAGCCTGAGCTCATTTTGCTCTTTAGGTTTTCTCTCTACACTTCCTGACTATTTGTTTAAATTCTTTTTTTGGTGATACCCCCCTTTTTAAATTTCTTGTATATGTCCCTTTTAAATCTTAGCTCAGCTCTATCTTAAATCTATCATGGATTCTTTAGACTTCTCCCATTTTTTCTTCTGATGAGAATTGTTTGAAATTGTGCATTCAATGTCTCACTTTTAAGAAACTCCCATCTGTCATGAACTCCCTTCTCTTTTAGCATTCCTTACTATGGGATCACTCCCAATATTTCCCTAAGTTTAGTGAAATCAACTTTCTTAAAGTATAGAATGCGTATCTGACTTTGCTTGACTTCCCCTTTCCTCTGTATAACAAATGCCAGGAGAACATGGTCACTTCCACCTGAGGATCCTGCCACCTCCACCCTATAAACCAGGTCGAATCAGATCTAAAATAACTGTCCCTCTTGTTCCCTCTTCCATCTTCTAGACTATGAAATTGCCAGCAAGCCAAGTGAGAAATTTGTTGGACCTGATAACTCTTGACAGAGTTTGACTTCCAACAAATATCAGAATAGTTGAAATCTCCCATTACTACTATATCTCTTGTTTCTGAATGTTTTGTCAACTGTTCCAGGAAGGCATCATCCAAGTCCTCAGTCTGGCTTGTAGGTCTGTAGTAGACCCCAACGATGGCATCACTATTGTTTCTCTCCTCCTTAATTTTTATCCAGATGATCTTAACCTACCTTCCGGAATTTAAGTCATGGATCCAACAATGGCTCACTTATTTAAGTCCACTTCATGTCATGAGTTATGAAGCTGGCCTGTCTGAACAAACCATGGTTAATATTCATCACAATTAGGATGTGGATAGTATGCTATGTCCAAGTTGTAGTTAATCTCATATGGAAAATGAAGTTTCCATCCTTCTAATGGTTGCTTCCTATGATCAAAAGTTGAGGTGGAAGCATATGAATCTGAGGTTTATTGTCTCTTACCCTTGAGGTGCTGAGTCATAGCTAAACTTAGGCCATTTCCACACTAGCCTGTTCTAGCGTGATGATTCCACTTTCAACCTCCTCTGGAATCCTGGGGTTCGCAGTTTCGGGAGGGGCCGTCCGGCTCCTCCCGAAACTGCAAACCCCAGGATTCCAGAGGAGGTTGAAAGTGGAACCATCGCGCTAGAACAGGCTAGTGCAGAAATGGCCTAAGTTTAACATTACATGTGAATTCTCCCTTTATGTTTTAGCTGCATTATAAAGGCCCAGATGTGATGTTTACCATGGGGATAGAATATTTATTCTCTTCTAACCCCTCCTGTCTCAGAAAGAGAACTATTTTGCCCTGTGCTGGCTTACAGCCTAGCTCAGGGTGCACACTTAAAAGGCATAATAATTCATTTGATATTTTTAGCATCGAAGACAGGTATCATTTAGGAGCACATTACATTCCACAGCTATTATGTAGCCCATAAAAGTGAACATCATAATACTTTGATTGCAGGTTAAATCCAAGTTTAAAAACAGCTCACAGAAGCACAAATCCTCTATAAAAATCAGTTTTGTCATTCTATTTATTCTTATCATTGACCATACAGCCTAATGTGTTTTCCATAATTTTGTAAGTAAGCATTACAGTTATTTTTATCACTGTGTATTACCAGCAGTTAGATAGATTCTGCTGTCATGTGTGACATAAATCCTGGATAATGCCATTGACCTCCTCTTTTTGATGTGAGCAAGAGCAAAACTAGATGAAAATATACTCACTTTAAAGCAGGCTCATTTTCTCTTGCACATAGATTTTGTAATTCGTCCAAGAGAACAAGAATACATAATACAGAATCAAGAGTGTTGGGATTCAGAATGTAGGAAATTCAGGGTCAAATTTCCAACCCTCCCACCTTGGGAAGACACTGTGGCCCTTTCTGCAGGATATTGGTGTCCTGCATTAGAGGAGTATAGGACCTGGACCACAGCTCTGCATAATGCTGTCCATGTCCCATCATTCTCCTGTCCCCAGTCAGTGCAATTGCACTGTAAATCATTGACAAGTTCTTTCTGTCAATGACCAGTGATCATGCCACTCTCCTTCACTTACCTGAGCTGTGGAGGGTCGGGAAGCACAATGGCAGTGCTTTCATCCCCAGTATAGCCTGGGACAGTGCCCCACTGCACTGCAGAAGGAAGAGACATGACCATTGTCCCTCTTCCATTCCTGCAGGCAGCCGGTGCAGAGGGGAGTGCTCCCGTCATGCTACCCACTCAGGACAGGCTCTACCAGGATCCTCATGGCACGCTGCTGGGAGGATTCCGGAAGATATACCATTTTTAGTTTCATCACACCCAGAATATCACTTCTGATTTCTGAATATTCCAAGCTCAGAGTAAAACTGGTGTAAGTTGTGATCCCAAATCCTTTCCTCACTTATGGTTCCTCACTGAAATGTCTGAAAAGAGCTTGTGAGAAAACAAGTGTAAATGTTGTGATAGAACTTCAAGCTTATACATAAGAGAGCATCTACTTTTGTGAACATTCAGAAGAACACACAAAGAACCCTGCAGACCAAAGGCTTGTTTTGTCCAGGATCTAGTTTTCCACACTGGCCATACAGATGCATATGAAAAAGCTACAAAAAGGGCAGATAGACGGTCTTTCTGCACCCTCTTTATGGATTCATCTTTTAACTATGGCCATTTCCACACTATGTTGTAATAGTGCTATTACTCCACTTTCCACATCCTATGGAATCCTGGGGTTTGCAGTTTAGAGGGGGCATTTAGGATTCTTAACTAGAGAGCTTTTTGTCCTCAGTAAACTACAAACCCCAGAATTCCACAGGATGTTAAAAGTGGAATAATAGCACTATAATAGTGAAGTGGCATCTTTGTGGCACAATGGTTAAATGTTGATACTGCAGCCACAAGGTTGTGAGTTCGATTCTGTCAGCTCCAGGTTGACTCAGTCTTCTGCAGGTCAGTAAAATGAGTTCCCAGTTTGTTGGGGGCAATTAGCTAACACATTGTAAACTGTTTAGTGAGCACTAAGCTGATAAGCAGTATAGAAATACATATGCTATTCCTAGTGCAGAAAGGCCTAGAGAATGGCTTGTCCAATTGTTCTCCAGCAAATGACATTCAGAGGCATGCTGTCTCTATCTTGGAAATAGGATATACCAATACCAAAGAACTATGGGCCAGAAACAATTTCTGGATCCAAAGTTTCTTTTCTGTAGTGGAAAGTGTGATTTTTGTGAATGTAAAGACGTCTTCCATCTGTTACAGTGAACCTTTGGATATGACTTTCCAGGTATTGCAAGAATTTCCAAAATGAGATCAAAAGTGGAGGTTCGTCTAAGAACAACCATCTGCCTCCCTAGGTAATTAATAATTTTAAGGATTTATGCAATTAAATTTCTTCCGTCAAGGAGGCAATTACAGTTAACAGTTACTCACTACACAGAAAGCCTGGTAAAGGAACACAATAACAGGAAATGATCTATTGTATTTTCTTAAAAAAAAAAAGAAAAGAAAAGAAAGAGAGAGAGAGAGAGAGAAAAGAAAAAAGATGATTTAGATAATATGACCTAATGTTCTGGCAAATTTGGGGTCTGGCATTTTGAAATAGGTTTCAAGGAACTTCTGTACTCTCTGAAATTCTTGCAGTTTGCATATTATTCATTTCTAAAGTCCTAATTAGATGCAGATAACAGTGCAAGCACCTAAATGTATTTAATAAATCTGAAACTGTATTTCACATAACATCACTGCAATGCATTAAAATAATGAACACAAGCAATAAATGCTCCCCTTGTTTGCAGATGTTTGCTTGCCTAAATATACATTTTTCCTTTAGACAATAATCTCAGCTTTATGTAAATGAGTAGGGAAGAAAAAATGTAATGCGGTGGGTAGAGAGATGCAATGAAAGTATATGAATAAAGTAAAGTGTTCATCTAGCTTTCTCTGAATATTAATCACTTCGGATTTATACGCAATACAGGTTGTTCTGGAAAATGTTTGTTCTCCATCTGAGATGGCTTGCAGTTGTGGTCTGCATATACGCTTGATTAAAACTTGCATCTCCTTTATTGTCTCTACATTGGACAATTTTCGTCCTCTGAGTAAGAGGGTTGGATAATGAATGAATCTTCCTAAGGGAGATAAGCCACTTGCTTGGGGTGGGGGGCAACAACTGTAGGCAACAGAGCTGAGATTGTGCAGATCAATGGACCAATCTCAGCTAGGGGTTTGCTGCAGGCCTTGTAATGTGTTACTAATTTCTACCACATTTATGCTCATTGGTACATTTTGTACAAAGTGTAAGCTGCCTGATATTCCCTTTGTCTTGATGCTCTCCCATTTGGTTGAAGGGCTCATTCTGCAGTTGGTCATCTTATTCCAAAAGGTGGGTCACTCAGAGGTCCACCTGTGGTGCCAGTGCCTCCATGAAATTACAGGAATTAAGGCCACTTGAGCTTTGTGTGATTGTGCTGGATTAAGAACTAGTCTCAAACAGAGCCAGCTCCTTTTTCAGCAAGAATTAAATCCCTTCTAAGGCACCAACGTCTAGATAAGCAAGTTATGTATCCATAGAACTTCACTATTTTAAAGAAGAAAACTTTAGGAATCTCCTTGGAAGATTATTACATAGATTAGTCACCACAGATTTAAAGATTCCACCCTACCTCTCACCAACAGCAGTGAATCATAGTTAAAAGGCAAACCCATAAAGGGGGTATGAGGCTGTATGTGCTGACCCCTATTTTTAATGGCCTTTACAGAGCTCTGCACCTGCCCTTGTTGCATGAGCAGCACTGTGGAACTGTCTTCCACACAACAAGGCCAGGGACAGGGAGGCAAGGCTGGAAATACTGAATGTTGAATTTGTACATGCTCTCACCCTATGCACATAATTTAGTTGGAAAATATGAGAGATAGCAGTGGGACCCTCAAACAGAGTAATCAAACAGGTAAGGAAGAAACTGAACATCAGCCATCCCCACACTCACCTACCAATTCTAGCAGAGAAAAGAAATAACCCTGATTGTCCCTGTGAAATGCACAAAAGTAACTTTACTTACAATATTTGTCCATAATCAAATACATCTCCTAACTGAGGACAGAAAGGGAAGAAAAGAAATGGCTGCAGGTTAGAGTGATGCAGGAAGAGATACGGAAAAGCGAGCAAATATAAAGTCTTCAAACCAGCCGTTAGTAAGCATATACATTCAAAGGTAGATAACAAATTTAAGCCCTCATGTGAGCAGGCTGAATACTGACATAGGGCTAATGCTGTGTTTTTACTCTTAATAATTATGAAAGGACACCATTCTCCTTTTCCTTTTTTCTTTTTTTTCTTTTCTGCTTAGCTTTAGTATCAGCTAGCTCCAATAGCCAGGTTGGAATATTTGCCCAGTTTGATCAGTCCTGTTAAATATGCGTATCTATGTATTTATGACTAAAGCACCCACCACCTGCATTCTATAGGCTTAAGACAGCATCTCAGACTCGACTGAACTACTCTTCTGCTATATGAAAGGTTCTGCATGTATTGCTTCTTTCTGAGTTATAAAAATGCAGATGTTCAATGAACCAAAAAGTTTTCACTTCTGCATTGGATTTTGTGTACTTCATTTTTAGCAGAGGCACTAAGATACTGCTAGCAAACCTCTTCCCATTCATAATACCCTTTTGTTATGTTTTGAGTCATTCAGCAGGTAAGTGGATTAATAGACTCTCATTCTAAAACCACTTAAAACAAATCATATACATGTTTATTCATTGTCTTGGGCACTTTATGCTAGACATTTTCTTCCTTCTTCCAGTATGTTTCTTTAATGTCTTCTATGATTGCAATTAGACCAGTACCTAGAGGAAATGTATGCACTTAGATGCTGATTGAACCCTCTATTAATAGTGCTTTTTGGGATTCAATATTAGATAGCAATGAGTCAGAAGCAACACCAAATGGTATTATAATTGAACATTAATGCAAAGGAGGAAAAAAAATCAAACATGATTAACAGACCATGGGCACATTATCTCATGGGGAAGATAATGCAAAAAATAACAATAGAAAACAAGAGATGGTTCCTATAAATCATATTTATTTAAGCAACAATATAGACAGTGGTTGTTAGACTATAAATAAAAACCCATTTAACCCCCCCACCAATCCGTCCATTTAAAATATTTCTAGATACCTCTTAAATGGCTCACCAAAGAAATTGTATTTTTTTCATTTTCAAGGTATTTCTAAGGATACAGATAACCTTATTTTAATATTGAGAGATCTGGAGGTACAGTTTTGCATACGCAAAAGGCGTATCATTTGTGAAAACAAACTGTGACATGTACGAATTCCCTAACATATTTGAAATTCTATCAAATAAGTAACCATCCCTTATATACACCCAATCATCATCCATGTTACTCAATTTCTATGTATGAACTACTGCCATTGTTTAGATAGATAGAATATTAAGGGTTTAAGGAATAAATAAAGCAGGAAAAATGCTTAGACTGGCAATGAGGAGGATGAAGAAGGATATGATAGGAGACTTCAAAAACCCAAATACATATTACATTGAAAAAGGCAAATCCTTTTACTACCTCAAAGGTCAGGAGTAAGAATCAAATTAGATCCAATATTCTTAAATTATGGAATAGTACTTTTCATGTTAGAAGCCAAAATGACTAAACAGAGGCTTTGTATTTTGGACATTTCATGAGACAAAGTTACTCACTGGGAAAAGACAATAATGCTGGGAAAAGGGGAAAGCTACAGGGGAAAAAAAGAAGAAGACTTCATTTCAGATGGATTGATGAAATCACAGAAGGTACAGTCCTGAAGTTTGCAAGATTTGAACAAGGAATTAAGCCTTGCAAACTCATTAAACAGTAGATGTGTCTTGACAATAAGAACAACTGAGAATAGAACATATTGTCTAGGTGAAGTTGGCATGCTGGAGGCCTTCAAACAGAGGCCTTTTTTGCAGGACATCATTATTATTGGAGATGGGAGAAGGATGGGACCCAGACAATGTTTCTGCATTACGTCATCCAGATCCTATCCTTCTCGCAACCCCAGGCAGTGTGATCACACTGTAAATCATTGCTGGGTTCTCCCCATCAATGACTGGAGATTGTGCCACTATCCTGCCACCCTCCCTCACTTACCTGAGCAGAGTAGGATGAAGAAGCACAATGGCTGCACTTCCCGCCCCAATGTAGCCAGGGACAGTACCTGGCTGCTAGCTGGTGCAGAGGGGACTGCTCCTGTTGGGCTCCCTTCCCAGAAGAACCTCTACCAAGATCTCTTCAGGATGCCACTGAGATCAGGCATGGTGCAGAAAAGGCCAGAGACTGAACAATAATTTCATGGGGGAATTCTAGGTCTGGATTTCCCGTACCTACCAGGGGATGGGCTAGATGGTCAACATGATCCTTTCCAACTCTATGATTTTGTGTTCATGTGAATTTTAATGAACATTTTAAAAGACAAAATAGCAAGGAATTTTATAATAAACATTTCAGTTCTTTTTCCTTATTGGAAATAGCTTTCAATATTCTCTTCTCCTGTGTAAAAGATCTAAAAGTATTTGCTTGCAATTATTAGCAAACCGCTGTATAATTTGTTCTATTTCAATAATTTGAGACGTTTTCAATTATCTTCATTATTAGTTTCTATTAATAAGAAAGAAAGATTGTATAAAGTTCCTCTTACGAGGTCTAAAATGCATTGGAAGTAGACAGATTAGAGATTACTTTGTGCAGAGGGAGAGGGAGGGCATTGAAGACATGCGGGAAGTTTGCTAGCATCTGAGAAGTCTCAGCAGACAGATAGAAATGCTGGTGTTTAATTTTTAGATTATGTGATTTCAGATCATAAGAACATGACTTGAACATTGTTTGAAGAAAGGCATGTTGAAACGGATGGTTAGCTGAGTGGGAGAGGGAGGGGCAATACTTAATCAATAATAAAAGAAAAAATTGTCCACTTGAAGTGATACTCTTTTCCTAGAGGACTCTGACACTGCAGAATGTTGTTGCCTGTGACCTTCCCAAAACTCCAAATGAAGTGAAATTCTTCCTCCAAAGTGAAATTTTATTTTATTTTTGCAAATGCAAATATGATGTGATCTCACTTTTCCCCAGACATCTAGTAAGGCAGATTGTGATAGCTTTGTCAGGGCTATCTGTGATAGTCTGTCTGGGCTGCAAATGTTGCTGGTGGATGCTAGGTCAGTGAATGGTAAAACTTCTGCCATTCAGAACCTGATTCTGGGTAGGCATGCTGACTTGGCATGTATCACACAAACCTGGTTGAATAAGGCTTGGGAGGGGGTAATCTTTCTCAGATTTGTCCATCTGGGTTCTCTGTGCAGCAGCAGTCAAGAGCTGGTGGTGGAGAGGTGGAGTTGCAGTGCTTTACTGGGATTCCATCCACCTAATTAGGTGCCCTATCCCACAGTTTTTCTGGGTTACAGTGTATATATCTGAAGCTGGGTGTCGGTTGGAGATCCTGTTGATATACCCACATCCATTTCTGCATGGTAGCACACTTTCAGGATGTTTGTTTGCTGAATGTTTAATTTAATTTATTTTTATTTTATTTTATTTTGAAATGTAAAATTACGTTGTAAGGCTTTTGTAGTGATCTAACATTACATTATGCTATAACATTACAGCAATAAAGAATAAGGAGATAAAAAAAGACAAATCGTTACTCATAAATTTTAATAAAATATCCGATATAAGTCAATTTGTAAATTACTCTTTCAAGTGTTGCAAGTGTAGCTAAATCTTCAGTCTTTGCAATACGAGACTATCAGTCTTTCAGTAGTCAACAGGATATGAAAGATCCATTTCTACTGTCTATGTGCTAAGTTCCAAGTAAACATTTTAAAAGAATAAGTACATTGCTAAATACCTGATAACTTTCTACTACCAAATTAATTTGTGTAATTATCCCTCGCCAAGAATGAGGTAGCTATGGGGCATTGCCAAACCATATGGGTTAAAGAAGTCTTAACAGAATTACACCTCCAAGAATTAGCCAGTTTAGATAAGCCTTTATTAAAAAGACATAGGCCCTTTTTGCATGGCATTTGCCATGTGAAAGGGCCTCTCATGCATCTGGGAAAATGAGGAGTGGTCCACATGATGCACTGACAATTGCACTATGCTCCAGGGGCTGGCAGGCACCAACCATGCACTTTTTCATTTTTGGCTGTGAGCCAAAAATGGTGCATGATCGTGCATTGATCTGGGGCCCCACGCACACTTGTTGTGCGTGCAGAGCTCCAGAGCCACAGCGCTCATGCTTCCTACCCCAGTGCAACCTGGGAAACTCCCAGGCTGCACTGCAGAAGGAAAAGGAGGGGCTCTCATGTAATCAGGTGGCAGCTGCATAGCTGAAGGAACTGGGATGCGAGACCCTCTTGCTAGAGGCTGGTCACACGATCCCTGCACCCCAGCTCCGTGAAAAGGTGTGTTGTGGAAAGGGCCATAGTGGTATCTAATATACTCAAAACAGTAGTTTATGTTGTATAGTCATACTTGTTAGAGATGTTAAAACTGCTGATCATTGATTGTCCAAAATTGGGCATTCCAACTCTCTGTTCCATTGCTTCTGTAAATGTTGCATATCATATTTTTTGTTGACCATATATATATATCTGCCTTAGGTGTTCCTGTTAAACTTGAAAGAAGTTATTAAAGATAGAAACTGTAATGAAATCAAGACAAATAATGGGAAAGTCCTTAATACCATCATCTTGAGTATCTCTCATCTCCCCTACCTTCAGTCATTTGCTTTGCAGTGTACTATACTATGGAGATTGTTGATCAAAAGGCAGAATTTATGAAGTAAAGTAACATGAAATTCAGTAAATCTATAATATAATTTCTAATGTTTGGTACAAATGTGATACGTACCAGCCACTGCTATGTGCTGGCATCCTGAATTGTAGTTATGAATTCATAATGTGGAGTTATGGATCAGTACGTGTTCCATATTCACCTAGGCTATGTATTCATAAAGGTGGCACTATCGCCATGATCATACATGTCCCCCTCCCCATCCCACCTGAAACTGGAGGGACCCATTCTGTGCAATGGAGTTCTGTGATGCAGTCAAGTGTGAAGCTTCAGAAAGGTACAACCAGCCTCCTTCTGTCCCGGTACCACAATGCAATGACGCTGGATTTGAATGTTGATCTTCTAGATTATTCATAGCTATGTTTATGTAGTTAAGAATGTTAGGAAGCATCTTGGCCTGATCCATAATTTTGTGAAATGTAATGAGCTGGGGGAAAAAAAACCTATAGCAATGCATGAAACACATCATCTCCTTCTTGTGTTACCCCAAAATGTGTGTGACTCAGGGGTTCACCTGTGATGCCAATGTGTCTGTGAAGTGGTGGGAAATAACAGCTCAAAGAAGAAGCCTGTCCGGGGGGGGGGATAATCTTACAAGATCTTTTGAATCTGTGTATTCCAGATTAGTGCAGGGAAAAACTACCTTGAGATTCAAAAGTGAGCTTGTTTTATTTTTCCGTTCTGAGGGAAAAGATGTTAATGGCTCTCTGGCAGAGTAGACAAGGAAGTCCACAGAGTGGACAATGGGGTCCAAAATGAGCTAATGGCATTAGCATTAGGTGACAGAAGACTAATGGAATTTGTGATAGCTCCTGAATGGTGGGACAGGTGAGGGGACAAAATGAGAATTTCTAAGGACAAAGGGAGAAGGTTGAAGACAATCAGTTATTCCATGGAAACAGTTTCAAGTGTTATTGTTTCTAAAGGTCAAGTCATTGAGGGATATTTGCCAGTCTGTTATCTCTAGAGTTTCCTTGACTATGACCTAGATATGCTCTGAGGTCTCAATCTCACCTAGTTTCACAACACATGTGTGCAGCCAGTTCCTCTTTGCCAGTAAGTTCCCAGTCATAGCAGGATATAATTTATATTTTTTGCCAATTAAATATTTTGCCAATTAAAATATATCAGAGTAGTGTCTGTGTGTATGTGCACACATGCACAGTCTGGTAATGGTTGGGACTCTGGACTCAAGAACTGCCAAAAGGTTCAAAGACACTTCCCCCCACTTCCTCCTCCTCCTCCTCCTCCTCTATTTTTCTTCTACACTTTTAAAGCTACTTTTTATTTTTTATTTTACAACATCTCAGTTTTCTGTCTTTACTTAATCTCTGAAATTCTTAATGCATTTTTTAAAAGTCGTAATAAAATTATATGAAAAAGTAATGCATGCCAACAGAATTAAAACTTTCTTGCCCTCCTCCTGATGCTCCTATAGCCCTCCATGACTCACACAAAAACCTGCTCCAGAGGATTTTCTAGAAAACCAGGGCAGGTTTCTAGAGAATTTGACTGGCTACAGCAGGGACTGGTAGATGCCCATTCAAACAAAAACAGTGTGATCTAAAGATTAGCAACAGGGTCAGTTGTTAAATCTTGCTTAGATTTCCTTCCTTCTCTGCATATACCTATGCACATGTCTACAAAGATCTGTGTTATGCAACAGGTTTAAATTGTGTGTGTACATGAGAAACAGGCTGGTCACACACACATACACACACACATGCACAAAGTCAGTTTCCAAATGTTGAAGTCTGAAGATGCCTTCAAACTTATGTTTTTATTACATCATGTGATATGATGAATGCTTTGGGTTTTGTTGACCTTCTGAGAATTTGACAGTGTGGGGGGAAAGGGGGTGGGTGGGACAAACAGATTTTGATATGGCGTGGAAGCAGATGTGGATCTAAGTCACCTATTTTGAACTGCTTATGGTTAAACAGTCTTAGAAATGTGCCAATTTAACGTGGCTCACAATTTAGTAACCATTCCATTAAGCTTTAAATCAGGTCACAGACTTCTAAAAATATTTCTGTCCCTGCATGCAATTACATTTTGTTCCAATAAAGCAAAGGTACTTAGCAGAGACAGATTAAATCAAAAGTTCTTTACTGTCAAAAAATTCTCTTTCTCTCTCTCTTTTTTATTTTCATTGTTCGTTAATCTCCAGTTTTAATTGTTTCCATTTGTTCTCTGGATTTGAAATCAAAAAGAACATTCCACTATCCCTTCAATGCTAAGTGGCCTTTTCTTTTTGAATGCATCATTCTTTTCAAGGTATTAACCTTTCCTCTCCATTTATTTATCAAGTAGTTGCAGATGAACGTGAATTGGCCGGATCAGCTCTAGAGGGTAAGCAAGGGATTGCATAGAAAATGCAAGCACCTTGTGAATATAAGCAATAAGATATTTTTTAAAAATAAAAAGTGTTAATTTTAACCGAAGTTAAAGGGCTTTGAAAGAAATCTCTTCATTTTCTAATATGACACACACTAGGTAAAACAGCTGATCATAAGTAGCATTTGCAGGCCTGTCTCATATATACTTAGGAGAAATTCTTTTTTCTGCCACTTCTTAAGGCAGAGGTGGACAACACGTAACTCAAGGACTGAGTACATGTGCTCTAGGTCCCATTTTTAAAATATATAACCTTTGGTCATCCAGTCATGGCAGAAATGGCTGCTGAATCAGTTGCCATTACCTCAAGCCACATCACTAAACTGTACCTTGTATGGCATGTGGCATGCAGCACAATCTTAAAAGTTCCTATGCACACCTAAATTGTCTAGAAATTGTGATAAAGCTCTCAAAAGCATGACAGAAGAAGTCACTCACGTGTAGAAAAAAACAGTCTGGAAACAAGGAAGGAAGGAGATGACACTGTACACTGCATATATGAAAAGGAGATTATGAGTTTTATTAAACACTAGCATATTCATCCAGTGTTGCCTGGGATTTTGTTTTCTGATAGGGAATTCTTCTTTTCCCCATATTTCCCTATCCAATCTGTATTCAGAGTTATTAACATACAGAATTTGGGGAATATACTGCCTTCCTTCTTGTTGCTAGGCCTCGTCTCCTAGCAACTGGTCTGAGCTCTCTGACTGAAAATTCTAAAGGCCCCTCACTGAACTGCCAATCCTAGGATTCCAAAGAATCTTCACATCCAGCCAATCATATAAGGTCTTCTCACCTCACTCAGCCAATTGTATGAGATCTTCACCTGCCTGACACACAAGCAGACAAACTCACTCACAAACTTTGATTTTTATATAGCAGACAATGTAGTGATAAACTACATATTGATACCTACACCTGATACCTATTAACTACTAACAAATAACATATTAACTTGTATGAGAGTACCTCATATCTTAGTTCCCACATACCTTAGCTAGCACATTGAGGCACATGGATCTGCCCTCCTTGAAACACTCTGCCAGGTCCCAGACAAGGAAATCATTTGACCACTTGTCCAAATCTGGACTATGACTTTGCCATGTCAAGCTCATGGCCAACCCTTCAGTCCTTTACTGTGTGCTTCTGGCTGGGATCCAGATGTTTGAGGTCTAAATGAACCTGACACCGTGACTTGTGAGTCACTGAAATCGGATCTTGTAAAACTATGGCCCTTTCCACACCTTACCTTCTTCCAGCGCTGGGATGTGGGGATCGAGCAAGCAGCTCTGGTGAGAGGGTCTTGCATCCGGAGTCCTTCGGCTCCGCACGAGCTGCCTGCTCACTTAAGAGCCCCACTTCTTCCTTCCACAGTGCAGCCTGGGACCTTCCCAGGCTGCACTGGGGCAGGAGTATGACTGGCGCTGCTCCGGAGGCTCCGCATGCCAGATAAGTGCGTGCAGGACCCAGGAACAATGTGCGATCGTGCACCATTTTCGGCTTCTAGCCGAAAATAAAAGGTGCACGATCGGTGCCTGCCAGCCCCTAGAGTATCGCACAATTGTGAGTGTGTCATGCAGATTGCTCCTCACAATTGCGCAATGCTCTAGGTGCCTCCTTTTGCATGGCAAATGCCATGCAGAAAGGGCTTATGTCTTTCCTCCACATCACAGAATGCCTATAGAATATCATATATGGTATATACAATATCTTATAAGAGCTCTCCCCAGAATTCCATGATGTAAAATATTGATATGTTTGGGTCCTCCTTCCTCCTATGCTGGTACTGGGACATCTCAGCGTGGTATAGTTGTGCACTTTTTTCACCACAGCAACCCCCTCCCTCAAATAACATGTTGGTGGAGGATTCTCTAGAATCACTGCAAAGATGCCAAATTTCAGTGGAAGCTACAGCAATAGATTTGGTGGAAAGCAATGTGTGGAGTATATACTTTGCTAAAGAGCGATTGAAACAAAACCAGTATTTGTGGGATGATGATTTAATGCCTTTAAACCATAATACCCTCTCACCCTCAGGTAGAGATAGGTACTTATTCTTAATCTTATTCATTTAAAAAAATCCCTGCAGGATTATGCACTTGACAATGGAGTCATTGAGTTGCAATGTGCCAGCCATGGCCAAGCAATGTTGTCCTTGAAGAAAGGCCTTTTACTCCTTCTTTCATGCTCCTAAGTATTTAGGCACTGCCTCCAATTGTTTCTTTGAAGTATGTCAGAATGGCACACCAAACAGAACACATCTGGTGGATCTGGTCTGTGGTTCAATACTGTAGACTGGTTCTCCAAATCAAAAACACATCATATATTTCTCATATATATACATAGCTTTTATATATAATTGTAGAAGGTCCACATATCTCCTACAGTCTAGTTGTATTGAGCTTCATTTTGATTCTCTGGATTAGCAAAATGTATAATGATAAAAAAGGCACATACATAGTCATTATCACACTAAGTCTACTGTTAGGCAGCCACATGATGTTGTGAAATCGTCATGTTTAGAATTTTTTTGTGTTAAATTAGAATGAATGCGTGGAATAGGACAAAGGTTGAGGGATGTCTAGCCCAAACATTGGCATGCTATCTGTGTGTGGAGTGACCAGAGCGTTGGACTCCACAAACTGTGGAAAGCCCTGACCTCAAATTCTAACTCAGTCATGAAGCTTACTGAGTGGCTTTGGATCAATTTTTATCTTTTTCATTTCATAAACTTCCTCACAGTGTTGTTTTGAGGAAAATAGAGGGAAAAGAGGAGAGCTGTACAGTCTTAAACTTCTTGGAAGAATGATAGAGTGTCTATAACTGAACTAGCTGCCTAGCAAACTTGTTCTCTTTTGTTTGTAAAGATTATCTGACATCTTTTTAATTCTTTTTCCATTGTTTCGTATCTGCTAACCAGAAGTAAATATATTCATGTTTTATTATTCTTTTGAACAGTATTATTTTCCTTTTCTTTTTCTCATTATTCTCATAAAACCACCTTGAGATCATTCATAGAACAAGCCAGTCAACAAATCCCATAATAAATAAATGCACTAGTAAATAATTCAAACAACCGGTGGAGAAGACTTGCATTGTTAAAGCCCACGTATTTATTTAAAACGTTCTGTCCATCATGGCCATCATGATTCACTTTCTCAACTTTTAAATAAAGCAGTTTTCTTTATGCAGAACTGAATCACTGTGTTCCAGAAGGAAAATAATTGTTCTCATTCTCTTAAATATTTCAGTGTATTTGCTTTACTTTTTACAGCTTGGCTGTTTTATTGGCAAGTATGGTAAACGTGTGTCTGTTTTATTAACAGAAAGCTAGCCAACAAATCCTTGTGGAGGGATATGAATGCTTAGGGGAGAAAAGACCACTTATACTTTATTAAAAATCCATTATTCACAATAGAAACATCAGTAATTGGTCTTAACTGCCACTTAAGTATAGGCATCATAAAATAACCTTGTATATTAAAGGTTTATATATTTACATGCTCATTATCGGAATCCAAGGCAAGAGCCATGGGCCAGTACATAATGGCATCGTTCTGCTAGCACAAATTACCCTGCCTTCACATACATCTAGTTCCAGATGATGTCCAAAGAAGTATCTGTCACAATTTTCAGCTACACAGCTCACCACACAACATACCCGGTAGCATGCCTAGAAACCCAAGCACAAGTATGCTGTTGTTGATCGTAAAAACCAATGAAACGTTGCTAGTTCACTGTTTTCATTCACTAATGATATGATTTAGATCACATATTTAGATTACTTGCATTTACTCCACATTAGCTGTAAAGCCAGGGAGAACTATTTTATACAGGAAACGACTACATTGCTTTAAATGGAAAGTCTGTTATTTGTTATATTATATCTTGTCTTTCCTCCAGTAAGCTGAAGACAATATATGGCTGTCCTCCTCCTCATTTTATCCTCACTGCAACCCAGGATCTATTCACACAACACTTACAGCACTATTGTTTCATTTTATCTGCCATGGTTCCATCCAATTGAATCCTGGGGCTTGTAGCTTGGTGAACTAATGGAGAGCTCTGGCTGAGAATTCGAAATGACCCTCTCTAAAATGCCAGTTCCAGGATTCCATAGGATGAAACTACGGCAGTTGAAATTGAATAATAGCTCTATAATCGTGTAATATCCATGGGCCCAAAGAGAAATAAGTCAGTATGAAAGAAAGTGACTGACCCAAGGTAACCAGCTGAGTTTCATGGCTCAGTGCACACTTGAAACTGTATTTTCTAAACTCTAGGCTTAACTATTATATCACACTGGATCCCTTCTTCAAACTAATTCACTAGTTTCATGAAAATATGAACTCTCCCATGTATATGGTTAGTCATTGTCTGATTTTTCAGTGTGCCACATGGTTTTCTCTGCTTTTAAGAAGATGTTCCCACTGAACATGACTGTGGGCTTTCTCTCTGCCACATTCATTCCCTTTTTCAGGTGGGTATGACTTCTGCTATGGACACTGAAGTGCACATGAATACAGTATAATCTATTGTAATATAGACTCTCATGAAAGAATCCAGAGGGCTGGGACAGGTGATAGTTTTGTTCATTTTCTGAGAAGAACTTTCCTAAATTAGCAAGTATCTTCATAAATTCAAAAGAAAGAACCTGACATCTAAACAAGAAAAGAATGTGAAAGAAAGTAAAACTTTTAAATTCATCTATCTAGAGAAAGGGCTTTGAGAACCTTGTATTTGAAAGTTTGGCTTTGAATCTTTCCATAATCAGACACGTTTTGTCTGCTGAATTAAGGTTATTGGATCTTCCCCCCCTTCCCAGGTTCAAGTGGAAGAGAAATGTGAGGAGAAAATTAACCTTTTTCAAACATTATGGAAATGGGCAGACTAAATACACAAGGAGAGGGAAGGTACTGGACATGCTCCCCATAACACATGCTACTGCCAACCTATATACATGAAGATAATTGCTTAGAAAAGGAGAGTGTCCTCACTCATTTCTTTTTAGTAGATGAATGGGTGAAGAATGGAACTTTAGACAATCGTAGAATCATAGAGTTGGAAGAAACCACAAGAGCCATTGAGTCCAGCCCCCTGTCATGCAGGAATACACCATCAAAGCATTCCCAACAGATAGCCATCAAACCTCTATTTAAAAACTTCCAAAGAAGGAGACTCCATCACACAACTGAGGCAATATATTCCACTATCAAATTGATCTTACCATCAGGAGGTTCTTTCTAATGTTTAAATGGAATCTCTTTTCCTGGAGTTTGAATGCATCATTCCATACCTTAGTCTCTAGAGCAGTAGAACACAGGCTTCCTCCATCCTCCATATGACATCCTTCAGACCTTTAAACATAGCTATTGTGTCACCTCTTAACCTTTTCTTCCCCAGGCTAAACATTCTCAGCTCCCTAAGTCACTCTTCTTAGGGCATAGTTTCAGTTCCTTCTATCATTTTGGTAACTATCCTCTGGACACATTCCAGCTTGTTGATATTCTTCCTGAGCTTTGGTATCCAGAACTGGAAGTAGTATTCCAGATAGGGTCTGAACAAAGCAGAACAGAATGGTACTATCACTTCCCTTCATCTAGACACTATACTCCTATTGATACAACCCAGAATCACATTGGCCTTTTCAGTTACCACATTTCACTGTTGACTCATGTTCAGCTTGTAGTCTAGATCCTTTCCACATGTACTATGGTTAAGCCAGATGTCTCTAATCTTGTACATGTACATTTCAATTTTTTTTTCTGCTTAAGTGTAACACCTTCTCCCTGTTGAAATTCATTTTGTTAGTTTGCCTCAGGTCTCTAATCTGCTAAGATCATTTTGAATTCTGATCCTGTATTCTGGGGTATTAGGTACCCCTCCTAATCTGGTTTCATCTACAAATTTGATAAGAATGTCCTCTATTCCCTTATCCAGTTCTGGGCACCTCAATTCAAGAAGGACATGGTCAAGCTGGAGCAAGTCCAGAGGAGGGCGACCAAAATGGTGGGGGACCTGGAAGCCATGCTTTACGAGGATAGACTTGGAGAGCTGGGTATGTTTAGTCTGCAGAAGAGAAGGTTAAGAGGGGACATGATAGCCATGTTTAAATATTTGAAGGGATGTCATATCGAGGAAGGAGAGGGCTTGTTTTCTGCTGCTCCAGAGACCAGGACAAGGAGCAATGGATTCAAGCTGCAGGAAAGGAGATTCCACCTGAACCTCAAGAAGAACTTCCTGACAGTCAGGACTGTCCGGCAGTGGAATATGCTGCCTCGGAGTGTAGTGGAGTCTCCTTCTTTGGAGGTTTTTAAGCAGAGGCTGGATGGCCATCTGTTGAGGGTGCTTTGAGGGTGTTCCTGCATGGCAGGGGGTTGGACTGGATGGCTCGTGTAGTCTCTTTCAACTCTACATTTCTATGATTCTATGATTCTATGTAGTGTGTCTCTGTATACTTTCACATCTTCCATATGTAGTGGTATCTTATATTTTGGTGTGCATGAAGTCAAGCCCTTCAGGAGAAACCTCTAAAAAGAAGTAAATGTAAAAAACTCACAACAGCAAGCTTTGAAACTCTAAACACAATTTGGATTGAGTAGGGGGAACTTCATACTCTAAAGACTTCATTGTCAAACCTTTTCCTTTCCTTTTCAGTGCTGCCAACTAGCTTAGGGAGCAGGAGGGAGGGCTTTCACTGTGCCCAGACAAAGAAACATGAAGATAATAGATTCTGTCACAAAACACAGAAGCCTCTGATGGCCTTTCCTTTAGAGTAAAAATCTGGAGCTCGCTCGATATGAGCTTTTGCCTAGCTGAATTCAAATCAGGCCCGCTGGTCTGAAACATTTTCATGTCTAAGCTGGAAATCCAAGCAGAAACTCTCTGCCACAAATTGATGGCGGGGGAAGAGGGAGATCTAGGGATCAGCTAATGTGTCAAATTTGTTTTTGCTCAGTTATTCTTATTAACCTTCAATTAATTCTCTTCAGTTTCCAAAGACTGCTCATTTGTTCCCAAAAATTTTAACAACATTTTATACAAATTTCTATACATGTCTTTCCTTCTTTGCTCATTTCTATATAAACTTGCTTCACACACTTTTTTTAAAAAAAAATTATGCATTTGCATATACCATTTTTGAATGCACATCTTTTGTTTTCAGGGCCAAAGTTCATTGTAAAGTTGATAAAAGTGCAGAGTCTGGACTATAATTTTATACCTGGTGATGTCTACTTTCAAAGAGTGTTAATGCATGCATGCATATCAAAATGGAAACCAGCCCTCCCCTATCACCATGATCAAGATCCACTAAGAAGTTTCTCTGTGAAATTCTAATGGAAATAATTGGCAGTTGCACATAAGCACTGCTTTGATATTGCATAGCCTCTGTTTATCTCAGTGGGGCTTTCCTGGAAGAATGAGATGATACACTGGGAAAAATCAAAATCTGCCTTATAGCAAGTCAGATATATCTATAGTTATAGACAGAAAGCTTTCCCAACTCAACTTGCCAATGCCAGTGACTGAGCCTGGAACCTTTTGAACACTAAAACTGTGCTCTTTGATTAAGCCATAGGCCCATGGACCTGTTGTGTCACTTTGAAAAATATACATTGTGGTGGTACCATGACTAGGCCAATAAAAAAGTGCAAAATGTAGCCTGATAGCTTTCAAACTTTTCTGGAAAAGATAGTGAAAATTAAGAATCTAGTTCATCACCAATTTTCTTCTTGAAAGAAGCAATGGGTAATTTTAGCAATTTTCTTCACACTACAAGAAAGACTTTGAAAACCACAGCTTTCAAAGCCTATTCATACTTTGGAACTTAATCTGTGCAAAATTTGCACATGATTGATTTGCAGTGAAAATGACATTTTCTGTTCAGGAAACGGCTTTTACTGTGCAGAAAGTAACATTTTATGTGGGTGAGTCTATAACTTCAAAGATTCCAGGCATTCAGGATTCTTCTCATCAGGATTTCTCAATACTTTAAAAAAAGTTTTTGATTGTTATTGTCAAATATTTCCATTCCTAGTGAAACATCATGCAGGGAAAGGAAACTGGTGATATTACACTCATAGATCTGCATCTTGACTGAGTCATTTGTTTCATTTGTTGTTGAAAGCTTAGCCCCATCTCTGAATGGCCTTCAAGCAACTGGGAGCAAAGACAGTTAAGAAGCTGCAATAATTATGTTTTCCACTGATAGCAACAAAGAACTTCCTTAGGAGAAATGGTTCGGTCTCTGTCCTCCCAGGTCCTCAGGATTGGGGACTGTGTGCTACTTCATAGGAAGATTATAGCAAGTTCCTTAGTAATGTCCCTTGGAAGTAAAAGAGGATTCCTGTCCCCTTCTGTGGTCATCTGTCACCCCATCTGTCTTACCCCAGCCATTAAATGGCTGTGAACATAGGACCCATTCTGAAGACAGGTAGAAGGCATGGGGAGAGTGTGGTGGCAGGGAGGCAGGCCTATTGTTCTTTTCATAGACTGGAGATGGCAGCTGCCTTCCCAGCCTCCTCTATAGCACCCTGTCCCTCCACCTTTTTATACAATCCTGCTTTCTCCTTTCAAATCCACCACCTTAGTGGAAAAGGAGTAAATCCTTCTTGATCTTACTCAGAAAGATTTAATAATCTATGGTAACGTGTGTGTAACACTAAAGCTAATGAAAAAGTACTCTGCTAGGTTAGGAATTATGAAAATAGAATGTAGTCTTTATTAAAATGACAAACAGGGAAAAGGTATTGAGTATTAGTATATAGAGGCAAAATAGAACTGAAAATGTCTAACCAGATTCCCCAGTTCAACTCAGTATTCAGGTACAAAGTTTTCATACCCATTCAGACCTTTGGCTTCCCCTGCTCAAAGCCCTAATCCCTAACTCAGGGTTTCACTTTCTGACCCACCCAGAGGTGATTTGGTCTCTCCTCTGCCTTTCACTAGGACTCTAAGAAAATCAAACTTTTGTTCAGCAGAACCCTCCTTCCTTCTTTCCCTGAAGGAATCTGCCTCAGAAAATGCAAGATATTTCTTTATATAGAGTTCCCCCCAGAAAGCTCGGCCCCTCTCATGTATTAACAGACTGAGTTCCTCTCTTATCAGAGCCCCTTGGGTCCCTTGGCAACCTGCTACTAAGATCAGCCTCCTTCTCAGACTTATTACTGTTATCTCACTGGTAAAGCCTGTCCCGGAGTCTACAATTTTGATATTAAAATATGATTCAATGTCCCTGAGAGGTCACCCAGATGGGCACATAGGCAGCAATGGTCAAATGATCGAAAACCAGGTCAGGTCAGTAAAATCCTCAGTCACGTAGCCCCAGGAGACCTCAAGCTGGGCAAACGCACAGTAGACAAAGGCCCCTGAGAAACCAACTTGAGGGGATTAGTGTGTTTGCCCCAAGTTAAGCACCTAGAGCAAATATCCAATCAGGCAAGGACCATTTACATGATGTCACACCACAAAATGCAGCTGAAGATCCTGAGACTTTGCAACACCTTGTAATCTCATCACATAAAGGAATTATGGAGCTTCTTTCTCATTGCAAGACCCATTGTTCTCCCCGGGAAAGGATTAGCCCACCAGGTACTTTTTCCCCTGCAAATAGTCCCAGTTTTTGAATGGTTCTTTGGATCACTCCTGGTCATCTCAGCAGACCGTTGCTCCATCCGTTGAGTAATCCCCTCAGCCCTCTCCGTGCTGAGCTCCACTTCTCCACTATTTTTTTCCAGACCAAGGACTTCAGGACAAGGTGCAGTATTACCCCAGCTACAACATCTTGAATATCCCCCTATCCAGTTTCCTCTCTCTTGCTTCTTAATAGGTCTTGAGTGAGTATGTGAGTGATTGTGTTGCTGTGTGAGATTTTCATTCAATAAAATCATTTATTGGACTTTCTTATTTGGTTTTTGGCTTGGCCTAACCAGGTAAAAACTGGGTAAAAAGACCCCGCTAGGTTACCCTGCCTCTCACATTGCTATTGCTCATGCTCTGGCTAGTTTCCATTCCCCATCACATGGAGCACATTGAGGTGTCCCCCAAGGGACCCCAGAAATCAGGGTAACATCATATTCCCCAGGCTCTGTCACAGCAAGGATCTTTGAAGATGGAGATGTTTGAATACCTCCATCCGTACAACCAATGAAGTACAGATGCAGACATATTTTGCAGTCATCCCCATCTGTGCCACCAAAAGGATTCCAGACTTTCAGAAAACTGGGTGGTGGGTATTCAGTACTATCACCACACTGACAAGGAAGCCATCAGCCACCTCTAATAGAAGGGAAGAAATGGTCTTGTCACCATCCATTCAGAGAGGGGAAATGTAATTTTCCCAAATACTGCTGATATCAATTCCTCCTCCTCCTCCTCCTCCTCTTCCTCCTCATCCTCTCCTCTGGTATGGGACACAAAGTGGCTTACAACCATAAAATATAATTAAGAAAAAATCACAGCGCACAAAATTTAAAAAGCAATTAAACCATCAGTAAATTACATCCAGTTAAAACAAAACCAAACAAAAACCAAAACAACCACCTCCACAACAAGCAAAAGTTCAGAACATCATGGAGACTCTGTTTACCTAAAAAAGTCAATTCTAAAAGTCCTACCAGAATATTTTTTTTTAAAATGTTTAGCTGCTTGTAAGGAGGATTCCAGTCTAGCCTCTCTGGAGAAAGGGTTCCAAAGCCTAGAAGCAGCCACTGAGAATGGTCTCTCCATGGTTCTCACCAAATGTACCTGTGAGGATGGTGGGACCAAGTAGTTTTCCTCTCTTGAGAAGATTTCAAAACACAAGCAGGTCAATGTTTCACATAATCCGATATACTTTTTTTCCTAATCACTCAGAATACCCCTTAATTTTCTGAACGTATTTTATTGATTTTGATTTTGGCTTGATTTTATATGAAGTGCAATATCTGTCACCAGATTGTCTTTACTGAATCAGAATGTTGCACTCTTCTTGAATGTCTGCTTCCTGCAGGGTAATGAAATTTTTGGTACTGAAAAAACAGAATACATTCTTAAACCATTTGTGTAAAGATTGCTTCAACTTTTTCAAACTAACTAACATGCTATAATAAATTTCATCAATGCAAGCAATTCATTAAAAGAAGTAGAAACCAAATCTACAGATCTTGCAATATGCTCAAACATTTGAGTACTTCAGATACGTTCCCTGAGAAGGGAATACAAAAGCCTTTGGAACAAATATTCCCTTTGGACAATTCATATTGTACATGCTTTTCTTTTATTGGAAAAGAACTCTTATGTGAAAATATGAATGCTGAATGTTCATCCCAATTAACGAAGCTAAAGCAGTGATTTCCACCAGAGTAAAAAGAGCCTCACTTTGATCCTTGAATCATCCCACTGATAATTTAGTTCTCATATTCAAGACTGGAGACATCCTAGTCTAACAAAATAAGTACTAGAAAGTAATTATTTTTCTGCTGGACAAATTTCCTTTCACTGAATAATAGGTTCCTTTTGAAAGTCATCTGTGACCATTTCTAAATGGATGGTTCATAGAGATGCTCAGTGTTACACAGGCTCCACTTTCCTGAGCTGTGTGAAAACCAGAGGCTATCCTACATAATTCACTTTCCATGGGTGAAAAAAGGGAACACAGGAGATTTGTGGAAGATTTTAAAACTGCATTTTTTTAATGGGATTGAATAGTTCAGGTAGGCATCACAAACATTACATCAAGCCTACATTTGGTCCCCAAATAGAGATGGGGAAGTCTGTCAATTTTACTTTTTCCATACCTACTTGTTTGTTTGTTTGTTTTTTTAAAAAAATCAGTTGTTTCAGTTCTAAGCATCAAGAAATGTGTGAAGTTTGATCAAGTATAAAAAAACTTGTTCAGTGGTGGTAGCCAGGTTCAATGGGTTCAGCTATTTCTCAGGGTGTGAAGGACTATATTTCACCTGCCTGTAATATAGGAATTAGAGATTCAGGACGTTTCTGCACTGTAGCAATAGCAATAGCAGTTACATTTTTATGCCGCTTAAGTATCAGTGGGAAGCATTCCCTAAGTGATTTACAATGTGTTTTAGCTAATTGTCCTCAACAAGCTGGGTACTCATTTTACTGACCTACAGAAGAATGGAAGGCTGAGTAATCCTGGAGCCCTGAACTCGCAAAGTTGTGGCTGCAGTACCGGCATTTAACCACCGTCCCACCAGGTCTATAACTACACTGTTAGAGTGCTGTTATTCCACTTTTAATACCCTATGTAATCCTGGAGTTTGCAGTTTAGGGAGGGAAATTTAGATTTCTCAGCCAAATAGCTCTTCAGTCTCAGTAAGCTACAAACTCCAGAATTCCAGAGTTGAAAGTGGAATAATAGCTTATAACACTGTAGTGCGGAAATGGCAAAAATCATAAAAGGGCCATGAATCCAACCCCCTGCCATGCAGGATTACACAATCAAAGCATTCCCAATCGAAGGCCACCCAGCCTCAGTTTAAAAACCTCTGAAGAAGGAGAATCCACCACACTCTAAGGCAGCATACTCCATTGTTAAAGTGCTCCTAACATCACAATGATCTTCCTAGTGTTGAGATGGAGTTTCTTTTCTCGAAATTTGAAGCCACTGCTCTGTGTCTTGGTCTCTGGAGCAGCAGAAAACAGGATTACTGCATCCTTCATATGATATCCCTTCAAGTATTTACTGTAAACAGAGCTATCATGACACTCCTTAACCTTCTTTAATCCAAGCTAAACATGGCCTACTCCCTAAGTGACTCCTCATATGGCATGATTTCCAGACCTTTTAGCGTTTTGGTTGCCCTCCTCTAGACAATTCCAGCTTCCATCATTATCATCATGATCATTATCATCATGATCATTATCATCATCTTGCTATAATTCCAGTGTTACATTTTGTCTGTCCTGTTTCAGTATCCATTTATGAAATTTGATTTTAAAAAGTCAGAGTTTGTTTTTGTGTTCACTGTTATGCACTTTTTCCAAATACAAACACATACATATCCACAGTATATAATGGTCTTGAGTCTGCTCATTTCCGTGATGTTTTCCATTCTTCACTCTTAATTTTAATTGACAAAATTGATTGCACTGTTCAGAGAAGTGTGGAATTTTGGAGTGCAGTGGTGTTCCAGTTTGTGCAAAAGTTGAAGGAGCATTAATTAGGTTAGTTAGCTTTCAAATGTGGACTGAATTAATTCTGTATCCAACCTAACTAAAGTCAAGACAGATGGGTTTGAAATTATTGAACTGTAGTTTTAAAAGTAAGTGGTCTCAGAAGGAGAAAAATAACAGGGCTAGAATGTGGTTTGTGTCTACTGATACAACAGAAGTTGGAGAATGCAGTGCAGGACAACACCCCTTTTATGAAACTGTACTACTTATTTTCCAGCAATCTTGTTTCCTTATTGCTATCTATCAGTTAATAAATTATGGAAATTTATTTGAAGGAGCAGAAAGATGTTTCCATGTATTATACACAGGGATTCTCAAATCTATCATTTGATCTTTATTTGGATGCAAAGTGACCTGATTCATGCCTCCTGAAAAAATGAGAGGGCTGGAAGGCAGTCCTCCTGACTGCACATTTCTTCAAATTGTGGGATGTAGTTTTCGGCTGTAAAAAGTGCTGAGATGTACATCAAATGTTTATTTTATCCATGCTATTTTTTGAATGAGGGCCAGTGTGTGGTAGTAGCTTGAGCCTCTAACCACAACTCTGGTGGCCAGAGTTAAAATCCATGCTTGGCTGTAGAAATCCATTGGCTGATGCTAGAAAAGTCACACTGTCTCAGCCTCAGGAGATGTTACCACACCTTACACCCCTTGTCCTGTTGGATAGCAAAATTGGTGAGAAATATCATTTTCCTATAAACCTAGACATTTATGTCTGGAAAATATGTGGTAGAAGGACACTGACTGCAAGAGTGTGCTAGGTCAGGATGACCTCAGCATGGTCAGGTTGTAAGTTCAAGAGGATTAGATGGAAACCTCTGATGGTAATGGATTTGGGACAATCCTCTCGATGATCTCTATGACCAACCTGTAAATACAATAACAGGCGAAGCTGCCCTGGTGAAGTAATCAGGACTCCTACTGTGAGCATAGTCTACAGAGACTTTCCACATTTACACCACCTAACCAAAACATTAAGAGATTGTCATGACCATCAATGTTTTGTCACCTAAATTAAGACAATCAGCCCGTTCCAGGCCCCTTTGTTTGCTCTGCCAGAAAGCAATTAACACCCCCCCCACTTCAGGGTAGTAAATATGGTATAAAAAATGCAGCTCCTGCCAGTTAATTTGTAGTATGTTGGGCGTCACACTGCACATAATGCCCCAGGCTCTGGCTCCTCCATGTTACTCTCAAACTCCTCTCTGAGCCACTCCACTTTGATCTGCTTCAGGACCAATAATTACTACCCCTTCCACCCAAAATCTCTCTCTCTCCAACTCTCTCCAACTGTTCTCACCTTTCTTCTTAATAGCCTTGTATGGTTAGAGAGGTTGCTTCATTTCTTTTGTGTATCTATTAATTTCCAATAAAATACCTTTTTAAATTTTAACTGGAGTCCTCTCTATAGTGAGTATTGGTATACACAGGTGAAAAGATCCTGCCCTTACCCTTCTCTTACAAGCTTCCTTTGAACTAATAATTCCCCAAATCTTAAGGAGATGCTAGCACTGCTGGTGGATCTCAAGGTCACGCATCTTTTAGGATAACAGAGAAGGCAAAAGCAACCCCCCTGTGAACAAATCTAGCCAAGAAAACCTTGTGACCTTATGCTTGTAGGGTTGCCATAAGTTGGAAATGATGAGAAGGCACATAACAACAAAACTATTTCTGAACATACTATGTTCTGCATTTGCTATTTACCATGTCAGGAGAAAAAGATTCCTTTTGCTTGGAAAACGAGTGATGTACCTGGACATTTTATTTAGAGAAATGTTTTAATCTCATCTCCTCATGCTATGGTTTTGATCTAGATCTCCCACTGCTTTTTGCAGAAGTTTAAAGAAGATGCAGATGGTTTTCACACACACCCCATTTTCACTTTTAGATGTGGATAACTTCCTATGAGGCACTGAACTTTTCAATGCCTCTTGGAGGCATTCTTCTTCCTACAGATTTTATAAAAGAACTTATCACAACAGAACTGGTTGAAGATCATAATCTTGTAGGTTGAGACTGCAAATAAGCTTGAAATATTGTGGGGGTTTTTTTAAAAAAAGTTAACTTATTTAAACTGCTCATTATTCATCATTCAAGTACATTAGTTACATGTTACTTTTCAGTTTCTTTTATACTTTGAAAATGATATGAGACTCCACAAAATAATCTTTTGGGAGTGGTGTGTAACTATCATTAATTATACTTTTTTAAAAAAAAAATGGGGGAAAAATAGTTTTGGTTTGCAGTCAAATAGACTTTGACTTATGAACAAGAGAGTTCCACGAGCTCTGCTCATTGACTGCTCCGCTCAGGTCTTGCAAACTCAAGGCTGTGGCTTCCTTGATTAAATCATTCCATCTGTAGCGTGACTGCCATCTTACCTTACTTCTTTTCCCTTTACTGACCATGTTTTTAAAACAACACCATTCTATCCTGCCCCCAAATAAGGTGTTACAAATGAGTCAAAATGTTACATCCAAGCTGGAGGTTTTGCAGTAATTCTTTTTGAAGAAAGCATGTAGCAAAGCGGTTCCTACTTTGGATGAAAAATGCCAGGGCCCATTCACATTACACAAGGACAACAATAGTATTCCACTTTCCCTTGGTTCTTTCCAATGGAATCCTGGGATAGGTAGTTAGAGAAGGACATTTAGAATTCTCAGTCAAAGAGCTCTACTGACTCACAAAGCTACAAACTCTAGGATTCTGTAGGATGGAGCCATGACAGCTAAAGTAGAAAAAGAGCACTATCATTCTGAAGTGTGAATAGAACCCAAGACAGACTGGAAAACTCACCGCCAATGCCAATTGTCCAGAGACAGAAAGCATGAGACCCAGGGATTCTACGCAGCCCACCAGGCTGTGTTGAATCCTAGTTTTTCCACTTTTCATAGATTATCATTTTAATACCTTCTTCCCAAAAAGGGTGAATCATTTCTCCTGTAAGTTTTCAAATGCAGTATACCACCGTTCAGAGAGACTGCAGCTGCCACTGTCCCCGTTCTGGCTCACATCAAAAATTACACTTTTCTTAAAAACCACAGTCGTCATCCTTTTCCCCTCTTTTTTCCCCCAGCATTCCACGCAGTCCTTGGAGTGTTATTGGAGCAAAAAAAAAGAAAAAAAAAAGAAAAAGAAAAAGAAAGAAAAGAAAAGAAAAAAAGAAAAAAGAAAAGAAAAGAAAAGAAAAATCCTCAGACCATTACAATTGCCCACTCCTAATATGATCAATACTGAGCTAGATGGGCCTCACCAACAGCAATGATATATAAAATGGTACTAATATTGGGCAAGCTGGCAATGGGTAAGTTGCTTTGTTCTGAACTCAGCATCTCATTATAATCCCCCCCACCCCGTTTTAATTCTTTGAACTGTTTAAGTTTCTCCATTTAGTATATGACTGAATTTCTAAAAACTGCTAGTCTTGTCCAGTAAGTTTTTTCTTTCTTTCTCTGGACATAGCAGGATCTCAGAGATTTTATGATCTAGTTGTCATGGACCCACACTTTCTTTGCCTTCAGCATGTTTGCATGCTCCTGGTTGTGGATAGTTTTCTACTTCCTCCCCTTCTTCTTCTCATTCTTCTTCTTAGCTGTGGAGCTAATCTGACCACTGTCTATTTTAGTACTTTTTCCCTAACATCTCTCTTGGCCCATTAAGGGATAAATTGGTTGCAATAAAGTTAAGGGAGAGAGTGGTCAAGAAATTTAAGATACCCAAAGAAGAATTCCTGTAGTTGTTCTGCTTATTCTGGCTTTCTGCTGTTCAACTTTCTCTTTTTTCTTCCTAATCTTTATTGAAACTAGCAATTTCCTCCCTGGAATCTATAATTAACTTACTTGCACCTCTAAAAAGGAAGACAGAAAAGAAGCCTGGACTTCTACACTGGTGTTTTGGGCAGGACCCTGTTGGGATGTTGTGTGCTTGTAAGTAAACTTATATGTGTGGGAAATAGAATTGTGAAGATGCATAACATTCATATTCAGTAGGGAGCTGCTGCTTTATAACTATGAGCCTTTCCACACTAAACTGTTATAGTGCTATTATTCCACTTTCAGCATCCTGTGGAATTCTGGGGTTTGTAGTTTTCTGATGCCAAAGAGCTCTCTGGCTGAGAATTCTAAATGCCCCTCCCTAAACTGCAAACCCCAGAATTCAATAGGATGTTGAAAGTGGAATAATAGCACTATAACAGTGTAATGCAAAAAATGGCCCTCTGTGTCAGAGCTGACAAAGGGACTGATGCATAATAAATGACTTACATGTCTTCTCTATTTAATAACTGGGTTTCTTAGCACCTCTGCTATTTTGTTAGCGGAAGCATGAATGGACATAATGGATTCTGTCCTATATATATAAGGCATCTCAAGAGGAGGATGTCAGTTGATTTATTAGTATTGAATCTCTTAAGCCAGTGGTTCTCAACCTTTGGTTCTCCAACTGTTTTGAATATCAGCTCCCAGAATTCCTGGCTGTTAGCCAAACTAGCTGGGGCTTCTGCGAGCTGAAATCTCCAACACCTGGTGGACCAAAGGTTGGGAACCACTAACTTAAACAAATTTTGTTTTGAAACAGGGATTTTTAAATCTTAGGTTTTGAAGGACAAGTATCCTTCTCATCATAAATTAGGGAGAGTTAGCATTTTTATCTCTGTTTGGTAAAAAAAAAAACACCCAAGAACTTTACCAAAAGTCCATTGTGAAAGAAAGCCAAATCTTGTCATAAATGTACAAAATGAATACTGTAAAAATGTGAAAATGACAGTTAACAAGAGCAACTGGATTCCACTGTGAAGATCTTTGTTCTGTTGTAATTTTTGTTTAATCACGTCTTTTAAAAAATGTAAAGGGGAGTGATTCACACATCTGCTTTCCTCCATCATCCTCGCCCACCAAACAGCTTTTCCTTTCATATGGAATGGAACAGGTTTCTGGAGGTCCCTCAGGGAGTCATGTATCCACCGCCATGCATATTGTTGAATCACCACCGAAGGGCTTATTAATATTAAAAAATAGCAATGTGACATTCAAAATACCACCACACATCTTTTAAAATAAAGATATTTGCAAGGTCTAAACAAAGAAAATCTAAGCTATTCCTGGAATCAACTTAGCAGGATTTCATTTTCAAAAGAAAAAAAATGTACGCAGAAAGGGAGAAAGTATTTCATATGACCCCATGATAAATACTGGATATAACCTGTATCCTCATATTCTACCTGTGCCAGAAAACGGGAAGCTGCTTTGTACTGGGCCAGACCACTGGCCCATCAAGCTCAATATTTTCTGTCTTAATAGATAATGGGCCTCTACTGGGCTTCCAGGTACCAGGCTACAAGCACATGCAAGAAATTGATCCTGAAATTTTCTACATAGAAGGCATTTCTATTGTTGCTTATCCAAAACCCAGGAAATTTACTTCCCAGAATACCTTATTCAGCATGGCCAACTGACTATACTTAATTGGGCAATTTTAGGGTTCATATTCCAAAAAAGGAACTTTCCTGTGCTCTTTGCAGAGGTACAACATTTCCCCAGAAGCACATCTTAATAGTCTTTTTTCTTCTCTAGGATGAGGTTGCAATCTTGTAGGGCTCAGCATAGCGTAGTAGGTCTGCAATTATTGCTGTGCTAGGCTGAGCCATATGCCACCCCCTGACTTATTGAAGAGCCACTGAATCCCTCTCCCAGGCATCTTCACTCCCTGATTCAGAAAGAGAAAGTAGGATCACAGAAGCATCTGGCTATGCCCCCATAGCTGGATGCAAAATGGTTACAGCAGTACTGAGACATCTGGGGGAGCTCAGTGGATCTCAGTGCTGAAATGATCTTTTTGTGTCTGTGTAGGAGGAGACAGATCTGCAATCCTGTCTGTTTCCCACAAAATTGTTCTTTTTCAATAAATTTCTATTTACATTCACTAAGTCAGAGTGGGCCTTTTGGAACTGCAGAGAGAAGAAGGGAATATTAATCACTACAGTGCACACACACACACACACACAAAAAGGATATACACACACGTAAGGGGAACTAGAATGTGTTACCAACAGGATCCCAGTCTCCAAGGGGTAAATTTCCTAACATTTAGATGACACTTTTTCAGCCTCAGAAGCCTCTGAAGCCATAGTAGCATCCTCCAAATTAAGGAGAAAAACATTTATTTTTAAAATGGCTGTTCTGCTAGTGTGTGGTTTAGAAAGTTCTAACCAATCTTTGGTGGTCCTTGAAGATCCAGAGGACATTTCAAAAGGACACAAATCATGATCCTTTTTAAAAAGTGTGTGAGAAAAATCAGCCTGAAACAGCCCAGACTACTGTAAAATAGCTACAAAGCACAGCAGTTTTACCTCCAACACACCCCCATAGCCACAAAGAAAAAAAATGCCTCTGTTTTTTTCAATTGAAAGTGAAATCAGAACTGTCATTATGGCAACATCACTTTTAGGACATGTGGTGTTATTCACTGAGATTCACATGGGAACAAAAATCGGCCACCCACTCTCAGCCCAGTTGGTCATTTTTGTGGTGGAACAAGTTCTAGGCAGTACAGCTTGGTTTGTAGGTGACTTCCTTCTTCTGGAGATTTCCAGGATGACTAATTCTTATTTATGAGTGAAAAGAAAAGCATGTGTGGAAGCTCCAAGGGCACTGTTGTTGCTGTTGTTGTTTGCCTTCAAGTTGCTTCAGACTTGACCTCAAGACAAACCTACAGCAGAGTATTCTTGGTAAATTTATTCAGACACAATTTGCTCCTGCCTTCCTCTGAGGCTAAGAGTGCATGCCTTGCCCAAAGTCACACAGTGGGTTTCTATGGCTAAGGCCCTTTTTGCATGCAGTTTCTGTTGCAAGAGGGTCCCTTGAGCATCTTGTGAATGGGAGCGTCGGTCCATACGACGCACTCCCATTCACGCGATGCTCACGAGCCTAAAGCGGGATGCACGCACATTTTATTATTTTCGGCTGGGAGCTGAAAATACTGCGCAGTCGCACAATGCTCCTGGGGCCCTCGCGCACTTACCTGCCCTGCAGTGCGTTGGATGAACCGGGCCGGTCGCACTTCCTCCCCCAGTGCAGCCTACAGCTCCCAGACTGCACTGCAGAAGGAAGGGGCAGGACGCGAGCAGGACAGTCACGCAACCAGGAAGCGAGCTGCGTTCCTGGTGAGGCTTTTTGCACAAGATGCCCCCCCCCAGTTGCCCAAACAGGTAACGTGCGAAAAGGGCCTAAGTGGGGATTCAGACCCTCATCTGCAGAGGCATATTCCAACACCCAAACCATGCTGGTTCTTATGAGCTGGACATGGCCCATGATTTGAACCCCTTCTATAGATTGGGAGACAGCTGGAATGTTAAAAAGAAGTGGAGATATATTTGCATAATTGTTCTCAGGTATAGAGTTGTTGACCCCCTCACTACTGTTGTAAGGGCTAAAGTAGACTATTGTGAAAATGGTGAGTGCCTTCTCTGTTTTTAAAACGTATGCATTTTCTTTAAATGTACATAAGAGCTACAATAGAAGGATATCAGAATTAGGACTACTTCAAGGAGAGAAGTTTAAAGTTTCAGCCCTATACCAATTTTTTGATCAAATTCTTGCTACCAATTGGAGTTTGTCTTTTTTGTTTATTTTTTTGAGGAGGGGGGTTGAGGGGAAGAGGAGGCGGGCATTCCTTGGGCAACAGAGGCCTAAACATTAATCTGTTTTGTTAATTGAAGAGAGTTTGGGGGAATGGGGAAATAAGTGAAAAGAAGGCAAAAGAATTCATGAATCCTTTGCCCACTAAAATGAAATAAAACAAGCACACAAAAAAAAGACACCCTTGTTTGCTACTAATGGACATATTTCAAATTCCAGTCAGGTTCTCAGACTAGACACCAGTTTATTGAGACTAATCCTACGAGTGTAGATTGGCAAATGATTTTGATTCATTTGCACTTGTTCAAAGGTGACTCCATCACCACTGTCTGAAAGATGTGTTGCCCCTTAGTAACAAATGATTACAGCTAAATGAATCCCTAAGGTTGGCTGCTGTGGCACTAAGACAGAACAAAAGCATAAAAAGAAGAAAACTGTGGTTCAAGATATGTATGTGCTCCCACAGCACACACACACACACACACAATTTATTGCTTCACTGATCTATCACCAGGCACAGTCATACTAGCAAGCTTATGGCTGTTTCAGGAATACAACCAAATCCTTCTATGTATGGTCACAAGCAATGGCCTCTGGCTTTCAGGGGGAAAAAAAGTCAAAGACCAGAGGAAAAGGCCTTCCAGTTCTTTTGATGGAGAATTTGAAGATGCCAAATGCATTTGGCCACAAGACTGATTTCTGCAAGAAGCTGTCTTGTTAGTTCAGCAGATGTTTAACTATAAAAACAACAACAAAGCAATGAGAAAGAGTTATGAGAAAAAAACCCCTAAAAGTTCTTTGTTTATCAGAACACCATTCAACTGTTGTATTCTTCTAGCCACATTTTTTTGGTGGAAATAATTTTCACATTGCCCTTTACTTTTTAACTGCTGTCAAACCAGCTTCAACTTATGGCGGCCTATGAATGAGAGACGTCCAAGTAACCGCATCATCAACACTCCTGCTGAGGTCTTGGCTTTCTTGATTGAATCTTTTAATGTGGTCTTCCTCTTTTCCTATTGCCTTCTATCTTACCAAATATCATTGTCTTTTCTGCTTAGTCCTGTCTTCTCATGTTGTAGATAAAATAGCACAGTCTTAGTTTAATCATCTTGGCTAAAAGGGAGAGTTCAGGCTTGACTTGCTCTAGGACCCACTTCTTTGTCTTTTTAGTAGTCCATGGTATATGTAAAACTCTCCTCCCATATCATGTTTAAATGAGATGATTTTCTTCCTGTCAGCTTTCTTCATTGTTGAACTTTCACAAGCATATTTAGAAATTAGAAATATGATGTCATGGGCCATCCTAACTTTAGTATCCAATTATATATCTTGACACTTTGGGATCTTTTCCAGGTTTTTTATAGCTGCCTTTCCAAGTTCTTGACCATTGCTACAAGATGACCATCTCCTGTGTCGTCCCATCACAATCCTGGTAGCACCTCTGCTGGGACAGAAGTGTGTCCCCAGCACTCCTCTCCACACACAACTGGCCGCCTGAGGAAGGGAGCAAGAGGGGCACACTCTGTCTTTCTGGACTGCTGCTGGCCTTCTACACACTTCTGGCCCTTCTACGTGGCTGGCTATGACAGAAGGCTTGTGCAATTGGAGATCATTGGAGGAATTTCTCCATCAATGATATAGCCCCAGATCATGCCAGCTGGTGAGGCAAGAAGGATGGGACTGCAATGACCTCATGCAGAAGCATCATCATGGTCCCCCTCCTCTCGTATCCCGCTGCCAGGATGCCTTCATCCTGCAGAAAGGGCGCTAATCTTCTTCTGATTTTCTGACCAATTTCTTGACCCTTTACTACTTTGTCTCATTTGTTATTTGTGAGAAAAATCTCACCCTATCTATAAATCAAAACAAAATAATGTACATATATACTCCCATTTCAAGATGTTTGGAACCACACCTGAGTCATAATATACTGCCAGTCCTTTGAAATGGAGCACAAATGCAAATTAGTGAAGAGTAAAGCTTGGGGAGGTGCTTTGCAACAAATTTTGCAACTCCAAATTTCTATACATACTTGTGCTTGCACCGACTCTCACACACATCATTATGAGTAAAGTAAGCAGAACTCTAGTGTATTGTTTGAGTGCATATACAACAGAATTGCTTGCAATGACAATTCCAATTATAACTGTAGTATTAAATGAACATTAAAACACATTACTAATTCTATTGCAATATATATGATAACATTTATAATGGGGTTTAAGAACCATATTATGAAGTTGCATTTATAAAAGTTGTTGCTGTTCATACTGAAAAGAACTTTTAATAGCCTGTAATGAGAGGGAATCACTTTGTGATAGTTTGTTTTTTCTAAGCAGTCAGCGGGGAGTCATCTTTAAATAAAGAGCACAGCTTTGGAAGTCATTTTCTCCTGGGGTAAGATAAGCTGAACCTTTCAATATTCATTTCAAAGTCATTTTTTTTTACCCAGATATTTTGCCAGAAGGAATCCTTCTATTACATGTGTGCTAGCCAGATGAATACACTAAATATGATATATATATTGCAAAATCTACAGCACACTTAACTTTGCTTGGGGAGAGATGGTCATTTTTAGGAGAGGTGGGAGACATATTACAGAGACACTATTGCTCTTGCCATACACACAAAACATTTCAAGTGGTTTCTCTGTCATTTTTGTGCATTCCTTTGAAATAGTACCAATCCCTGCCAAACTGTTGTGTTACTACAAGCCGTGCTGAGTAGATTGCAAAAGTTCCAACATTCTACCTCCTATTGCAGGTGTGAGGGAAAGGGTTCCCAGAGCTGTCTCCTTCTCTTAAGTAGGAAATAGGATCCTTACCCCTGGAGATTACCTATCTGCCACCACCTACTGATTTTTAATGTCCATTATGCAGTAACTCAGTAGGAAGCTATGGAGGAAGGAATCTTTAGACTCACACCTCTGGCTTTCCTCTCCCACCCTCTATCTCCTCACCCAAACAGTCCTGGCACATGGAGAGAGAACATGAACAGGAAAAACCTTTTGAAAGGGATTTTTTTATTCTAAGCAGGCAAATACAATGACAAAAGATAACCTGTTCATGAAGACATACCTCTTACTTAGCAATTAGAGACAAGCCTAAGTCATTTCAGCCAGAGATTTAAAAGAACCTAAGTGCCTAATGTGACAAGCTAAAACATTCCTACTTTACTCACATTACTATCTGGATGCTGGGACGTTGGTGGGGAAAACCTATGGACAAGCCTTCCCCAGGCTGCTACTGGTCCATTGTCTCTCTTTGACATCCTTTTGTCTCTGTCACCTCACGGTCTCTTGAGTCCTTTTTATAAAGTCTTGTACGAAGTATCTGGAAGTTTCTCACCTTATCCCCCATCTGGTCTAGCTGACTGGGCAATTGTCTCCCATTATCTCTGATGTTCTTCTGTGACATTGGCCCCCAATAAATGTAACTTAAACCACACACCTCATTAACCCCTTGTTTACTAAAGCGGGAACCATCTCCCTTCAGCTGTGTTGCCTGGATAATGGGAAGAGCTCATGATCACAACAGGATCGAGTAAAATGTGATATGTGTGTTGCCTGTGTCCCTCAGGACCTTTTTTGCAGCCCTCAGGTAGAAAAATGCATTATCCTTTGCTCCAGAAATACCACCAAGTGCCTCATGGGATGGTATTTCGCTATGTTTTGCCCTCTCCCTCAACTCAACTTAGTTGTAGGCTAGGTCTTGTCTTTTCTTTTCTTTTCTTTTTTGAAAGAGGAAGTGAGCAAGAAATCACTTCCATTAATTTCCTGTTCTTAAAATGGGCCTCTTCCCTGCCTAAAATGGTCTGGGATTGGGCTTAAAACATGGGGAAAATGTCCCTCCCAAAGGAATTTGAGGGCATAATTGATTTTTATTTATTTGCTATTACATCCCCTGCTGTTGTGATAGCACAGTAAACCATTAACCAGAAGAAATTTGGTAATGGTCTCCCTTCATGCGGTGATCCCACCAGCTACGGGCTTGCAGGAAGGGTGGAAGTACTATCAAGCACTTTCTTCAATATTATAGCTCAGGAAGAGGCTAGCTGTACTGTGGAAGGAAGAAGCTTGGCCCTAACACTATCCATCTGCCTGCAGCCAACCCGTGCAATGGGGAGCATTTGGGTCCCAATCCCATCCTGGCAATGGCATTGCCAGGATCATGATGGGATGATGCGGGATCACAGCATAATGTGATAAAGGCCTTAGTTAAACAACTCACAGTAGCTGCAGGATGCAGGGAAGTAACAATACATTGTTGTGAATTATTCTTCATACATCCAAAGCATTTTAGAGTGGCTTGGTCTTGAATGGGCAACTGAGACTCATTAGCTTTACAAAATGCTTTCTCTTGTTGGAAATTAAAGTTTGCTAGAATAAGTCTGATGCTGTAAGACAACATAGCTGCCTGTAGCTTTACATTGTCTTTAAAAGTGCCCCTTAGTCAAACAGAATGGCTTCTTTTCCTTCTGCGGAGAGGAGTGAGACTCAGTAGTAGTTGTCACTGGAGGAAGTTGGGATGACATTTTTGTTGTCATTCCCACCCTATGTTGCCACCTGCATGGACCTATAAGGTCTTCCAGCCTAACCAAGTAGTTTTTCAGAGAACTGTTTCTGCAAGGGGAAGGCAAAAATGGTCTATGACCTTAAAAAACAAGAAAAGAAGTGCTAGATCAGAGCAAAAGCTTCTCTCTAGGAAAGCACTGCGATCTCATAGAGGAGTAGAATGGAGTAGTCACTAAGGTGTTATTTCACACTAGATAATTATAATATAGCACAAAGACTCCACCTTAACTGTTGTGGTTCCATCTTGTGGAATCCTGGAGTTTGTATACTAAGGAGGGATATTTGAAATTCTCAGTCAAAGTACAGTGCCTCTCCAGATTACTAATCTCAGGATTTCATAAAGTGTCAATTAAGGTGGAATTATAGTGCTATAACTGTGAAAAGGATCCAAATGTCTATAGGAAGGACACAATGAGGGCACTAACACAAGAGTGATTTTCTACTCATTTCCCCCCCCCCCAGAACCAGTAAGGTCTTTATTACAGGAACATATATAGATGTGCATGACTAGAAGTCTTGACTAGGATGTTAATAACTGAATGCGAATGTGAATTGCTAGAATGACTAGACGTCGTTCATAATCTTATCCTCCATTCATTTGTCTAATTCTCTTTTAAAGCCATCTGAAAGGGCATATTCCTCCTGCCATTCCATCTTGTGTTAGGGAATTACATAGCTGAACTCCCTTTTTGCTAGCAAGTATGTCCTATGGCCAGACTTCCTTTCATACCAATTGTAGATCTAACCCCTAAAGAAACACCTTTATCCAGATGTGTTGATCTTAAAAGAAGAAACAGGTTCTGGTATATAGAACTTCTTCTTAAAAGAAGAAACAGGTTCTGGTATATAGAATTATGCTGCACTAAAATGCCTGAAGGAACCAGTGAGAATGTGAAAGAACTGAAGATGACATACACTGCAGCAGTTATTGCAATTGTTGTAATATGGCAGGAACAGGATTGTTATTAAAAGACCGTTTACCAGAAACAATAAATTTTTTCCCAATAGCTGCACCTTAATAATACTGATGTAATTTCTCTTTCCCAAAGTTTGTAAGAACACCATGTACTGGCAGTTAAGTCAACATCTATTAGTACCATAAAAATCTAATAACACCATATGATGCCAAAGAGAAGGCTATGGATAACATTTTATTTTATTTTAAATAAATAGAGAGAACTTCCTCTAAAGAGAGGAAGACAATCAAGAGTACAACACCACGGTCAGATAATGTGATATGAATTAATATGAGGGATTTTAAAAAAATAGGATAGGAACTTGATTTGAAAGAGGATTGTTGCATTTAAAAGGGCAATGAAACAAGATAATTCTCCTCCAAGCTGTAGGAATCAGAAAAGGTCTGACATAATTTTTATCTACTTGAGAGCATTCTTAAATGTCAGAACTCCACTCACCTTTAACCATGTTGGAGTCAATAATCAATTTGGCCTGACAGTTCTAAATACAAATGCCTTGAACCAAGTAGGTGCTAGTGGTGGTGGTGAGGAAAATAGATTAGATAGATAGATAGATAGATAGATAGATAGATAGATAGATAGATAGATAGATAGGCTAAAGAAACCTATCTGTCTTCTGAATTACAAAATGGAGCCCATATAATTATTTTTAAGATGAGATTCAACTCTTTTTATCTTGCTTTGAGAAAAATGGTGATAATATTTACCTGTATACACAACCTGTGGCTCACAGAAGACATATATAATTGCCTACCAGGACTCAACAACCTCTTATTTTTTTTGCATTTTCAGTCTGTAAGCAGCTTCTATGTTAATAGAGGTAAATTTCTCAAAACAATTCAGAAAGATATAAGTGGCTGTCATTCCTAGAAAAATGAAGAGAGTGATTGGTGGTAGTAGTGTTTAGACACACAGGACAAGGACTCTAAACCCATGGATTTCAAGCAGTTGCTTCTAAGGCCATTTCTGCACCTCACCAGTTCCCACTGACATCCCATTGTGACCCTGGCAGCATCTTTGCTGGGAACACTCCCCTCCACACCCGGCCAACTCCTTGCAGAAGGGAGTATGAGCAATATGCTTCTTCCTTCTTCTTTCCTTCTGCAGTGCAGCAGGCCTCGTTCCTGTGCTATGCTGGGGAAGAAAGCATGTGATTGTGCTTTTACCAATTCTGCATGGCCAGGGGTGATGGGAGCATCATGTGATCATGGCAGCTTAATGGATTTTTATGTTAAGTGAAAATCCCACAATCGTGATACGTGGGGAGGCAATGGCTGCAGGACTGCGACAACATTGTGCAAAAGCACAACCAGTGGACCACTGCCACCACATCCCCATCACAGGACTGTGACACCATGTGGAAATGGCCTAAGAATATAGTTGCCACTGAATGAAGAAAAAAAATCTTAGGGAAGACATATTAAGGAATTTAAAACAAAACAAAACAAACGAAACACTGTCTGTTGCTGACCCAATTGTTGCAGGCTGCTATGGAATAGCTTCTTTAGATTACTCCAGAGACCTCATTTCCTTTCTTCCTCCTTTGCTAGGTAATTTTTTTTTTTTTTGTTCCACATTCTAAGCAACTATAGTTGGAACTTAATTATCATATGCCCACCCCCACTCCCAACATTGTCATCACCAAGCAGTGTACTTTACTTTCAGGTTTTAACCATGAAATTTTGGATCTTGGGGACCATATTGCCAACAGCTGACTTGGCAACCTTATTACCAACAGCTGTAGAGATGTCTAATCTGAATGGGATTTTAGATGTAACATAGATTGTGACAGAGTATTACCTTTGGACAGTTTGACTTTAAGATCATTGGGACAAAAGCTGTTTCTGAAGCACCAAAGATTACTGCATTACTGATGTGAATTGGGTCCAAAATCACAAAGAGCTGTGTACCCCTGCTGCAGTGCCAGCATGGTATGTTTTCCCTGGCTTTGCCTCCAACAATCATGCACTGATACTTTCAAAAGGAAAACTTGTGTGCATAATGCACACTCTATATTTCTACAGATTTTCTCTCAGTTGGTACTTTTGGTCAACAAATGATTATCAGGATAGGGAAGTGATGTAACATAAGGAGTGGATTGACAGCAGCATGCAACAGCCTCTTGTACTTGTGGTTTTCCCTTTCTATGTATATAAAATACATGATTCCTGTCCATGACCTTGCTAGCTGCAAACATGTAGGTTTTGTTTCTGTTGCATTCCCACATTTCTATCCTGGGCTCCTTTATATCATAATATGGCTTGCCAACAGTTATTACAAGCTGACTTATGTTCGGGTAACAAGGGATATGTACGCATACAAATGTTGGCTCAAAGCACATTGAAAACACAATAACATTTTTTTTCCCCTCAAGTAGTCTCATCCCCACCTCAGTAATCACTGCTTGGATCAAACTGTCCACTTTCATACTTTATCTTTGCAGGCATGAAAGTACCAAATAATCATGCCGCCAAGATGATTTGCAATAGTATTCTCCTTCAAAAAAGAAATACGCATGATGGATATTTGCTGAATATATTGAGACCTTCAGCTGATACTTGCTTATAATTCAGAAATCACCAGGCACAATTCTCATTTCACACAATGTGTGAATTGCTGTTATCTTCAGCTTCTCTCAAAATATTTCCTCTAAGCTTTGAGACACAAGTATGTTACAATCAATGGGACTGTTTCCAGAGAAAATGATGCAGTTTTATTTTTGATATTGAATACTGTGTTGTGAAATCTAGAGCTTACAAGACATGAGGGTAATTTTTCTGTTTTAATCAGTCTTTAAAATTATATATACTGCTACCGTGCAAAATAAAGAGGACATTTTAAAAAAAAATAAAATAAACACTATCATTGATATACAAGTCCATGGCTTTGCTGGATTTCTAGATTTTAGGATCATTAATGTTTTGTCTAAACACTATGGGTAATTAATTTTATTCTGCTCAGTTACCTGTATTGTTTAAATTGTCATGTTAAATCAAAGCCTCATCCTATAGAAATGGGGGAAGAAGTTTAATGTACCAGAAAATAACCAAATACAAAATACCATAATCTATGCTGTCCTGATGAAATTCTGCTATTCACCCAGAATTTGCTGACATGGTTTATATTATATTAAAATTCAGGATTGCTGCATTTTCATCAGTTTTTCACTCCACAGCTGCCATTCCCTGTTGTCAGCATTCTGATTTACAAGACTGTAGATGGTGTAAAAATGCTGTTCTAAATGGGCAATTTCACAAGCATGTTTACTAATTGATAGGATGCAGCAACTTGAAAGTGTAAACATAACACATGTTCCCAAAGTTGGCACGGCTTTACATAAGGGAAAGCTCTGAGCCTAATAGTCTGTCTTTCATTAAACTTGTATCAAAGTCACTCAAAAACATACATTTCTATGCAAATTTTAAGAGAAAGGGGTGGGGTGGCTTGCAAAGTCACGCAATATTTTTTTCCAGTGTCAGAATACAGTGTATTGCCTATGAAAAATTAAATTATTACAGGAAGGGGAAGCCAACAAAGAGAATGAGTAGTGTGTTAAGTAATAGCAAAATATTTTAAAGATCAATTCCACATGATTCTGCATGAGTTTGACTATATTGTTCTCAACCCTCACTGTTCTTCCAGACAGAAATGATTCTGGTGACATATGAAGTCATTGTTTCCGACCCTAGGGTGAAACTATCATGGTATTTTATGGGTCTGAGAATGTGTGATGCACTCAAGGTCACCCAGTGGGTTTCCAAGGATGAGTGGGGAACTGAATGCTGATCTCCAGGGGCATAATCCAATGCTCAAACCACTAGATCATGTTGTCTGTCTATGAAGTTGTTAACACTATTTCATTATCACTGGCAGCAGCATTAATGTTGCTGTAGCTGCTGCTATTCAAATTAGTGATCCTAGGAAATCTATTTAGCATTATTAATTATTGAATGTATGTCCCACTTTTCTTCTAAGATAGGATTCAAGGTGGCTCACAATATTTTTTTAAAAAAGATTAAGCTAAAATACTAGTCTACCAAAGTTAAAAAAAGAACCAAATAACAATATTAGTTTTAAAATATGGTTGAAAAAAAAGAAACATTTAAAGCATAATGGTTTACCAGCCATGTAATAATGAGACCAAACAAGGAAATTGGGTTAAATAAGGGCCCCTTTATATGATTTAAGCTATTTAAGTTGCATAGGCCTGGAAAAGGATCAAAAGGGTGGAGCAACTGATTCAGGATCATCTGAGACAATGTGTCACCCTATAACTATCTCCTCAGTCTTCCCTTGGATGAAACAGCTCAGCCCTGGGGGCAATTCAAAATACTTTAGTTGGTCTCCAGCAAAGCATAACTGGAAGGGAACCCAAGGAATCCCCACCAAAGCTTCTGGACCATATGAGAGCCAAAATTCCAGGTTAGCCTGAAGAGTAACGTCCTTCCCCACTCTCTGGTCCTTTTCACATGGCATTTCTTAAGTGAAAGGGACCCTTGAGCATCGCGTAAATGTGAGGAGCAATCTGCGTGACGCACTCACATTTATGTGACACTCAAGAGCGTGACATGAACTGCTAATGGATTTTATTATTTTCAGCTTCAAGCCGAAAATGCTGCGTGGTCGTGCAACGCTTAGGGGCGTGGAGCGCACTTACCTGCTGTGCGCAGCCTCCTGAGCCGCGCCGGTCGCGCTTTCTGCTTTAGCGCTAGCCTTCAACTCCCAGGCTGCACTGCGGTAGGAAGGGGTGGGGTGATCACGCAACTAGCAAGCAGCTGTGGCACTGAAGCAGCAGGGATGCTACATCCTCTCGCAAGAGGCTGCTCGTGCAATCCCTGTGCTCCAGCACCGAGAACAGGTAAGTTACAGAAAGGGCCTCTGAGATGCAGGACTGTAAAGAGAATTGAAGAGCCCTACCCTACACCAAAAGGGTGCCAAAAGGTGATCACCAAAGTTTTATGTTTTTATCCTCTACCTGCCAGTGGAAGACCTATTTAAAGACACCACCCAAAGACAATTGTCCAGATGTAATATACGACAGAGGGGAGCAAGGTAAAGGGGAAAAATCCTATCTGGCCCCAATGTGACCAGATAAATCTCACACTGCACTTAGAATGGGACGTTGTGTTGCGCTGTGAAGATCAAAGAAGGCACGGGAAAGGAAAATCAGGCTTAAGTAACCTCTTATCCCTCCCTCGTCATGTGCTGTGATCTGGCTCAGGCACCTATCACCAAATACACTGTTCTCTAATATGGAGGCCAGCAAATATTTACCCTCCCCAAAGCATCCTTCGCCATACAGGTACAGGCAAGCATTACCATTAAAAGGTTAGAAATACAGCATGCCACTTCATACACATACTCTACTGCTCAATAATTAAAATTCAATGGTTATGTTTGAAAAAAAACAAAATGAATGTGAAACCATAGGAATACATCTTGTTCTAATGCTGAGGTATAACACTTTTCCATGAGGCAATAAGTGCTTTTTTTAAAAAAAAAAAAAAAAGAAGAAGCTCACAATCAATGTTATATTCTGTGACCTCTGCTTCCATAATCAAAGTGCAAGGACTTTTTAAACATCATCTGCATTTAGTGGCAATCGTCACTTTAGCCAGAGGGAAAATGTGTGTAAGTATTTTGAACGGACATTTAAGGCCTATTAGCTTTATCAAAAAAAAATATCAACCTGTGTAAGATGAAAACTACTACTGCCTGAATTGTTTTGATTTTCATTTTCTGATGCCCCAATCTTGGAAAATTTGGATTCCTCTTCATATTTAAATATAGATTAGATGAACAAAGATTTTTTTAAATTTTTTTTAAAAAAGCGGTGGATTCCTGCATGGTATAAGATGGAATTGAATAACATTTTGTTCCCCTTCCAACTTCACAGTCATATCGTTCTAAGACTCCACAGAATGATGCTCTCACATGTCATCCCATCACAATCCCAGCAGTACCTCTGCTGGGATGGGGCATGTCCCCAGCACTCCTCTCTGCATGTGACTGGCTGTCTGTGGAAGGGAGCACAAGGTACACACTTCTTCCTTCTGCAGTACAGCTAGACTCTTTCCTATGCTGCACTGGGGGAGGAAGAGCCTTCATCATGCTTCCTGTCCTTCTCCATGGCTGGTAAATATAGGACAATTGCACGATCATGGGTGCTTAACAGATTTAATCTGTTAAGCGAACATCCCGCAATCAGGATGCAGGGGGATGGGATGGCAGCAGGACCACGACGACGTCATGTGAAAGCACGACCTGCAGACATCCCCATCCCATCCCCGTAGCAGGACTGCTACGCCATGCAGAAATGGTCCAAGCCACCGGCTGCAGACATTCTGAATATCATACGGCTCAGCATAGTACAGTAGTTCTGCATGTGGAACTATAATATAGTTGGCTGTTCATTTACACTGAATTCAGTGTAGAGCTGCTGCAGCTACTACCAACCCTTTCTGTTTGGTGTGCAGGGTTGATTGGGGAAGAATTTATTTATGTCCCCATGGCCAGATGTGAAGTGATTATATCATCCATGGAGATCTGTCAGGGTCCTTCAGAGGTCTTGGCTGATGATGTAATCATTTCATTTCTGGCCAATGACAAAACCGGATGCTTCTCCAATTGCCTCTCTCTGCCCATATCCACCAGAAACAGAATGGATGGAGGTAGAGGCTGCAGAGGCTCAATGGTAAGGTGATGGGGGGGCTTTGGTCATTGTGGAGGGGAAAGGGACATACCAACCTCTGCACTGGCCCAAAGGAAAAGGCATATACAAGTGTAAGTTTGATGCAGACTTGCATACGACACTACAGGATGCCACCCACTGTATGACAAACCTGTACAAATCAGAATGCTGATGTTTAAGAAGAGTCTTTCACCCTATCATTTGTGCAATGTTGAAAAATAAGGCATGCCACACTTTGAAGCTAGCATGCACTTTCCAAACCATTGAACAACAGAAAATATACATAGTTATTTGTTCTAAATGCCATCACTAAGTTGTCCTAGGGATCCAGATCACAATAATATCAATAGGCTTCCCTTGGATAGGAACACAACTTAAAATGCTACTTTTTGAAAAGTAATGAGCTCCAATTATACTTCTGAGACCTCAAAGCCTTTAGTTACCACCACAATTGCCATTAAAAGAAAAAAAAAACTTTGTTTACCTGTTTCATAAAAGTAAGTAAATAGCTACTTTCAATGGTTTTTGCAACCATGATTGCAGCAGGCACAGTATGAAGCACAGTACAAACTAGCACTAGAACTACATAATATTCCTCCTTCAGCATTTATGAGACCACATCCCATAATAATATATATATACCTTAAAAAATACAATACAACAAAATTCAAAATTGACAAAAGAGTGATGCCTTTATTGGGCAACCAAGATGTAGAAAACACATCAGGCAAGGTTCTGAAGCTTTTGTTGCAACTTTCCTGTTGCTAATGGAGCAAGTTTTACATCATCTTAGATTTTATTTCAGATGTCATTTCTGTTGTCAGCAACTTTTCAGTGGAGCAACTTTTAATGTTGCTAATGGAGGAGCATTAGCAACTCTTCTGCTACTAATGAAGGAGAAATTGTATTACCTGTCTTTTATTGTCCTTTTTCCCTGGTTGCCATGGGGCCAAGAAGGGGACTGGTCTCTGCATGCACTGAGATCCTTCTAGATCATCTTAACTACCAAGAGAAATAACATCTGGGACAAAATGTAGGGCTCTGACTCTAACAATGCCACCTTTCTTCTCCTGTATTATTTTAACTTACAGCTAGCCTTCCACATTCACGAAGGTTAGGAGCATAGGACCCCCACAAAAGTGGAAAAACCACAAATATGAAAGTGTGTGTCTGTGTTTCTGTGGGAAGGGGGGCAAAGGCATGACGGAGGAAACAAGCACCCAGAGTCCAAAACCAGGTAAGGAAAACAAGAGGAAATGGGGTGGGTTTGCATGGTGTCCCTATATTTCTTATTTCCCACTCATCTCCTTCCTTGGGTGTGGGAGAGGCATCAGAAGATGGCTTGTAGTGTAGAGAAATTGAGTTGTGCCCTGTCCTTAGCTGGCCAGGTGGCAACTGGTAGTGGTGGCGGAGGAGGAAGACCAGAGGTGGGTTTTTAAGGCTTCAGAGCTGCTTAAAGGGAACGTCCCTATAGGAAAAAAACAAAACAAAAAACAAAACACTTGAGGTAGGTGGGCAGGGTTGGACAAATTTGCAAATAATCAAATCTGTGAAAAAGAAACCTGCAAATGTGGAGGACCAATTGTATTTGCCTGCTGAAGAAGCCAATGAAGCTTCAAAAGCTTGCCTATTTTCTGCATTTTGGTTAGCCAGTAAACGTATCACTCCATTGTGGATTTTGGATTGAGTGCTAACCAGATCCAGTTACAGGGAGCACAAAACTCCCCTGTTAAAACAGCTTCACTGGCTTTCTGTTCATTTTCAGGCACAATTCTAACTGCTGACTGTGACCAATAAAGCCTTATACAGCTTAGGTCCAGACTGTACAAACCTGCTAGAACCCTAAGACCTGCATGGGAAGGCTTTCTCTCGCTCCCATCACTGTTCCATGCTCACCTGATGAGGACACGGGAGAAAGACTTCTCAGCGGCTGCTCCCACCCTGTGGAGCTTTCTTCCGGGAGGCTAGGCTGTCCCCCTCCCTGTTACCCTTTCATCAGCAAGCAAAAATATTTCTGTTTAAGCAGGCTTGTATGTGAGCTGGGGAGCTTTTAATGTATTTATTAATCTGTTTTAAAATGGTACTTTGTTTTAGGGTTTTATGCTTATGTTTTCATGTTTTTAATTGGCTTAGATATTTTTAATGTTTTCAACTTGCTTTTCGAAGTGGGCTTCAATCCCATTCTGGGAGAAAAGGTGGCATACAAATATAATAAATAAATAAATAAAATAAATTGCAAATCACAGGATTGCATAGGGTGTTGCTATGAATACAGCACTATAACAACAAAGTGTAATAAGGATACAAATATGTACAGGAGAACATAGGACTATGTCAAGGCAGAGGGGGGATTTAATAAGTAGAAACTGCAACACAGTTCTTGTCCAGAGTTCTGTCCAGCCATGACTGTCCCTTCAATTCTTTCTGCCTTTTTCCTCTTCCTCCATCTCTCTCTATATTTTCAGATTGGTCCTACCTCCAGCAATGAATCAGTACCTTTGATTCCCATTGCTTTTTCTATGTGGATGATGCTGTTTAGCTAAATGCAAGGACCAGCTGTTACAGAATGAATTCACTAGAACTCATTTCAGGAGACACATACCTATTTTATATGTTGTTATTTCTCCAAATTCCAGCCCCTTCCTCATTTTGTCCAAGTTCTATATTGGGCTGTCAGCCCTTTTTTTCCCCATCCCATATGGAAATCTTTGCATACTTTCATGTGCACATTTGCTGAAATATATTTTATTGCATATTCCCATTGGCTAAAGCATGCTTGCATATGTTTTTCAAATGCCTTTGAAAATATCCTTATTTCTTTGGATATAAGTTGAAGAAAGAAAGCAAGAAAGCAAGATAGCAAGACAGTTGTGTTTCACATGGCATACCAAAATGTCCATTAAGAACCATCAACTGAAAAAATTCATTTTACCAATATATTTACAAATTAATGTGAATTTTGTTTCCATCTCTTCATAACATTTCAGGAACAAACTGAAATCAACAGACAGTCCTTCAGTCCTTACAAAGAAAAACCCCGGGAGTATGAATTCATTAAGAAATTGGCATAGGCATATGCGATAATTATGACTTGAAGAATTGTGCTTTTTAAACTTCTCCTGCTGTTGAGAAAAGTTATCATTTCATATGAAGAATTAATGCAGTATTTTTTTAAAAAAAATGTTTTTTTTTAAAAAAAACAAATAACCTTGCTTGTTATTGAGTGATTTAACAAAATAAGTGTTGCTCAGAATGAGTTTTCCCAGGACTTCTGTCAAATTTCATTCTAGATTCCATTGTCTTAATTAAAGTATCACAAAGGTGTCTTCTCAGTCGGGTAGTATTTAATTCATTTACAGTTATTTTGTGTGATGTTTGAAAAAGCTGGTAAATATGAACCTCTGCCTGTTTGCATGTAGGGGTGTGTGTATGTCTGTGTCTGTGTATGTGATGAACTGCAAATTACAATACTTAGTAATCAATAATATGGGTCACTAAGAACTGATTTAAGGTTTTCATTAGCTTGAAAAAAGATCACAGTTAAACTAATGCTAACTGGTATTGATGTTTAAATTTGATTTAAGAATGTTATTGAAACATATCACCAAGTTTATTTTTCCCTATTATGGAATATTCCAGGATATCTCTCGAATTTAAATAAGATGAAACACCATGCAAACACATTTCTTTGAAAAATAAACCAAGAAAAAATACCATTTGTGTCTTTTTTATATTAAATTATCCAACCACGTATTGATTTTACCCAAACTGAAAACTTACTTAGGAAAGAAACAAAATGCAGAACAAGCTCATTCTTGATCTGTAAGTCCCAGTGGGGTCTAGTACATGACCGCCATGTCATATACAGACTATGCTGGCAAATATGACAGGTCTTGTCTACGGAAACTTGTTGAGACAAAGAAATACATTGGGTATTTAAGAAAGCATAGGGAAGGGGAATAAAAGGAATTATTCTGAGATGCAGTCGTGGTTGTGTCTGACAATTTGAAAATTTGCTGAAGGCAGTTCCTTTACCAAATCACCTACAAAGCATAACCTCATTTTATCAGAATTTTGGTTAATAAAATACTATATCCCTCCCATCAAAAGATTTATACCTTTTCTATCAGTCTGCAAGTAGGAGTGGTTTACAGCAGAGACAACCTGGTATGTCAACACCGAAGTTGGGTGATTCAGAGGTCCACCTGTGATGCCAGCGCCCTCGTGGAACAGTGGAGAATCATTAACCCAAAAGAGGCCTGATTGAAAACAGACTGGTGTGTGATGGAGCTGTTTCAACAAGGGAGTTGTATATTCCTTGGGATGGTCTCGAGATGCATATGTTATACATCCTGACACTTTCTCTTTTTTACATGAGTTCGTGTAGCATAGTGGTTTGAGCATTGGATGGTAGAGACCAGGGTTTGAATCTTCACTCAGTCATGGAAACTCACTGGATGACCATGAGCAAGTCACACTCTCTCAGCCTCAGGGGAAGGGAAAGCAACCCCCCTCTGAACAAATCCTGCAAAAAAACCCTGTGACAGGTTCAACTTAGGGTCACCTTAAGTAGGAAATGACTAAAAGGCATGCAACTAGAATAACAATTTTGTACATAAGCGAAGATTTAGCAAAGCAGGCATTTGGAAGCTTATTTTCTGATTCTGATTATATATATATATATATATATATATATAGAGAGAGAGAGAGAGAGAGAGAGAGAGAGAGAGGCCATTTCTGCACTTTGATGCCCCTCCCTAAACTGCAAACCCCAGAATTCCATAAGATGTTGAAAGTTGAAAAATAGCACCATAACAGCCTAGTGCAGAAATGGTCAGAGAGAGAGAAAGAGAAAGTATCTATAGCAATCTGATGATATAGGATGATATATGCATATTATTTGCTTGAGATAATTTAAAGAAAGGTGATACATTGATCCAATACAGTGCTAGCAGATCATAAATCTCCACCAGCATGACGGTTGTTGAGGACAATGTGCTTCCTTTCTTCCCAGCAATTTCCTTAGGCCCACAATAACACTCTCAGGGTTTCTCAGTACTACTCCATTCCCTCAATCACTGGCCCTTTTCGTGTGGTATTTCTCATGCAAAAGGGCCTCTGGAGTGTTGTGCGATTGTTAGGAGCATTTCAGACAACGTCCTTGCAATTGAGCGACACTTCTGGGGCCAGCAGGCACCAAGTGTGCACTATATCATTTTCAACTTTTAGCCAAAAACGGTGCATGCTCACACATCACTCTGGGGCCCCACACAGGAGCCTCCAGAGCTGTGGCCCTCATGCTGCCTCCCCTAGTGCAGCCTGGGAAAATACCTGTCTGTGCTGCAGAAGGAAGAGATGGAACCCTCATGCTGCCTGCCAGATGGCTGGCAGCTCATACAGAGCAGAAGCAGCGGGGACGCAAGACCCTCACAGAAGAGGCTGCTCGCATGATACCTGTATGACCGCACCGGATGCAGGTAGGTTGCGGAAAGAGCCACTGTCTGACAACAGGGAAACACATGGGCACATTCTGGCTGCCTTCTGCATACTAAGAGGAAAGAATAGGCTCTATACCCAGAGAATGGTTTTTCTTTCTTCTGTGAGTGTAGCTGTAAAGCCCCCAATGCATCCCCACTGACTAGGACAGTGCCTAAGATCCTGCCCTCATGGATCAAGGGACATGATTGTGTGCTTGGGCTGAAAGGCATTGTGTAGGAAGGTGAATACACCAATATCTGTCATCTTAATACATGTGACAGATTAAACAATGCCTGTGAACCACTCCAAGAAGAAAAAAACCCCTCAGGATTAAGGGCTTCTCTACTAGAGGACTCCCCAAATCACTACAACAAAATTATTCCAACCATCTTATCCATAGAACCTAAAATCAAGATGTCTAGTACCCTACACATAGACCAGCTGAAGTATTTTTGGCATCCGAGGTAGAAAATCTTCTCCTTCCTGGCACAACTGTACCACAATACATTAACTAATAATTTGCTATCCTTTGATGGCATCCAAAATCTGATCCTTGTAGCTAATTCTGTCGAATGGTACTGGATCCTGATCAGACAGTGGCCATTTCCACCCTGCATTGTTATAGTGCTATTATTCCACTTTCAACATCTTGTGAAATTCTGGGTTTTGTAGTTTACTGAGGCCCAAGAGCTCTCTGGCTGAGAATTCTACATGACCCTTCCTACACTGCAAAGCCCAGGATTCCATAGGAGGTTGAAAGTGAAATAAGAGCACTATAACAGTGTAGTGTGGAAATGGCCATAGATTCTGTGGTTTAGGAATTTGGTTAGCAGCCTACCTGGATGGAGTTTCATTTCTGCACTGAATAAATAAGTGCATAGCTTGGGGCTACTCCTACATCTATCTCTGCCACTGAAACCCAAGTGTACTCTGTGGCTCATAGTAATTGAGACCAGCTTTGATTGTTCCACCACCCTTTCCTGGAGAGAGATAACTTGATTGCAGTACTTCATTTACTGGTAACCTGCCAATGAGACTACTCCAATGGACTCTACATAGGGTTGCCATTGAAGATGGCTTGGAAGCTGCAGCTACTGCTATATGAAGACAAAGACTGGATGTGAAGAAAATTGGGCACAATTCTCCCTCAAAATGCATGACCTGAGACTGTTTCCATAGTTCAACTGCAAAAAATCTCTCTAGCTAATGTGTCAAGCACCACTTCAAAAGCCTTCTTTAATGTGTGCTAGCCTTCTATCTTCCAAGGACTAACAAACAATCTCCCAATGGTACATTTCCAGGAAATATAGGTCCATTCCACATGATGACAGTATCCCAGCATGGGGATGTCAAAGGAGCGGGACTCCAATGATACTGAGGCATGATGTCATCACAGTTCTGTGCTTCTTGCATCACCAGCTGGCATGATTATGGGCTATATCATCGATGGAAAAACTTCACCAATGATCCCAATCACACAAATCTTCTGTTGCAGCTGTCCATTCAGATGGGCCACAAGCAAGATCTATGCACTCCCACCCCCCACAGAAGCATGGGAAGAAGGCTGGTTGCAGTCTGGAAGGACAGAGCATGTCCATTGTGTTCCCTTCCATTTGCAGCTATTCATGTGTGCAGAGGAGCATTGGGAATATGCTCCCGTTGCAGCAGAGGTGCTGCTGGGATTGTGATGGGATGACACATGACAGCATCATCTTGCAGAAAAGGCCACAGACTAGAATCCTGTTCGTGACATATACTAAAGTAAATATCCTTATACTAGCTATTGTATGTTTTATAATTCTGGGCAAGAGATGTATCCTGATCACAGCTGTGGAAATAGAGTTCCACCAGTGCACGTGTTACAGAGGTGTTCACACTTTTCAAAGCATTACATAAGTGTTTCACTGGCATACTTTAACTGTGGATGTATCGGCTGTTTCACAATGGGAGTACTAACAAGTTGCACAAGGGTGTGATCCAGTATATGGGCAGTGTAGGACATCCGCAATGCAATGCAACCTTATACACTGCCTCTTGGCCAGAGGCTTTTAAGAAAACTACTATGTGCATCTCTTCATATCTGATTTGCCTCTAAATTGCCTAAATATCAGATGCATAAAACATCCGAGTCTGGAATCTCTTGTGTTGGGGCAAGAGACAGCTTAACATATAGTTCACTAAAACTTTATTTGATGCCGTTAATGGAACAAGCAACTAGTTTATCAAATCTAGTCTCATAAGAACACTTACAGTCTGATAGTAGCACAGGGCATGCTTAGTAAGCTATCACTGCATGCTGAAAAGGAAGCTTTTGCAATTAACCCAAAATATTATACATAATGTTCAGTTACAGCAAAATCCAATTTTATATATTATCCATGCCAGATAGCTTCACTGAATGATATTAGATTTTAATGAGATTTATGACCTTATTAATAATGTATTACTTAAAAAAAAGGAAAGCTTTAAAAAGGTGACTTTAAAAAGCAGCAAATCTTGAGGTTAAAAGGAATTGCACTTTGCCCAACTTAAAAAAAAAAATCTTCCTTTGCAAGGGCCAAACTGAGGTGATTTCTCCACGTGAGAAACTGACTTCTATCTTATTCTTTCCAAATTTTGTCCATGCAAGTTCTCCTTTTTTTTCACATACTAAAATTGAACTCAAGATGAGAACTAACAACCAAGATGAGGAATATTAATCATGACACCACTGCCTGCCCAGACCTTCATTATTCCTTGCAGAAGTAAATTGCAACCATTTCATAAAAGAGAGTAAAGCAATTGAGAATGCTTTTGTAGTGAAGGTTAACCTAGCTGTGGATCTCAGTAATCAAGAAGCCAGCTTAGAACTATACTCATAGCTCAGTTTTAGTTGTTTCTGATTTAGGATGTTACACAAAATTACATTTCTAAATACTTCAGACCAAGAGTTAAACTACATGCTACGTTAAGCATGTGCCACACAACCTAACATTCCAGTCTTTGAACTGGAAACAAATTCTGAAAGCCCTAGAACCCTAACAGACTCCACAACTGTAGGACTATGTCTCTCCTTCAACCATATTGTTCCATCTGATAGAATGCTGGGATTTGTAGTTTGGGGGGGTATTTAGAATTCTCAACTAGAAAGCATTAGTGTCTCAACAAACTAGGAAATCCAGGATTTCAGAGAATAACAACCATGGCAGTTAAAACGGAAACAGTACATCAAGTTAACTTGGGGTGGGAGAAAGGATAGGGGAACATTTATTTTATTTATTTATTTGTATCCCGCCTCTCCATATGGATCGAGGCGGCGAACAACTTACAAATAGCATGTATTTCGATACATTTCTATACATGCCCCCAACAAGCTGGGTACTCATTTTACCGACCTGCGAAAGGATGGAAGGCTGAGTCAACCTTGGAGCCGGGCAGGATCGAACTTACAACCTTGTGGCTTGCAGTACTGGCATTTAACCACTGCACCACCAGGGATCCTGAAATCTTCCTGTTGTGTTAGGGACCGACAAACTACTGCAGCCTCTTCTATCATGTATGCTGTTCCTTATTAATAACTTTTGTTATCTTGACTACACTTGTGGCTTGGCCACATGCGTCCTGGTTTTTGCATGTGAAATGTCGGATGGTATATATATGTATAACATTTTTTTGGTGAAATTTATGATGAACGTTATTCAGGTTTGACAAGATTTTTTATTTTATTTTTTGCGGGGAGGCGGGAGGAGGAGGACGGAGTTCCCAGCAAAAGTTAGAAGTGTTCCCCTAAGCAGAATTATATTGTGCATTCTCTATTTCATTCAGAAGCTAGAATGGCCAACAGCACTCCAGAGTTTTAAGAGGGAAACTGGTATATTCAATGCCTATTCTTCCTGTTATGAAATGCGAGCTCACAAGGTCATGCTACATGTTATTACATAGGTTTGTACTATGGAGATACTGGTACTGAATGTAATGAATGTACATTTTTTCTTCCTTAAATTAGTCCAATAAATTCTATTGATGCTGAAAAAAGTTCTCAAGGAGTCAGTAGGTTCAGATATCGCTGCATTTTACATTGTGGTGCTGTTTTGATCTATTCCATTCTTCTGAATATTTTCTGCTAATGAGCTGAGAACAAATTTGTATGGCAGAAATCACCATCAGGACTTCTTCTGTTTTGTTCCACCACGTTCTTTGAACTTCTACAGCAATACTGACACACTTTTTGTTCCTTTCCTTTGAATATGTCCCTACCATGTTTCTTGTGAGAGGAATGGCAATGTGTGTTATTATACTGTCTGGTTCTATTGTATTAACAACCACTTTCTGCAATCTACTACAGTCAATTGTTTTGTCTGCAGTTTTTAAAAGGTTATAGTCATGAAGAAACGTAAAGAAGCAAAGCACACTTCCCCTTGTCCTGCTTAGCTAAGCTTCTTTCATGTTTTAACAATTTGCCTTTTTTAAAAAAAAACAAAAACAAAACTGTTTATCTGGAAAGGATGGTAAGTTTCAAGGTCTTATTTAAAGTGAAGAAAAGGAAATTTGATTGATAGCTGTCAAATCGGAATGAAACTTTGGATAAGTTACTTCTTCCATGACTATGGCTTTAGATCCACAAGAAATTACTTCATTATGAAAAAAAAATGAATTTCAACCTAAGCATAACATTAAAGTAATTATACTATTAAGAATTAGAAATCAGTCTTGTTATCCTCAAGATGCCATGTATGGCATTTGTTATTTCCACACTGTCTTCATCAATGTGGGCTTGTCATACAAATTTTACAATGTGATTTATGGTTATAAATGTAGTTTCCCCTTCCCTCCCCCATTCGCATTCATTATATTGTGTCACATTTTATCACAACAGCATTTAATCATATCTTGTCTGATTACTAATAGTAACAAATAGGATACTTGTATAGGACAAGCAAATCCAATGTCTGCTTAACTGTCTGAGAATGCAACGCTTGGATGCATTTGGAGTAGGGGGAGTAGGCTTGAAAAAGAAAATTCAGAAAATATTTGCATCCATAAATATTCTCCTGTTTTCCAAGCTGCCATAAGATCTTGAAATATGTTGAAAGACCTTGTTCTGCTCAGGTCATAAGTCCTTGAAGGCCTTAAATGAAGTACAGTTCATCCCAAAATGAAGATGTCATCCAAGGAAGTACAGTTATTACTAATGACTTACAGTTGCTAACACAATGTCACCTAAAAGAAAATTCAAAGAGAATTGAACCTCTTCAGAATTGGCTTCTTTTGGTTAAAAAAAAATAAAAAATTGAAAAGTTGGACAGTCAAATGCTTATTTATGGCACAGCAGGATAAACTAAGGGCTTTTCCGCACTTGGTTTTTAAAATGGGGCTGTGCATCCTCCCACGAGGATGTTTGCATTTGGGGGCGAACTGAGTTTGGACTACTTACCATATGTCTGGACTTCAGTCCGCTCCATAACGCCCATAACTGTTCATTCACCGTGCTATTGAAAGTCCGATTGAAACAGGACTTTCAATAGCCCGGCGCGCCCCAGTCCATCGCTGCGCAAAAGTATAGATTTGCAGGCTCGCGCCAGAGCGAGCCTGCCAATCTTCCGGGGGTGGGCTTCCGGCTGGCGAGCTTCTCTGGTTGGTGGAGAGCCTCCACCAACCTGAAGCCTCCATTTCGTCCCCAGAGAGTGCGTAGCGCGGGCACGCACTGCTCCGGATCGACGTGGGTCATCGGGGGGGGAGCGGGCCAGTCTGGTGAGTAATGGACTGCCCCGTTTTCCCCCCAAAGTGAGGAAAAGCCCTAAGGCTAAAGAACACACAACTCCTTGTGTAACTTACCTCTATATTTAGTAAAAGTTACAGTGTATTTTACGCACTCATTGCAACAGTTTGAATCCAGGTTGGCCACTGGCTCTCCTCAACTGAAAATGCTATTTACACTTCCTTTGTGGACCCTGCCAGGCCTTCCTGATTGTTGCTTTTTTCCTGATTCATGACTCCAACTGTATAACTGCCATATTTTGAGCAGGGAACAAGACCTGATCTCAAAGTGCCAGAATAAGCTGCCTTTTCACCCTCAATCAGACCACAGGGTGCCTTGTTAGTGAGTTTGTTCCCCCTCTTCAAATTGATCAGCATTGCAAGGGGGGAGATTCTGGCCTCACATGAAGAACAGGCTGATAATGCATTTCACAGCAAAACATGTTGGACATGGAGGCATGGTGAGTGGAACCAGAGGCTTTGTAGGCCAATGTCACCGCCCTCGTCTCCCTATCTCTGTCTTGGCAACTCAGCAACCCACCTCCCACCTCTAACACAGTATAAGCTTGCTGATCACTCTTGGGCTAGGTAGGATTTTTTCCCCTCCTTTTCCATTTTTTTCCCTATCTTACACTGTTGCAGGGAACTTGACAATTGGCATTATAGTGGTAACTTAAGAAGCCTCCCAATGTCAGGCACTGAGTAGAGAAAGTAATGGCTTGGTGAACATCTATGGGACCATTTCGGTGTAGGACAGACCTCTGGAGCTGCCCCTACATATCTTGAGACTGGGGAAAGAGGCTGTTCTTGGGGCTGGTCTGAGTTTTCATCCTCACTTCTAGTCCTATGAAAAGGAGGGAAACATCCTGGGGCCCACTTTCTAGTAAACAGTTGGCCAGGGTAGCAACCTAAACTCTTGAGTTCACTTTAGGACCTTGATGTCTACCCAGGGGAAGTTGAGGAAGAGGTGTGGTGGAGAGTCCTTGCCTTAGCTGCTCCCAAAGTAGGTTTTCCCCTCCTTTGCACTTCTCTGAGGATCGATCTTAATAGACTACAGGTAAAATAAATTTGCCCATGTGTAACCCATGCCTTGATGTCTCATTACTTCATAGGTTGGTCATCAGCTAACACTTCCATACTTAACTGTTGGTACATTTTTAAAGTTATTTATTTTTGTAAAGACATGTTTCTAATTCATTTTGAAGATTTCTTTTCCTGAATTCATAGAATAGTGTTGTTTTTCCCCCCTATGCTTTGCTGTTGAAACATAGAAAATCAATTTCAACAGAAGATTTTAACACAAATATTCAAGGAAGCTTTGCAAATCCCCATGATGCTTGGCAAACATCCATTGGTGCAAGATGACTAGGCATCAATGGGACTACTTGTGCAAACATATCAATGGCTGGGCTTTGATACAAGGATTTTGGAGTAGTGTACTATATGTCCACTAGCATTTTTAATGGGATAAACAATTGGAAAATACAGGGGGGGAAAGCATGTTGTTGTTCTTTTGGGGATCTATCCAAACACTCTACAGTTTATTCTAAGATAAATCATTCCATTCACTCTGTCTCCTGGTTCAGTTGTCCATGCTTCTCCCACAGAGTTAGGTATTTCCCATACTACACAATTACAACATTTTTATACCACTTTAACTCCCATGATTCTATCCTATGGAATCTTGGGATTTGTGGTTTCATGAGACATTTAGAATTGTCTACCAGAGCCTATAAGTGCCTCACCAAATTATAAAGGATTTCACTGAATGTAGCCATCATACGTAAAGTGGTATCAGAGTACTATAATTACGTAGTGTGAAAGAGACCTCAATCAAAATTCTGTGTCTGTTTTTTCTTAGGGGGTATTTGAGCAAACCTAGGGGTTCCCATTGGCCTGCTGAACTCTCCCTCTTGCATGTGAATGATACTACTTTAGCTATCTGTAGATCAACATTCAAAGAACAAGAGCACCATAACTTTCTATAACAATATGAATTGTTGACTCTACCCTCCATTCAAAGGCCAAACACTTCTCCAAACATTATACTGCAGACCTGAATCATGGTTGGCTTTCAAATGCACAGTTAGTTGAATTGCACATCATTTTCAGCATCTTGCTCATGTTTTGAATTTTGTGGAATCAATGACAATGACATGAATCCTATTGGTAGTTCTAACTAGAGCATATCCACTGAATCAGTAAGTGTTCAATCACCACTGAACCATTGATTCAATGGATTTGCCCTAGTTAGGGTTTCTCATAGGATTCATATCAATATTATTAACCATGTCATATGGGGAGGGGAGGTATTTGTATGTAAAAGTGAGCACGCAGGAGTGGAAAGCAACATATACTTGCCACAAAATTCTGTTCTCTCTCATGTGGAATCATAGAATCATGAATCATAGAGTTGGAAGAAACCACAGGGGCCATCCAGTCCAACCCTCTGCCATGCAGGAACACACATCAAAGCATTCTCAACAGATGGCCATCCAGCCTCTGCTTAAAAACCTCCAAAGAAGGAGGTTTCACCACACTCTGAGGCAGCATGTTCCACTGCTGAACAGCTCTGACCACCAGGAAGTTCTTCCTGAGGTTTAGGAGGAATCTCTTTGCCTGTAGTTTGAATTCATTGCTCCATGTCCTAGTCTCTGAAGCAGTGAAAAACAAGCCTGTTCCCTATTCAATATGACATCCTTTCAAATATTCAAACATGGTTATCATGTTACCTCTTAAACTTCTTTTCTGCAGACTAAACATACCTAACGGTAGTTCCCTAAGTCAGTCCTCATAAGGCATGGCTTCCAGATCACTCACCATTTTGGTTGCCTTCCTTTCGATACATTCCAGTTCATCAATATCCTTCTTGAAATGAGGTGCCCAGAACTGGACACAATATTCCAGATGATGTCTGCTTAAAGCAGAATACAGTGATATTATTATTATTTTCCTTGATCTAGACACCATACTCTTATTGATGCAACCAAGAATTGTGTTGGCTTTCTTGACTGCTGCATCACCCTGACTCATGTCCAGCTTGTGGTCTACTAAGACTCCTAGATTATTTTCACATGCACTGTTGTCCAGACAGGTGTCTCCCATCCTATATTTGTGTGTTTTATTTTTTTTCTGCCCAAGTATAGGACCATACATTTCTCTCTGTTGAAATTCATTTTTTCAACTTTGATCCAGCTCTCCAGTCTTTTAAGATTGTTTTCAGTTTTGATCCTGTCATCTCTGGTATTAGCAACCCCTTCCAATTTGGTATCATATGCAGATTTGATCAGCATGCCCTCTATTCCTTCATCCAAGTCATTGATAAAGGTATTGAATAGCACTGGGTCCTGGACTGAACCCTGTGGCACCCCACCAGTTACTTCTCTCCAGAATGAAAAGCAGCTATTAGTGAGGACCCTTTGGGTTTGGTCAGTCAACCAATTACAAATCCACCTGACAGTAGCCCCATCTAGCTGACATTTTACTAACTTCTTTGCAAGAATATCATGGGGAACTTTGTCAAAGACCTTACTGAAGTCAAGATACACTATGTCCACAACACTCCCTTCATCTATCAAGCTTGTAACTTTAGCATAAAAAGAGATCAGATTATTCTGGTATGACTTGTTTTTGAGAAACCCATAGTGATTTTTAGTGATCACAGCACTGGTTTCTAAATAATTACAAACTGTCTGTGTAATGATCTGTTGTAGAATCTTTCTGGGTATTGATATGTCTCGTCTTCAGTGCTTGGTGTCCTGAACAAAATTGTTTGTCAGACATATGGTACAATTGCATCACCAATAGCAATGTTCTGTATGTCAGGAAAAAAAAAAAAAGACAATTGACAATGCTGAAGGAAATGACTGTTCCCTCCCCCCACAAAAGTGCTTTTCTTTTGGGGGGTACCTGTACCCTCCAAGAAAAGAATGTATGTGAGCTTGATGATAGATCATGCAAAACTACTTAGATGTTACTTTTACCTACCTTAGGTTGCAAAATACAGCATGTAAAGAAGTGGACTGCAAGTTCTATAGGGCAGTGCTAGATGGATAGTGGATTGATATATTTGCCAAGTAATGCTAAAGTAAAACAATTTCAAGCTAAGTGTCTAATCTTCATAGTATTTCCTCTGTAATGATTCTAAAGAATTTAACATCTGGAACAGCTTTTCATTTCCACTGAAATGAAAATATTGCTTCCAATTAAATGCCTCTATGCTTATAACATTTGTTTGCATGGAATTTTTTCTCCAATATACAACATAACAAGAATGCAATAGCGTGCCCAATGCATAGTTAGCACATGAATTTGTAGGGTCCATAGGATTGTTGCCTGAGTCTACAATTTTGTACTTGCTTAACCAAGTCAATCTCACAGAAGCAAAGAAGAGATGCTTCCTAATCTGTTGTTGGTAACTGCCATCAAGCTGAACCTATGAGTGAGAAATCTCCAAGTCATGCTATCATCAGCCACCCTGTTCAGGTCTTCAACACTCAGGGCTGTAGCTTCCTAGATTGAATTTATCCAACTGTAACCAAGGCTTACTCTTTTCCTATTGCCTTCTACCTTACCATGATATACTCAAAGTATGACAACCTCAGTTTAGTCATCTTGGCTTCTAGGGAGAGTTCAGGTTTCATTTGCTCTAGGACGCCCCTCACTTTTTAGCAGTCCACGATATCCAGCAAACTCTTCTCCAGCATTTCAGATGAGTTGATTTTCTTCCTATCAGCTTCCTTCACTGTCTAGCTTTCACAGTTGTACATTAAGATTGGAAATACAATGGCATGAGATGATGTAGGGCCTTTCTGCACTACACTGTTATGGTGCTATTATTCTACTTTCAACATCCTGTGGAATTTTAGGGTTTGTAGTTTACTGAAGTCAAAGAGCTCTGGCTGAAAATTCTAAAGGCCCCTCCCTAAACTGCAAGCCCCAGGATTCCACAGGATGTTGAAAGTGGAATAATAGCACTATGACCATTTCTGCACCTGACCAGTTCTGCAGATGTCCTGTTGTGATCCCAGCAATTTCTGCGAAGGGAGTGTGACAGGAATGCTCCCCTCCACACCTGGCCAGCTCCCTATGGAAGAGTGGGTGACCAACATGTGGCTGCCTCCCCCAGTGCAGCTAGCCTGTTTCCTGTCCTGCATGGGGGAAGAGAGCACATGATCATACTTCTGTCCCTTCTGCATGGCCGAGAGTGACAGAAGCATCATGTGATCATAGGAGCTTAATGAAGTTTTTCCATTAAGTGAATATCCCTCAGTTGCAACACATGGGGATGCAATGGCTATGAGACCATGATGATGTTGTGCAAAAAGCACAACTCATGGACTGCTGCCAATGCGGGACTGCAACACCATGTAGCAATGGTCTATAACAGTGTAGTGCAGAAAGGGCTTAGGGGATAAATATTACGATTTACATATAATAATACTTTTTATTGGTAGAATCATTTTGCTGAACCTCTGGGTATTTTAATATTTTAATATTATTTAATATTATTTTATTTAATATTATTTTAATATTACTAGGCATAGCTATTAGGTTTTGTTATAATGTTTGTGCTTGTTATATGAGATAGTTTTACAGTTTAAGATTGAATATATTATGAACAACAATAAATAGCTTAGATTGTAGTGGTAATTTTAAAGGAATGATAAGTACAATTATTATAGTAGGAGCAGTTTGCAATAAGGGGTGCAATCACATTTTAAGTACGTGTTTGTTAATCTCTGTCATCTTGGTGTAGTTTAGTAATGATTGGTTGTTGTATCGTCTTTTTTGTTGTTTTGGTTGTATGAAAGACTTTGGTATTGTATGTTATTTTTATTGGTTTTCTGTTTTTGTTTATTTGTGTTTTGTTTTAATGTTTAATAAAATATAATAAATAAAAAACCGGAAAAGGGAAATACAATTTCATGGACAATCCCAACTTTAGTATTGTGATATATCTTTACATTAAAGGTCTTGCATAGTACTTTTATAGGCACTTTTGTAAGTCCTTCTGGTTTCTTGATTGTAGTCTCCATTCTTGTTAATGACTGAGTCAAGGTGTAGAAAATCTAACTATTTCACTGTTTTTGTCATCTACCTTAAAGTTGTGTGAATCATTTGTGGTCATTATTTTTTTTTCTTAATGTTCAGCTGTTAACCTCCCTTTGTCTTTTCTGTCTTGACTTTCTTCAGTAATTGTTCAAAGTATTTGCTATATTCTACAAGTAGTGTGGCTCTATCTTCATATTTTAAATTGTTGATGTTCTTCCCTCAGTTTTCACACTTGCTTCCTCCAAGTCTAATCCTGCTTTATGTATGATAAGTTTACAGATAGGATGATAAAATGCAGTCCTCCCTGACTCCATTTCCAAATAGAAACCATTCCATCTTTTTTGGTGGTAACCTCTACTCTTGAGTACAGGTTACAAATCAGGAGAACCACACGTTTTAGCATACTTGTTTCTTTAAGAACAATCCATAGTTTTTCATGATTTACACAAAGGAAGTTTTGGTATAATCTATAAAGCACAGGTTGATTTTCTTCTGAAATTCTTTGGTGTGCCTCATTATCCGAAATATGTTTACAGTATGATCCTAGTGCCTCTTCCTTTCCTGAACCCAGCTTGGACATCTGGAATTTCTTGCTCTATATATGATAATAGTCTTTGAAGTAGAATTTTCAGCATCACTTTGCTTGTGTAGGAGATTAATTCTGGAGTCCTATGATTACTGCAGTCTCTGGTGTTCCTTTTCTTGAGCACTGGAATACATATTGAGTGCTTCAGATCAGTGGACATTATTTTGTTTTCCATATTTGTTGACAGATTTTAGTTAGAGCTAGTGTAGATTCTGTCTCTGTAGTGTGAAGCAGCTCTATTGCCATCTGTTTCTTTAGATTTCTTTCTCTCAAGTGCCCTGAGTGCTGCTTCAACTTCATTTTCTAAAATTGTAGGTTCATTTTCAAATGGTAATTCCATGAATGAATCAGTCATCCTGTTATCTCTTTGATGAACAACCATGGAATAATGAGACCAGACACAGAAAGATGAGTTAAAAAATGAGAGACACTTTATGTGACCTAACTTATGTAAGTCATGTTGGAAATGGAGCTGGGCTAGGGAGCAAGAGGGAGAGTGACCAAATGTGGGTCAGGTTAAGGTCAGGAGTCATTCCATCACTACCTCCCCAATCTTCTCTTGGGTGAAACACCTGAGGACTGAGGGCAATCTAATCATTACGGTTGTTCCCCAGCTGGGTGTAACTGGAAGGTAAAGCCAAGGGACTCCAACGCAAGTCACAAGACCCTACAGGTGACAGTCCAAATCTCAGTTAGCCTCAAGGGTAGCTTCAAGAATAGGGTTTGAGGAAAGAGAGAGAATGCAACAAAAATTGGGGAGAAGGACTATGGAAGGAAAGAAAAGATGGGTGCAACTAAAAGATAGAGTGGTCAAGGAAAATAATGAGGGGGAAGAATAGAGCTAGCCAGATATAGTGATTTGCGGAAGAGAAGGGGAGAGAGAGGGGAAAAATCAACAGAAGAGAGGAATTCAAAGACAAGGGAATCAGGTGGCTAAACACAGCTAAAGGAAAAACTATTTTAGACAAAGTTGTGTTTTTTTTCTTTTGTTTGTTTTTTTGTAGCAATGATGAAATCCATATGTACTTCAGGCCAATAAAGTAAATTGCACTGTAGTTTCAACCATTTAGGACAAGGTGAAGAAGGAAGGACGGAACTGGGGAAGGTAACTGTAAGGAAAGGTCACAAATCAGAAATTCTTTAGTGCTAGTGAAAGTCAGAATGGTGTAGTGGTTTGAATACTGGGTTAGGACTCTGAGAGACCAGGGTCTGAATCCCCACTTGGCCATGGAAACCCATTTTGAATGAAATGCACACAGCAAGAAATTACAATTCTCTTCATAAAATTGATGTCCCTTTATTAACTACTGCTATAATAATTGTGATATTTACCATCTTCCAGCTATAGGAAAGATAACTTATGTAGTTAAGTCCTGTGGATTTTAGAGCCATATGGGTTCATTATGTTAACATGTAGCTAATTCTCTTTGGGACAGTCAGCATGGTGTGGTGGTTTGGACATTGCACTACAACTCAGGAGATCAGGGTTTAAATCCCACTGCACTCAGCCATGGAAATCCAAGGGGAGGTTTGTCAAACTCTCTCAGGCTCAGAGGCAGGCAAAGATACACATACAACCCAGGATTGTGACAGGATTGCCTTAGGGCTGTCATAATACAGAAATGACTTGAAGGCACACAGCAACAACTTTCAGCAACTCTAGAGGCAGTAAATACTCATGCATCTCAGCATTTCCCCATGCTGACTTCCCTGTTCCATGGAGGTTTTGTTCTGTATGTGATTTAAGAAGCTGAGAGAGGAGTTAAAGAAGGGAGGAGGTGGTTAAGTAGACCCAATACATACTTTTTTGAAACCTTTCTGAGAAAGTTTGCAACAGTGGGGACCAGGAGCACACAGAAGGCAAAGAAGCAAAACATTTTCTTTTTTTTAAAGGCCACATTCTTGCCTTAAAATTCTGAACTTCACATTGAGGACAGAGGGAAAGGTGGCAGATCCTGAGAAATTGGCACCCTACATGTTCATTGAACATTTGGCATTGAGTGGTGAGAGATGAGAACACAGATCCTTTGAGTTCAGTTGTCTCAGTCCCTGACCATGCCCCCAGTTGAGAGAAAAATGAAATATGACCCAGAGCTGGTCTAAAGCTTTTCTGCTTCTGGATAAAAGTGTGTGTGTCTCTGCCTGCGTGTATTTGTACATCCATAAATAAAAATCCATACAGAGAGGAAACAAATCTGAGGAACAGTTCTGCTGATTCTTCTACTCTCTCAGCAAGAGTTGCTTGGCACCACTTTGCATGAAGCAGACCTTAGAAAATGTGGGGTGCTCCATTTTCTTCCTTCCTCAATAGGTTTCACTCTTAATTATGTAACACTCCTATAGTGCATCTTGAAATTCTCTTTCCTGTTTCACATTCCTGATTTTTTTGTTTCAACATCTTCTCCACATTCAGAATCAATGGCAAAACAATAGCAATGACATTTTGTAATTTTTCAGACCTCTGATTTTTTGTTCATTTGTTTATGAAACAAAACAGTCACTAACTGCACATTTATCTTTACTTTGTCAAATTGTTTCTCATTTTCACGGTGTCTATCCTTTGTAGAACCTTATTCTTTCTGATTTTAAAAGAAGAAATGAGTAAGAGATAGTGGCTTTCTGAAAGGCAATGCAGCCAGCATAGTTTGTCAAGGAAGCAGGGTGTAGATATGGAAAGATTATTCAAAAATATTCAGAAAGTTGTCAAACAAACCTTTTTTTTTTTTTTTTGAGTGTTGAGAAGTCCTAATGAGAAGAATCTTGGACTGAGAAGAATTTTTTGAGTTCTTGCTGTGGTTGCTTGCTGCTTTTGTTGTTGTTATCATTATATGTATATTTATTATATCCTACCTTTCTTCCAGAATTGGAACTCAAGGCAGCTTACAGTCCAAAAGAGCAATACAGTTGAAAGCAAACAAAAAGTGAACATTAAACGTTAGCCTTTATTCTATGCAAAATTTGCACATGGTGGTTTATACAGAAAACAGCATTCTCTAAGCACAAAATAGCATTTTTCTCCATGACTTAAGGCTATAGCTAGAGTGAATGGGCCTCATAAAGTCCCCAGGATTCCCAGAAAATGACACTGTTGTTCTGTCCATTTAAGGAGACATAGCCAGATGCTTCTCAGTTGTGTTGTGTTGGGCTGGGGGGTCAGGAAGAAAGTGAGTCTTGAGATCATTGCATGAAGAAGACAGTGAATTCCTTCCTTTGCAGCAATTATGAAAAGCCATATATCAGCATCACTCTAGTGTACCATGCTAGCAGGATACCATCTACTCTTTCAGTCATATATATGGGCAACCACTTAAAAGATCAATGTTGCATATAACGTACTACAATTAATGGTTTAAAAAACAGGTTTCATTTTCCCAGTCTCATTCATAGTTAGTCCAAATATAATATTGAATTGAGAAAGTGTTGGAGTGGAAACTAAGGATGGAATCCTACTGGTAAGTCCATCTAGAATAGATACATAGACCCAGTTTTTAATGATGAGTTAAAGTATAGGTAAATCAATTGATTTAAAAGCAAAAAAGATAGTTTGGGGAGCTGGGGACTGCATCCAGATAGCTCCTTTAAGATGTGAATTGGTGGTTTTGGACTATGATGGGAACAACTGTATAAAGTGTATTTCTATTTCAAATATTACATTTATTTCCAACTATGCACCTATACACATCCATTGATGTTGGCAATTTTTATGCAACTCTTCCCCCCCCCGTGTTAAAACTTAAATGTTCACCCTAGCTACATAGATGGGAAGATATTACTACTGATATTACCAAATATCATACACCATACCAGATATTACTACTGTTATATGACAGAACATGACATTCTCCAGAAAGGTTCAGGCATTTGCTTGAATAATTGTTAAAGTGGAGACTGAGGACATAACCACTCACATAAACTCCACCTTAAATTTAGTTTAGAACTAAATCAGCCCTTTGTGTAAATATGTAAAGGAGACTTTGTAAGTGTGTTCACCTGAACCTGAGTTCTTGATCACAGGAGCTCTAAAATTATGTCCAGCCAGATGCAGTTACCAAGTCTCTTCAGGCCTTCATGCTCTACAAACAATGGTATGGGATAATGCTGGGTATTTGGAAACCTTTAAGTGTGGGGATTAAATGCACACTCATGTCATCACTACTTATTTATCCTTCCATGCAGTTAAGGGAATGTATGATTCTGTGAATTATGAAAGCATTTTGACAATTGGTACCCGAAATACAATCAGACTGAAAGAGCCAGAGAAAGACTGGATTTTGGCTATGTGAATAAATATGACTATCTGAACAGTGTAGGAGAAGCAGGATTGACAAGACAGGGACACTGAAGACCCTTTGACAAACTGGATGTTGAAAGAGTTTCTCTTAAGGTACGGATTTGTCTTCCTGGCATTCTTAGACAATGGGGGCAACTGGGGCCCCATCTTATATTGTCTAAACTACTAAATGAGATCACCAGACATGATTTTTACTGTAGTTGAACAAACGTGCATATCAGATGTTGGGGAAAGAGAGAATGAAGGGCAAACTTTTGATACAAGTGCTAACTTTGGATCAACGTCCTGTTCCACAAAAGTACTCTATGAAGACCTCAAATTCAATGCCAAAAGGATGTAGGAATATTAATTATAGCATTGGTATGAAGGTAGGATATAAAATCATACATTTTTAAAAAGCTGTTCTTCAATTATTACTGTAGGTTCAAAGCAATTGGTTTCAAGGACAAGGCAATGACTCTTCAAGCTGTGAGAGCTTGTAAATGGATGGTGGCATATATTGTGTTTCTTAACACTTTTGACTGTCCAATTACAGGTGATTCAAACGTCAAGGCACAGCTCAGCCCTCAGTCATATATACAAGTGTCACACATTTCAGCAAGTTTCACAAGAAATGCATTTTCTCTGATTGACTACATAACTGTGCCCTTGTTGTTCTCTTGCTGAACACCAGATTGAGCCCTCACAATGCAGTTCTGTGCATGTCCACACAACAGTAAGTTTTGTTGATTTCAATGAGACTTACAGTCAGGGAAGTGGGCACAAGATCACAACCTAACATTTTAAAACATTTTAATATTGATATCACATAACCCAACTGATTGATGAGGCTGTATATTAACTACGAACCAGCTGTACTTTATCTTTTCCATTTTGGCTTTAAAATTGATTTCACATTTGTATTCATGAAACTGATGAGGCAAGAAAAAGTGAACATCTCAGTTCACTTGCCCTGCTCTGAACAGATAGTGAATGTTTAGTAGTAAGGCAACCGAAGAAATCAAAATATGTATAGAAATTTATGTTGCACTGACAACTCTAAGGCTCATTATTTGATAGCCTTTAGCTTCACCTATAGCTAAAAACCTTACCAATAAATTGCATTTTATCATCACTTCACAAAAACAGCTGACTAAATGGGAAAGAGTATTTAGGACTGAATTTCAAATGACTAACATAAGTAGAATCATGTTGAAATCATGCAAACAAATTGTCTAAATCACCCTCTGTTGCCACAATGGCCAGCCATGTGCCTACAAGAAATCCACAAAGGAACATGATCACAAAATTGTTGCTTCCCAGTAAATGAAATACAAAAGCATGCTAATTTTGGTGCTTGAAGTATTTTATATCCATCAGGATAAGTACTCAGTTCTAACCTTATCTTTCATTAATTTGATTAATCTCCTTTTATTTCGTTAAAAAATAAATTAATTATCCGGATACAAAGACAAAACGAAGTGAACAAATGAAAAAAGACTTTTAAAAAAACCTGAAAGAAAAGAACATATATAAAATAGAAATTGAATTATGGAAAGAGGATATTATATTTAACCCTTTCCCTTTATGTTGGTATTAAAATATGAAATAAATTAAAGGCCTGGAGATTTTCTTTATAATTCTTTATAGCCTTCTTTTGTATTTCTTTTCTTTCCCACATAAAATAATGCCATACTATATTTTAAGAAAAATAGATTTTTTTGGTGTTATCTTTAACTAATCTATGGCCATTTTTGCACTACACTGTTATAGTGATATTATTCCATTTCCAGCATCCTGTGGAATTCTGGAGTTTGTAGTTTAAGGAGGGGCATTTAGAATTCTCAGCCAGAGAGCCCTTTGGCCTCAGTAAACTATACACCCCAGGATGCCACAGGATGTTAAAAGTGGAATAATAGCACTGTTGCAGTATAGTGTGGAAATGGCCTAGGTTGGTTTGTCCATTCTTCTAATCTAGCTATTTGTCTATCAAGAATATATTGTTACAATTCTGCCATTTTCAAACAGCTTGCTATTACACAGTAAGCTGCTATCAGCCTTTAATCTCAGGCTGAATCTACATTTGCAAAATAATTCATACTTGCCTCAATCCTAGTCCTGTTGGAACACATGATGTTCCTCCAATTTTGAAGTGAAAGTGCATCCTTTAGATGCTGAGGGCTTTAATGTGATTTTTTTTTTTTTTTTAGAAAAATAAAACTACCCTTTTATTCCACTGTTACTGGGAAGCACCAGTCTTTTAGAAGTATGTGGCTTGCACTCTGAATTGAAAGAAGTGTGGAATTGAGGTGTTGGAGTGGTTGGATGGCGTTTGCCAGGTTGATGAGTGATATCAAAGCCAGACATTCACCTAATCATTCCCACCACAGAAGGATTTCTCTCATCTTTTCATTGAGTCCACCTAATGTGGTGTTACCATTTTTTTTAAGTTCAGTATTTGTACGTGGACATTCAAATATAAAGCTTGGTGTGCCTTCTCAGGTTAGCATTTAAATTCATCCTGCTGTTATGCTTTTACTTTATAGGATGGCAGATACCCTTTTAAGCTATGGAAAAAGAGCAGGGTGTCTCATGCAGCAGGTAGGAGATTACTTCTCTGATTACCATTTGGAGTGAAAAGAAGATCCAGGAGCAACAGAAGGAAAGCCACAGGAACATCAATATCTTTGCAAATTTTGCTCATGTGATGCAGAAGAAGATCCACCAAAGTACTGTGGAAAAGTGCAGGAGAAAAAGCAAATCTGTCTGAAGTGCTACAGGGAAGTCTGTTCATGACATGGCATGGCATGGCATGGCATGGCATGGCCCAGTCACTATGCCCTTCCATAAGGAGTTGCATAACTTCCTCTGCAGAGATGTCACAATACACTCAAAGCTCTTATCTTATTGTATGATTATTTCCCAAATTCTGACAGGGCAGGCTCCCAGTGTGCAGCAGATTCATGCAGAACACCTGGCAAATAGCTTCAAGGAATGTTTCTCTGGCAGCTTTGGTACCATGGATAAGAGATAGTTCAGGACTGCAATGCATGGTACAGTCTTTGGTAGGCATTTCTGTCCCACTTCCTGTGACTAGGAATATGTTCCATGAGTCTCAGAAAACCTCCATGGCTATTGAGTAGAGGGTTACTTTGTTTGTTTTTAATCTGTAGGTGATGCTGAGCTGTCTGACTCCCAGGACCTCAACACTACATTCATTGCCAGGAGTGCTGTAGATCAGTACCCAAATACAGCATTAGGTGATGGTGGAATGCTTCCCCATTGTCGGGAGTCCTCCATGTTTTATTGTTTTAGGATAGCAGTAGACTGAGGAAATAGTGATAGTAGGCTGTTAGCTATTCCCAGGCGCCAACCATTCCTTCTGGCTGGAATTTCAAAGGAACCATTTGGCATGATGACGTTCGTTCTTTTACAACTATCTTAGGAGAAACTGTCTGTTAAAGTGTAAGGTGGGGGGAAAACGTTCCATTCTCGAGCTTTAACGTCTGAAGACAGCATCCCTTACTATGTTACAATAAATCTTCTATTAAGTTTGTTGATCCGTGTAAGAGTGAATCTGTTCCTGACAGAAAGCTCGAGAATCCTTTCAAAAAATGCACCAATTGATGGACCAGTCGATTACTGAAGAAGAGCAAGGATCTGCAGAATCTGATGGAGCTACAGAAACTGAAGTGCCCCTGGATACCAAGACAAAATTGCGCCTGACCGAGGCTATGGAAACCCCCACAAGCGGCCAAACCTGGGTCTGGGGAGAAAAGCCACATACGTCGTTGAGACAACGCAGAAGGGCTGCTAGATGGGATACATCAGCAAAAGACCTATCCCTTTTGGAGGAGATAAAGCAAATGGAAACCGAACTGGAAAGAAAAGATGAGGAGATACTCGAACTCAAGACCATGCTACGCGAGATGCGTATCCGTCCTCGCAGACAGGGAGATCACCAGGAGGAGAACCACGAGCGGCTGTCTCGGCGGCAGGCACCCCTGGTCCGCCCCAGCAACCAACAGGGCACACGCCAGCGCCACTGTTACTCAGAAATGTGGGAGACCTGAAAGCGACCTTCAACGGGAAGGGGGAGAAACTCTCCTTTTTTTTTGACTATGGCAAACAATTTCATGATTGATCATGGCCATCTATTTCGGGATGATGCGGCCCGAATTCGATACCTAAGCCAGAGGATGAAAGGACTGGCAGCAGACTGGGTAGCGAACCTATATGACTCCTGCGCCCCCGAAACTGAAAATCTGCAGCTCTTCATGAACCATCTGCGGGAACGCTTTGAAGACCCCCATTTATTGGAAAACACCAAATATCAACTGAAACGAATGAAACAAGGCAGGAACGATGTGGGGACGTATTCCCGTGAATTTAGAAACCTGGCCACCAAAGTCCCGTGGAGTGATGAAATTCTAATTGAGTTATACAAAGATGGACTAAATCCTGATATTCTACACGGGTGCTTAATGCAGGCCAATCCACAGACCCTGCTAGGTTGGGTCAGACTAGCTACTGAAATGGAAGGCATAACCCAGACTGTTCAGCTGAACCGACAAAGACAAGACGTGCCAAAACGACAACCTCGCGGTCCCACCGTCCTCAATGCTGAGGAACGGAACAAACGTCTCCGTTTGGGCATGTGCTTTAACTGTGGAAAACCGGGCCACCTCGCCAACACCTGCCGCGGAAACCAAGCTCCGACTGGGACTAAGGGAGCACGAGCAGACCCAAAGGATATAGAATTCACACATCAGACAGCGGCCGCCAAACAACCACTTAGACGCACTTCTAAGGACCCTGCAGCGGCGACAGGAGACTCCGATCCCGATGATGAAACCACCTCTTCGTCCTCATCTGACATAGATGGAGATTCTAAACCTGACTGCGATGACTGGCAAGCGGCGGGAACATCTGTAAGTACTCCTAAAATTCCCCATTTCTACGCCACGGTTGCGATTAGTGGCAGCGATGGGACTTTGCATGTACATAGGGCATTAATTGACTCTGGCTGCTCCAGAAGTTTGTTACACCCCAAATTGGCCAAACAATTGAAAACTCTTTATGAGCCCTTGGAATGCCCCATCAAATTAACGCAAATGGATGGGACCTCAATGACTGGGGGAGTAATTAGTAAAATCACTAAGCCCATCTCATTTCAAATGGACAAAAACAATTACAGCATGCGATTTCTAGTTCCCAAGGCGATGCAGTTCAAATTGGTCTTGGGAATCGATTGGCTCGTGAATATAACCCCCAGATAAACTGGACTGCTGGCACTATGTCCTCTTCAGATGAAAACTTTTCTATTCCCCATGAAGAATTGCAACAAATTCCTTCACACTACCGAGACTTCCAAAAGGCTTTCCACGAAAGGGAGGCTGACAAATTGCCTCCCCACACGGACTTTGACTGTAAACTGGAATTAGTTGACGGGGCCACCCTGCCTAAACCGAAAATTTATCCCATGAGCCAAAAAGAACTCCTTGCTCTCAAGAAGTTCCTAAATAAAAACTTGGCTCGCGGCTTTATCAAGCCCTCTACAGCCCCCACGGCGAGTCCTGTCTTCTTCCGAAAGAGAAAAGATCCCAGCGCGGATCCGAGACTGATAGTTAACTACTCTGCTATTAACCAGGTTATTTCCTCCAATTGTTATCCCATACCTCTGATACGGACTGTTTTGGACCATCTTGTTCAAGGAAAATATTTCACCAAACTTGATCTTAAAGAGGCTTTTCATAGGATTAGAATGGACCCGGACTCTGAGTGGCTCACCACCTTTGCAACTCCTCTAGGTAACTTTAAATGGACGGTTCTTCCCTTTGGCTTACAATCGGGGCCATCTGTGTTCCAAATGTTTTTGAACACCATTTTCCATGACTTGTTGTATCAGGGGGTTCTGATTTATCTGGATGACATTTTAATTTACGCAGATTCCATGGAATCTCATGTGTCATTGGTTCGTGAAGTGTTACGAAGGCTTATAGATAACAACCTCGTGGTTAATCTATCTAAATGCCAATTTGACACCCAAACTTTTGATTACTTGGGATATAGGATTCAAGATTGTTCACTTAAAATGGACCCTTCGAAGATTAACTCCATTTTGCAATGGCCCGTCCCTAAAACTGTGAAGCAACTGCAGCAATTTCTTGGTTTTGCGAACTTCTACCGGAACTTTATTGAGGATTTTGCTGCCATAACGCTTCCACTCACCAACCTTCTACGGAAACCTAAAGGATCCACTGCGGGCAAGGCGCATAGACTTTGTTGGTCGCCTGAGTGTCAATCGGCGTTTGACCATTTGAAATCTAAATTTACGTCTGAGCCCTTACTCCTTTTTCCCGACAGTACGAAGCAATTCATTGTGCAAACGGATGCTTCGGACTTTGCCATGGCAGCCGTTCTTTTACAACATGACACCACAGGAGCACTCAGGCCTTGTGCTTTCATTTCAAAGAAATTTTCCCCTCAACAAGCTAATTGGCCTATTTGGGAGAAAGAAGCCAAGGCTATCCATTTTGCGCTGTCCTCTTGGCGTCATTTGCTTGAAGGGGCTCGACTCCCCTTTGAAGTTTGGACTGATCATAGGAATTTGCAAGCCTTACAGTCTGCTAAGAAACTCTCCCCTAAGCAGGCGAGATGGGCTGAATTTTTCCAGAGATTCCGATTTAAAATTGTTTTCAAACCTGGCCGAACTAACCAACTGGCGGACCCTCTCTCTCGACTTCCCTGTTTTGCGGAATCCCCTGCTACGTCCTCCCACTCCAATACCTTGTTTCCTGCCTCCTCTCTGGCTTCTCAAGTGACTACTCGTGCATTAGCAAAGACAAGGCTTTCTGCCTCCTCTCTTTGTGACTCCGCTCTCCGCGATGCTATCATTCATGCAGCGCATGCAGACTCCTGGCTACCGGCAAACAAGGATAAAATAGAATGGGTTGACAATCTCCCCTTTTATGGCACCAAGGTCTACGTTCCCCCTGCTGCCCGCGAGCAGGTACTTCATCGTTATCATGATTCCAAACCCGCTGGACATTTTGGGTTTTTGAAGACATTGCATGCGATTCGCCGCCTTTTTTGGTGGCCTGGATTAAACCCCTCCGTGCAAACTTACATTAAGCAGTGTGCCACTTGCAACGTTTCTAAGTCGCCCACATCTAAACCTCAAGGGCTCCTGCAACCTCTGCCTGCGCCTGCTAGCCCCTGGTCGGTCATCGCATGGGATTTTTCGTGTCTTTCCCTCTTCACACGGCTTTCATGTTATTTGGGTTGTTACTGATCACTTTTCCAAGCAATGTCATTTTGTGCCTCTAAAGAAACTACCCCGTGCTGACCAGCTGGCTGACCTGTTCGTTAATCATGTATGGAAACTTCACGGACTACCTTCGGTGATCATTTCGGACAGGGATCCAATTTTCACTTCCAAGTTTTGGACTTGTCTACTGAAAACCCTGGGAGTCACTCAGAAACTCAGCAGTGCTTATCACCCTCAAACAGATGGCCAATCTAGCGTGTTAACAAATCTCTTGAACAATTTCTTAGGTGTTTTGTTTCTGAGAACCAGAATGATTGGGCTCCGCTCCTTCCGTTCGCTGAGTTTGCCATCAATTCTGCGGTTCATACCTCTACTGGGAAACCCCCCTTTGAAATAGTTTACGGCTTCCTTCCTTCTCCTTTCCCCCCCCTCTCCCTCTCTTCCTCCGCTCCTCCTTCTGTTTCTGCTTGGGTCTCTAAATTTTCTGGCATTTGGCAATCCGTCTCAGATGCTATAGCATCCGCTAAAGCTTCCCACAAACGTTTCGCTGACCGTAAACGGCAGCCTAATCCCCTTTACCAGCCCGGGGATTTGGTTTTCCTTTCTTCTAAGAACATTTCCTCTCCTTCTCCGTCTAAAAAACTTTCCCCTCGTTTTCTCGGACCTTTTCCTGTGAAAAGGGCTATTAATGATGTCTCTTTTGAACTAGATCTCCCTTCTTCCCTCAAGGCTATTCATCCTGTTTTTCATTCCAGTTTGCTGAAGAGGGCACCTTCGCTGACTTCTTCGCCGGCTGATGTTCCTCAACGCCCCGACTGACTTGCTACTGCATTCATATTACTATTTAGTTTTCTTGTCTTTCTACTGTTCCGTGATATTTTCTATATTTTGTGTATCTTTATGTATATATTTTTTTAAAAAAGTGGGGCAGGATGTCGGGAGTCCTCCATGTTTTATTGTTTTAGGATAGCAGTAGACTGAGGAAATAGTGATAGTAGGCTGTTAGCTATTCCCAGGCGCCAACCATTCCTTCTGGCTGGAATTTCAAAGGAACCATTTGGCATGATGACGTTCGTTCTTTTACAACTATCTTAGGAGAAACTGTCTGTTAAAGTGTAAGGTGGGGGAAAACGTCCATTCTCGAGCTTTAACGTCTGAAGACAGCATCCCTTACTATGTTACAATAAATCTTCTATTAAGTTTGTTGATCCGTGTAAGAGTGAATCTGTTCCTGACACCCATCTTCCTCTGAAGGAAACTGCTACCCATCATGTAACCTTCCATCAGGGATATTTTTTCCCAGGTGGAAAAAATGGGGACGCTCCAGGTGCTGACATTGGACAAGGACATCCAGAGCAAGCGAGGCAGGTAGGCCCATTCTTTTTAGTACAGGATACTTGGATCTCCACACATTCACATAATATCAGACTAATTCTACTGTTCACGTTAAAGATTTTACTCTTCTGCAGAAATCATACTTTTCCCCACTCCACCCAATTTCCATATCAAAAAAGCATCACATGTGATTTGTCATCTCCTGTAGAAGAATGGAGTAACTGTGTGTTCTGTTTATGAATTCGTTGCCTTGTCTAATTGGAGAATCAATCCTGTAATGACATCCATTAACTGCCCCCACCACCTGTGGAAATCCCAAAAGTGGAGAGCTGATAGGAAAGGAATAGGGATAGGAAAGAGAGGGATAGGAAAGAAAAAGAATGACAACTTTTGCAAATATATGGATCTGTAGCATGGGGATTGAACTGTTACCCTCATATCACACCTCCCAAGCATTTCCCAAGAAAATGGTGCAGGGCAGAAGCACCACTTCCATTCTCAAGGATAATTCTATAAAAATTTCAGTGGCTGTTGAGCGACCAAGCCCAAACTGATTGACTTGACCTGCCTCCTGATCATGCTGTTCTTCTCATTCTTCTGGATGGTCAGACAAAGTCCATCCAGAAATGCAAAAATGGTGGACTAAATTATGTGGAAATTATCAGGACATTTCTCATCTGACCAGACTGACATCACAAAAACCTCCTGCCACTTCTCACTGCTTGGGTTAATCCACCAGCACTGAAAAAATGCGGATTCCCAAGGAATGGCACCAGCTACGGCTGCTGATACTGCTTTCAAAAACATATCTAAGTAACCACAAATATGTGGAGGCTCTTATTTGTCTATGAAGGGCAGTGTCCATCTGCTTATGCTCCATAGAGAGAAAGAGAGAGAGAGAGGAGTAAAACAAACATCAATAGGAACAACTCCAGTGTGATCTCCATTTTTACCCCAAAAAGGAGACAGTGAATGTAACCGAAGGTCATCCAGGCAATTTAGTCTGAAAATAGGAAAGGCTATTGGGTTATGTGGATATATGCACAGGTATGTGTGACCTGAAACAAACCAATACAGTGAACATGTGCACACAGTAGAAAAATCCTTTTGAACCAATGCGATTCAGAATGAGAACCATGTGATTTTCAAAACTGGTTTAAGTTTGAATTAAAATAGGTGAGTGGGGCAGTAATGGGATCAAACTAGGGCAGGATGCTATGCACTGGAGCTGGGATACATCCCTCATGTAGATGGAGTTTTAGATGACATTTTCATTTTGTTCTTCCCAGCTGGCATGACCAACTTGACACATGTTTGATGCTTATGGAAATAGATTTTTCCCAAAACTTATGTGACCACCATATATAGATGTTGCAAGACTTGCTGGTTGCAATCTTGAAATTCAACATTTTGAACTATTTGTGTACGCTTGGAGATACACCAGGATAATATATTATTGGTGTAATAATTTTCCAGAATTCTCCCTAAAGATTTTTTCTACAATTATCCTTTATTGAGCCATCCACTTTGTTGTTGTTAAATGCCTTCAAGTCATTTCCAAATTACAGAAACCCTAAGGTGAACCTATCACAGAGTTTTCTGGCGCTGAGAGTATGTGATGTGTGCAAGGTCACCTAGCAGTCACCCATGATCAAGGAGAACTGAACTCTGGTCTTCAGGGTTGTAGTCCAATGCTCAAACCACCACAGCATGCTGGCTCTGAGCCATCCATACTTTGTTATCATATTTTATTGCTTTCTTAATATCAGCTTCCACATTGTTTTTTTGTCCATCTGACATACTTGCATCTCTTTCATTTAAATAGGAATATATTTTGGAATTCAAGCCTTTTGTGTTACTCATATATTCTGACTATGTCTGCATTTTGTCATATTCCTGGCCAACCATTCCCCTATTGTATGGTTCATAATAAGTTAATGCAACTGATGAAAAAGAAGCCAATTGACTTGTATGCCCTGACATTTTCTGTTAATTTTGCTGCAGCTTTGCATTTTCATTAAATTCTTTCATTTGATGTAATACCATTTTTTCACAATTTAATATTTTGCTCTTCTTTACCTAGGTACAGTATGAAAAAAAGTGAATATGACATGAATATGAGCAAGAAGGAAATTTCTGTAATCAAATTATTTTTATTCCCCTCCAATTCTTAATCTAACATAGAAAAGAAATATTATTTACTTATTTTAAACCTCTTATTTCCCCCCTTCCAATAGAATCTTTTTTAAAAATAATTGCAGTTGTTTCCCTGTTGTTTTCATACTCTCTATAGCTTCTCTGAAGATTCCTCCAAATGTGAAACTGTGGTTCTTAATTGATATGCTTCATAATAATGATGTATACATTGCTCTGCCACTCCTTTTGGTTATCTTAAAGTTATCTGTGTTTAGATATATCTTTCAGGATAAGATTCTACTGTGACACTGTGCTTTGTAAAAAAAAAAAAAATCTTCTTCCTCTTCTTCTTCTTCTTCTTCTTCTTCTTCTTCTTCTTCTTCTTCTTCTTCATTTTTGTCCTAAATTTCCAAAGTGTTCAACTGCAGTGGATGGTCTTGGATTCAGTTTTTATGAGAATGCAACACAGCCTTGTTGTGATTCCAGGATATATTTAACCTACTGATTGCTTTAATATCCTATTGCTCCTGTGAGTGCATCCACACATGTTCAGAAGCTAAAATATTTTTTTCCTGTTGACAGTTCATTTCAATAACCTTTGAACTTTGATATTTACATTTTTGTGGTATCTATGGTGGGATGGGGTTGTCAACCTATGTTAATAGCCACTTATTTTAAATCAAAAGTAGATTCTTGAGGTCTAGAGACTTTGGAGTTCATTTGAGGAAGATAGCCAGATTATTATTATTATTATTTTTTCAAAAAAGATAGCAGATACTCATTTATGCTATAGAATTATAGTGCTGCTATTCTACTTTATGTGTCGTGGTTCCATGCCATGAAATCCTGAAGTATGTAACTTTGTGAAGCACTGGTGTGTTCTGACTAAATGCCCCTTCCTAAACTGCAATTCCCAGGATTGGAATGTTGCCATGACACTTCAAGTGGAATCATAGCACTATAATACTGTAGTGTGACTGGACCACTGGTAGCAGTGGAGACACTGGAAAGGAAGAGCAAAAATAATACAGAGGAATGCAGGTACATTTCTGAAATTTCTTTTCACCTTATATGTTATGTCAGATTTCTTTCTTTCAGATTTGCTGATCCATTTCAAAGATCAATGGATCAGTACTGATATACTGCTTCTCCAAAACACCTGACTGCACAAACTGCCTAAAAAAACTTTTCCACAGAGTCTCCATATTAAGAAAGAACAGACAGAGAGGCAGCAATTCCTATATACAACTTGGTTGGCTTGATTAACTTCAGAGAAATAATATACAATTTCTGCAAATCAGAGAGGTGCATATGAACATAAATATAATTAAGAAATAAATACATAAATAAAGAAAAAGGAATGTTGAAAGCCAGCTTCTGCTGAATTAGACTTCAGGTCCATTAAGTCCAGAGTTGTTGATGCTGATTGTCAGGATCTAGATGACAGAGTTTCATGAAGGAGTTTTCTCAGCTCAGTCTGGTGATACCAGGAGAAACTTCTGCATACAAAACACATACTGTAACTTGCGTCTCTCCCCAAGGAACATGTTTCTCAGTAAGAACTTTCTGTCCTCAGCTAAAATAAACATGAGTTTCACAGGCATTCTGGTACAACAAAATCCAAAATACATATTACAATATTGTCTTTATAGGCCAACTAAAACTTGCAAAATACATTATGTTCACTGTCAAAGCTCATTGGCTTCTTCATCAAGCAAAGATAATGAAAATCAAACCAGAATAGAAAAGAGATGGCATTAGACTCAAAAACAAGTATCTTGCCTGACATGCTTTACATTACAAGGATCTAGAGTACTTGACAGAAGCTTCCATAAGCCTTTCTGAGAAGCTAAACTAGAACTTTTCAATTATGTCTGAATGCTAGGAGCCAAGTAAAGAAGCCATGCTACCCTTTATCATCAAATATGGAAGGACTTTGTGTCAAAAGGATTATAGATTCAAACTCATATTTCTTATTAGCAACAGCTGATATAAAATTGTCAAGGTGGCCCTGACAGACAAAGAAAAGTTTGGATGGACCAGACTGAAGGTTAATCTAATCCTGCGTTCTGCTTCCCACAGTGGCCAATTAGAAACCTCAAGAAGTCCATCAAAGGAATAGTCCTCTTTCAATGTGATTCTTCATCAATTGATATTCTATCACATGCATAGTAAAACAACTGATAGATTTATCCTCCATGAATGTGTCTAATCTCTTTTTAACATATAACCCAGTGTGTTTTGCCACACTTTGTGTATTCCATAAATCAATCAGACACCGAAAAGTAGTGCTTGCTTTTTCAGGTTTGGTCCTCAGACCAGTCCTTGCTTCAACGTATTCTTTGGCTGCTATTAAACAGCACATCAGCAATCAAGCTTTAATAAGCAACCCATCAAAGACATTATTGCACAGGCTGATTTCTGTTTTAATATCAAGCATATGAGCTAATGGATTTTTGTTTTTATTTTTTATAGAAATAAATGGAAAGAAGCTAGAGAGTGAAAGGACTATAATTTCCCCCCAACACCTTTCTGTGAGTGATATGAAACTTGGTATCATGGATTACCTGAATAGATAATAACAGAGCATTTCATTATCCTTTAATGCCACTGGGAAAGATTAAAGAGAAGAGTACAAGGAAATAACTGATCTCTCCATTACTCTGGACTGAAAAGGAAAGCAATAAAATGGTGAGTAAATGGCAAAGGTGGCACTCAATTCACTAAATACTGGAGAATAATCCCCTTTACATCAGATCAGCATCCACTACCTGCCTTGCCTCTAAAGGATTGAGTTTCACTGGCACTGTGTTGCCATATTCATGCCCAGAAATGGAAAGAATATTCCAAAATAAATTAATAAATAACAATGTAATAATAGGTGAAGAATGGTGAGAAGAATCCTAGTGTCATGCCCTGAATAACTCACAATCCACAAACTCTACATTGAAGTAGTCAGTACTGTTTATTTGTAGCATAGTAAGTAACACAGCACATTTCTTCCAAAGTTGCTGAGACTAAAGGATATGTGGGGCTCACAGGCTTTATACCCACATGCACAAATTTCAGGCATGCAAAGCTGTAAATTGGGGAAGAATCATAAATTTAACATTACCCCACATCTTCAAACATTTCCCAGACCTGCATTTGTTCTCCCACTTTTCATCCTTGGGACAGAAACATATTTCCTGCCCCTTATCTTAGACACTTCATATTCCCAAAACACCTCTTGATACTTTTCTTTTCCTCCACTCTGATCTTTTCCCTCTTCACCAGATACATTGTAGCACTAAGCAACAGAGCATGTTTCCCATTTTATTTTTTTCCCCATTGGATTTTTTGTGATTGTGTTTTTTGCAACTCCTTCTTCAAGAACTCCCTTTTTTTCCTTTCACTTGTCTAGCCATGGGATTCCATCCAGTAATTCTATGAACATACTAAAATCAATTTCCCAGAAATATTTGACTATATTCTTTGGAGAATGTTAATATTACATGATCATTCCCCGGAAAGTACCAATTACTTCCTTCCACTGCCTTTTGAAATAAGAAGTTATCTCCAAAACACATTGGAAATTTGTTGGAGAGCCTATGCTTAGAAAAATTAGTCTCCCAGAAGGTATCAGGATAACTGAAGTCTCCTATAAGTACTAACTCTTGCATCTTTGAGATTTCTGAGATTTGTTTCTGAAAAGTATCATCTACCATTCTTCTTGGTTTGGTGGCCAAGAAGTAAAATTGCATCACTTTGCAACTTTCTAAGCTATGCCTGGAAAAAGATAGTCCAAGATATCATAACCAGAAACCTGATGTAATCCTTCTTACTTAGAACAAAACTTTCTTTAACTCTCAGTGCTTTTGAGAGTGCTTTTTGGCTATTCTGCACGCAGAAGGGAAAGGAAAACTGGTTTTAATTTTGGTTACTCATGTCCAAGCTGTCCACTGGGAAAAGTGGAGAAGAAAGCACTGAGGAGTTAATGAATAGCAGTGCAGAGTTTTTGTTGATTTGTCCTGACTTCTTTTCTGAAGATCTTACCATGACATAATGTTTCAGAACTTTCTTTCTGCAGGGAGAATATATAGCTAGCTTCTGGCCGGCCGAGTCCATCGCCACGAGGAGCAGCATGAGTTCGCTGCTCTGCAGTCCTCTGGAGTCCCAAATGGCAGCTTCCGGTTGGTGGAGCCTCTCCACCAACTGGAGAAGCTCTCCAGCCAGAAGCCCACCCCCCGGCAGATCTGCAGGCACGCACTTGCACGGGCCTGCAAGTCTGCTCCAGGGCCATGCGACGGAGCGGCATGGGGTTGTGTGGTCCGTGCTTTTTAAAAACCTCTAAAAAGAAGTTTTTAAAAAACACGCTGCATGACCAGTTCTGGTCGCTCCAGAGTGGACCGAGGTGTGGAACTACAAAAAGCAGTCCCCCCAGTCCACTCTACGGTGCAGAAGACCTCCGTTGGAGGTCGCTCTGCACTGTTTTAATAGCCCGGTGCGGAAAAGACCTATGACATAAATGCTGATTTACATTAATAGATATGCATTTAAGAACAATCAGAAGCACCTTTCCTTGGTTCTCAGATGAACAGATATCCTAGGAACATATTCAAGCTGATCATTATTCGGAAAATTTAGATTTGTATTAGGAATGCACAAATCTGCCCCAATCATTGTTCCCTGTTATCAGCCAAATACAAGAAAATCCTTTTTCTCCTTTCGCATTTTAAAGAGGGAAAACACATATCAGTAACTAGCTAGATAATTACAGACATTCCATTATTTATTTATTAGCCCTTCCCCATGCACCCATCATCTCACTCCATTCCATTCCATGAAAAGAGAAGAACAGTGTGTATTGACTGACAAATTCTAGAATTTGGTTTGGAGCAGAGAGTGTTTGCTTGCCAGTGTTTGATTTGATTTGCCTCATCAAGACTTATAGTAGCCACTATCATGATAGCTTCTGGAAGGACTGTCTGCCATTTCAAAGGGTGTCCTTTACTTCTCCAGAATGCTGATCGCCTGGAAGCTGAGAGAAATGTGTGTGTGTGTGTGTGTGTGTGTACATACATCCCTGTAAAACCTCTCCTTCTTTTCTCAGCTGCTCAGCTTTCACACAAACTTCTCCCCTTCTACTTGTTTTCCAACCTTTTCTATGTCAGAGTTGATGTAAATATAACATATTTATTTACTTATTTATTTGATTAACTGATTGATTTGTATCCACCTTTCTATCAGTATGGGAAACAGCGCAGGTTAGCTGTATCTGTTTTGCAACCTTTCTTTCCCAAATTCTCTCTGACCTCTCTTGCTCTCCCTCTAGTATAACTTTTCCTACAATCTCTCCCCCACACTGTCCTTGCAAGCCAAGCCCATATATATAGGAACACATATCAACAGAATGCTTCCAATGTGAAGTGGTCATAACATTCCCAAAGAAAGGAAATCTGTCATTTTGCAATCAGCCCTAAGAGGAATGACCAGCCACAGAAACACACTATTGTTTGCCTTATGTCCATGAACAATGGAGTATCTATTTTGTGGACATTTTAAGTGAAATCCTTTTACATCCCTGATTTTCTTCTTGGCACAACCAGTGCAGGACAGATAATACTATTAATAAAAATCAGCTTTTAAAAAACGAAACAAACTTGTCCCATAATTCTTGTACTTCATGGTTTCAATCCTGTAATGCTATACTGATGCAAATCTGCATTCTTCACCTCCCAGAAAGCAGTTCCAAGCATCAAAGTACACCTACAGCAGCCATATACAGGACATCACCTGCAGTCTTGCCACCAGAAAAGAGATCTGACCTGGCTTCAGTAAAGTGTTACCTAAATGTTTCCCCACAACCAAATGGTTATAGCAAAATAACACTTAAAAGCTATTGGGAGAGTTGGATGTCATAAAAAGTCACAATGAATCTTCTCCCACAACACCCAAAAAGTGGCAATGTATAAGTAACCCCACATTACAAGCACAAAACTCATAAACAGGATTCCAACTTCTATTACAGATCCTGGTGCTGGAAAAAATGAAGAGAGCAAACAAAACAGTCAAGGAATTGCAGTATAGTTCTCCTACCACATTCATGGGTTTGACTTTTGTGGGTTTGATTATTCACTGTACCCACTGGCCTCCCCCCACTCCTGCCCTCAACTGCTAGTACCATCGTGCTGGCAATGGGCAAGACAGTGAAGGGGAGGGAAGATCTCCCCCACATGCTCTCCTGCCACCTCTGCCCACCTGATCACATAGGTGGGAGTGGTAAGAAAGCCAAGCAGGGAAGATCTTTCCCACTTGCCCTCTCCTGTGCCCCTCCCACCTGTGCAATTGTGATTGCATGGATGGGGGCAGCGAGAAAGCCAAGCGGGGGAGATCTTTCCCTGCCCTCTCTCTCTTGTGCTGCCTGTTTGAACACGATGGCGTGGGTGGGTGCCCGTGGTTATTCACCTTTTTTTCACTTTTGTGGGTGTTCTGTTTCCTATCCCCCATGAATGTGGATGGCCTACTAGAGTCTCCAGAGGACAAAATGTTACAACCTTTGGGGCTGTTTAAATATGGGGGAGAGCGAGCCTTTGGGGCCTAATGATTTCTTCCAAAATGTGCATATATATGGTTAAAACTGTTTTAACTTTTAAAGCATTTTAACTTGTTAGACTTTTAATACTCTATTAGTCTGTTCACATTGCATTTATTGCTTTACATTTAAATTGTTTTAACTGTTAAATTAATTTCACTTCTAATTAATTTCACTTTCCTTGAGTGTTATCTAACATCCACTTTTATAGGATGGGGTATAAATATGGTCATAAAGACAATACAATACAATATAATACAATAACTTACTTACAGCGTCATTCTTCCATACCCAGCTATTGGAACTGGAGGGTTGAAAGCTACTTCGCTGTGTGATTTCTTGAAATAACAAGATTGCTATACCAGTATCTGTGTATCATTATTAGACTTTGCTAGCAGTTTCCCTGAGTGTTGTCTACTTCTAGTTCTACTGGACTATCTCATGTTAGAACCTGGGTGACCTCTGAAATCTGCTTTTGGATTTGCCTTTACTTCAGTATGTTTTCCGCATGACGACCGTACTGGTGTCGACACCTGAACTGCCTCGACCCTGCTTCCTGAGCCCACTCGGCTTTTATTTTTATATTTTTTGCTGAGCCCTGGACATCAGAGTTTGTTTAGTGTCTCTATAGGAGACTGCTTAACCTGTTCTAACCGTTGTGAAATAGATGAATAGAAATATGTAGCTGATAAGCCAAACATGGAGAACTAGAGTGGTGTTGTGGTTTGAGCATAGGATTATGACCCTGGAGATCAGGGTTTGACTTCTCACTCAGCCGTGGAAACCCACTAAGTGATCTTGGGCCCATCACACTGTCTCAGCTCTCTGACAACCCCATGACAGGTTGGCCTTAGGGTTGCCATAAGTTGGAAATGACTTAAAGGCACACAACAACAGCAACAACAGCCAAATATACATATGAGTGCCCAGAATAAGAGATATCCTATCTTTAGTATCATGGTCTCAGACCATTTAAATCACTTAGAAGTATTATTGATTTCAGATGGAGACATATAAGTATTTACTCTGTTCTTCAATTTAGCTCAGTTGGGCTTTTAACTTTGGGTGGAACTGACGTTCCCAAATTAAACTTTTTTGCCTTGAAATCATGTGAAGTTAAAACTGGCTGAAGGCACTGAAATCCCAACCATACTTATCTGGAAATAAATTTGTTTGTTTATAGTATTTCTGTATCATCAACCAGCCCACAAGGGCTCTCAAAGCACTGAACAAATAAAAACCAATTAAAAAAATACAAAGATAAAAACATTGTTAAATCATGTCAAAGTACTGTTAAAACTGTTCAAAGCAGCCAAAAATCAATAATAGAATCCTGTTTTAAAACCGCTAAAACAGCCATTTGAAATACTGAATGCCATGTGGAACAGCACTGTTTTGGCTTTACAGAGGAACCTTAAAGGAGGTGGGACCAGCCTAATTTCCTTGTGTGGGCAATTGCATAGTCCAGGCTGATCTGGGAGACCCTACCAGTAGCTGTGGTACGGTCAGCATAGTCTCTTGCTCTCACATCACCACAGAAAGGTAGTGTTGTTATGGCATCCCCCATCATCACAATTGGCATAGTTTAATTGGCAAATATCCTTTAATTGACACTATTAAATGGTGTTGATATAAATAATGCCTGAGGTGACTGTGGGGTCAAGTCGAAAGAGGTGTATTACTGACTGTAAGCATGAGACTGCAAGGCAGGTCAGCCACATCTACCTCTTAGTCAAGAACCAAGTCATTTTCAGGCTAATAGAGTGGACTGTTTCAGGACAATAAGCTAGATCAGTGGTTCTCAACCTTCCTAATGCCGCGACCCCTTAATACAGTTCCTCATGTTGTGGTGACCCCCAACCATAAAATTATTTTATTTATTTATTTATTATTTAGTTAGTTAGTTAGTTAGTTAGTTAGTTCCAACATCGAATAGATTGGAAACACTGCCCTAAATGCTCTGGATAGACTTCTAATGCCTAAAAACTGGTAACCCTCCCCCCTTTTTTTAAGCACAGAAAGCGTCCATCAATGCCAGAATTAAGGCAGTAGTTCTAGTTCTAAATGTTAGATTTCCACAGTTCAAAAAGCCAGTCATTCCCAAAGGCAACGCTGAAACAGCCCACATTTTACACGAGGTGCAGGGAGGAAAGGACAGGGAGAGAGGAAAGATGGCGGCGGCATAAACAGATGCATTTTGTTTCACTCCCACCCTCCCTCCCTTCCTTAAAGAGAGCGCAGCTGCTGGGATGCTCTCACTCCCACATCACACAGGCACCCCTTCCTTCCTCCTTTCATCCCTCTGAGGGCTCGGGAGTGGGGTGCGATACCCGCTGTAGCCCCTCGACCACGCTACACTTGTGAGCCCCTCTTGGTCTCCCCACCTCTGCCCTCCGCCCAGCAGGGAAAGACAGTGAAACGTCCCCACACGCGCCCAGCATGCCTCCTTTCCCCTCCTGCCAGCGCGGGGTCTCCTTTCGCCACCTCCGCCCCCCTCGCCCGGCAGGGAAAGACAGGGAAACATCCCCACATGCACCCAACACACCTCTTTTCACCTCCTGCCAGCACGGGGTCTCCTCTCGCCACTTCCGCCCCCCACCCAGCAGGGAAAGATGGGGAAATGTCCCCACATGTGCCCAGCATGCCTCCTCTCACCTGCCAGCACAGAGTCTCCTCTCGCCACCTCTGCTCTCCCGCCCGGCAGGGAAAGGTGAGGAAACGTCCCCACACGCATCCAGCACACCTCCTCTCACCTCCTTCCAAAGTGGGATCTCAGAAACAGCGCTCCCATTGGCTGTGAGGCCGCCTTCTTTCAAAAGGGGGTGGGGCGGGATAGAGGAGCGGCAACCCCTGTGAAATGGTCATTCAACCCCCCAAAGGGGTCGTGACCCACAGGTTGAGAACCGCTGAGCTAGATGATAATGAGCCAGACATCTCAGAGTTGAAAGGGGAAATTCTCACCAAATTGTGATTGTCTTCATGCTGACCTTGAACACCTAGACATTTCCCTATTGTTTCCACACCTCTCCACAATACAGAGCTATTACAATAGCTGTTACCGTTTTCTCATCTAAACACAAAGACCGTTAGCTCTGTCTGGACTTCATTGTTTGTGTGGCAACTTTCATTGTCCACTTGGCTGGGAGAGTGATTCACACTCATACCTGGAGGATATTTTTTGGGTATAAGAATCCCTGGTTTAGGGCCGTCCAGTGCACTCTCTCACCTTTCTGAATGCCATGCTATCTGTTTGATCCCTGAATGAGAACTGTCTTTAGGTGTCTGCCTAAGCCGCATCACAGTTTCCCTTGTTGCTATCTGGACTGGTAATTATCGCTTCATCCCTGGAGGTCCTCTATCACACTCTCCTCCATTTTACTTCAGCTAGTCCTTGTACGTTTATGTGAGTGCTTGGATCTTTGCATGTGTGTGAAAATTTCTTTCAATAAAACATATTTTTAGTTTACAATTGAAACTCTCTGGCTGGTTCTTTTGTGCAAGGACACCACAAACATAGGGGACAGATCTCGTTAAGTCACTCCCCTCTCTTGCAGGCCTCGTGACCTTGAGCTAATTATTCCCCACTCTTGTGAGAAGTACTGGCTTCACTGGTGGGCCTTCTGGCACCCACTTTTTCGGGTAACTGTGTTGTGACCAGAAAAAGGTTTTACTAGGGAAAGCAGCTGTACAAACTGAGTAAAAACTAGGTCTTTGTTCCATTTGTTTAGTTGATTTATATCCCACTTTTCTCCCAATGTGGAAACTCCAAAGTTTCATGTGGACGTTGCTCATAGGATAGCTTCCTACCCTCTGCCCTGGAAACAGATGTCCCTTTTTCCTCATTGCTTCAGATCTGCACTGTGTCATATCATCTTATTTCTTTTTTTTTCTTTCAGATTTGTGTTTGCTCCTCCCAGTTTTGGTATTCAGCATATTGAGGAACACCGGATCACAAAGATAGACTAGGAAGCCTTGATCAGATTCAAAGGATGAAACTTCCTTATCTGAGTATGAAGTACTAATAACAAACAAGAGTGTTAGAGATAAAGGAGCCTCTGTGAAAGAATCTTTACGGTTGAGAAATAAGGGATAAGAGGACATAAATTATAACTTAGATTGTGTGCCTGCAAATCCTTTGTGTTTTTAATTTTACACTTTGCCATTTCACCCATAATATCAAAAATGCTTTTAGTATGAAGCATTAAAAAAATAACTCAGGCATGACATTAACCTCAATTATATAAATAGATTGTTCTTGTTTCTAATTGTAGGCAATTTTACATTTCATTCTCACATGTGAAAGATCTTAGGTAACAATTTTTACTCAGACTTCTATTTAACACCAAAATAAATTTAATTGACAGAAACTGTTTGATTCTTTAAGATAAACTGCTATTTCATAACTATAGCCTTCAAAATACGGAATTGTAATTATGGCCTTTCAATCTGTACAGAAAAGAATAGGAAGGATATACTTCCTCAAATTTATAGAATTATAATGTTGCAGGGGGCCTTATATACCATATGGTCAAAAGACTGGATTGCTCAAGGGGAAAGGGCCTAGCATAATGTCTTGAATTTTTTTAAATCTCTTTTCATTCAAAAGTTTTCTGTTTCTAACAGATTTTAGGGATCTTTTTCTCATAGTTTAATTACATCTTTAACTTTTGTATGCTGTGAATTTTTAGCTATGCCTGTTTTAACTCTTGTCAAGCCACCTTGAGTGTTGAGAGGGGAAAACGGCAGAATATAAATACTACTACTACTACTACTACTACTACTACTACTACTAATAATAATAATAATAATAATAATAATAATAATAATAATAATAATAATAATCTCTCATACAAACCTGTCTTTGTTTTAAGATCTTTTAAGGAGGTTCTTCTCTCATCAGCACAGGTCCACCTGGTGGGAACACAGAAGGTCTCTATGGCTGTTCCTTGGCTTTGGAACTCCATATCCAGAAAGATTAGATTGTACCCTCTTTGCTTTCTTTCCTCAAGCAGGTAAAGATTTTTGTGTTTCAGCAGAGCTTGACATACTGACTGCTAAAGAGGAATGTGCCTTGCATAATGTGCTGGATTTTCTAATCGTTGTTTTCTTTTTAATGGTTTATAGCAAGTCTGATTTTTTTGATAATTTAATGACCTCTTTAAAAAAAAATGTTATTAATTTTAGCTCTGTTTGTTTTAACTGTTGTCAGCTGCCTTGAGTCCCAAACTAGGGAAAAAATGTGATGATAAATTATCTTCATCATCATCACCATCATTATCATCTAGCCCAAGCCATAAGTCAGTGTCTACTATCTGCAGAATGAGTCACAACCTTGGTTCTACTGCCAAAATTTCTGTTAGATCATGTTCCCAAATGGTTTTATTGCCTTTCTAGTTTCCAATGGAGCTACAACCATTGGAATTTGATCTCATTTAACCTATTAGTATATAGATTGTACAGATGTTACCTCTTCTACCATTAGATGGAATCATGCAGAGTATGTGATTGAAGAGTATGTGACTTTAACACCATAATTTCTCTCTTCTCTTACCTTGCACTTAATGTGTGTGTGCATATGTGTGCACGCACACACAGAAAATGTATATGTATATATACACACACATATATATTCCATTTTATTTTATTCACATCCTATTTTGCTGCCAGTGTTGCATCCAAGGGGGCTTCCAGCTTAGATTAAAACAGGCAACAGTTAAAATAATTCACATTTTTTTTAAAAAAAATGAAAACAATCAAATATTAGTTGTTGTTAATATGCCTGCAAGGTGGCCCTGACTTATGGTGACCCTACAATAGGAATTATTTAATAACCCACCTTTCTTCTCACACAAGATCCAAAATGGCTTGACTGTCTCCTAAGCTGTTCTTGGCAAGATTTATCCAGAGGAGATTTGCCACTGCTTTCCACCAAGGCTGAGGATCTTCCTGCACTACACTCTTATAGTGCTATTATTCCACTTTCAACATCTTATGGAATCCTGGGGTTTGCAGTTTAGGGAGGGGCATTTGAGATTCTCAGCCAGACAGCTCTTCAGCCTCGGTAGACTACAATGTCCAGAATTCCATACAGCGTTGAAAGTGGAATAATAGAACTATAACAGTATAGTGTGGAAAGGCCCTGAGAAAGAGTGACTTGCTAAAGATCACCCACGACGATTAAGCAGGGATCTAAACCCTGGTCTTCTAAACTTAGTCCATCACTCAAGCCACCATAATCACATCCACTATCAGATTAAAACAGATCAAAAGACAGTGAGAGCACTTATAACATATAAGAAAAAGGTACAACACATGCTGCAGTAACGACCATTTAGTGGCCAAAAGCCTGTGTAAATGAAAAAGAAGAGCAGAGAGGGAACCAGCCTAGCCTCCCATAGGAAAGAGGTATCTATTTTGGAGAGATCCACCGAGAAAACTTTTTCCCATATCCTTACCAAATGTACCTTTGATGGTAGTGAGACCAACAAAAAGTCTTCCTTCAAGGTGTCAGAACCTGGATGAACTCTTATGGGGAAAAATATTCAAGTCTCTACCCAAAATGTGTAGTACTTTGTATATCATGAACAGCATTTTGAATAGTACCCCAAAATGGACCTTACTGTCTTTTTAAACAATATTGTTGTTTAACAAAGGCACTTTTGCTTTTGAAAGCTTCCATAGAGGAAGCTTCCATTGAAAGCTTCCATGATTTTTTTTTTGTATCACTTTGTTTGACCTTATAAACTTATTATCAAAATATGGAGTTTGAAATTTTTATACTGTTAAGAGTTGTCTTATAATGTCCAGCTGAAATGAACATACTCATAACTTAAGATCATTAAATCAAGATGCAACAGATGACACATCTTTACCTACTTCTAAAAGATGATGCTCCAAGTATTCAAAGAGTGCTTTCATACCTTTCCTTTCATTTTTTGGACAAACATGGCCATTCCTTCAACTTTTTCCTTATTGCATTTATTTCCCACCTATTTATTTTGAATTTACCTAACATTTAAAAGTGATGATGACATGCAGATGTGAAAACTCCTTTTTATCTATTAAAACTTTAACTGATCTTTTGGACACACTCTTGGTATAGCTAAAATTTTCTTAAATGATTCAAGAGAAGGATTTAAAATTTGTTTTGGATTTTTTAAAAAACAGAAATAAGTTAGGCTTGGTGAAAACATGGGAATATGTGTTTTTTTACCTGATTTTTTTTTAAAAAAATACATTTTAACCCTCAATATTACTTAGAACATTTCTTTCAGAGGAATAAATTTACAAATGTTTCATAAATCTTGTTTCAAGTGAAATTTCTATGAAAAATTTTGGGAGTGGTAATCCTTAGTGTCTCAGACTTCTCTGGTTAGGAACTAAGGCCATTTCTACACTACACTGTTATAGGCCATTTCTGCACTACAGTGTTAAACTGCTGCTATTCCACTTTCAATGCCCTGTGGAATTCTGGGATTTGTAGTTTACTGAGATCAAAGAGCTCTTTGGCTGAGAATTCGAAGTGCCCTTCCCTAAACTACAAACCCCAGAATTCCATACGAGGTTGATTGTGGAATAGCAGCACTTTAACACTGTAGTGCGGAAATGGCCATAGTGCTATTAGTCCACTTTCAACTTCCTGTGGAATTCTGGGACTTGTAGTTTACAGAGGCCAAAGGACTCTCTGGCTGAGAAATCTTAATGCCTCTCCCTAAACTGCAAACCCCAGGATTCCACAGGATTTTGAAAGTGAAATAATAACACTATAACAGTGCAGTGTAAGCAAATTTACTTGAAGATTTATCATTTTACATAACATCATTTCAAACATCTAAGCAATTTTTTTATTGCATTAAAAAACAAAACAAAAGTCTTTTAAAAAAAGGTTTACATCAGTCCAGTAAAACACTGTTGGTCCATTGGAGGGCACATTTTATATGATTCAATCAATATATAAAACCTTACAAATTTGGTCCATTTCACATATTTCGACATCTTCACCAAACTTTGCCTAAAACAATTTAAAAAAAAAATCAGTTCATTCTACTCAATTTCTACATCAGTTTGCAATTTTATTTCTAAAAAGGCTGCAGAAAAACACTTTACATTTTAAGTGCATTTATCAAAATATATATTATTTTTCCAAAGTGCGCACATTTTGCATGCTGTTTTCTTTAAAGTAAAACATTACTGAAGGAGCTCAGTATATATATCTGTGCACTTTCTTCTATGATACACAGAATTTTCTGCACATCTTTTTATATTCCTGACATTGTAGTACACCTTTTTACGTGCAACTTCACAAGCTTTGAAAAATATTAATATCAGTTGGGTCATGCATATATTTGGGTGGTTATGTTTTGAAACATTTGCATGAAAATGATTTTCTTCTGTATTCCTAGATGTAACAAAAATGTAATCAAAACATTTTGTAAGAGGTACTGCTTACTTGAATGAGGAAGGAGAGCACTGAAGGCAGTATCTAATTACATCCCCCTACTATGCTTCACAATCACAAGGTTGCAATTAGTCTTACTGGTGGGGGGAAAGCATGCATGATATGTGTGGGGCAATGTTATACAATTAAGGAGTGGATATTTAAAGTAGGGAAATTTATAGAAACATTTTTAAATGTCTGTGTCATGTTGGCTTGGATTTTATTGCTCAAACAGTATGAAATAAAGGTAGGATGCTGCAAATGAAAAGACCACAGCTAAACAAGGAATTGATGACCAACCATGCAATAACAGGAAATCGTGTTAAATAAGGATCACTTCATTCGATCTAAAACCTGAAACCTATTTCTAGGTCAACACAACTTTGTGTTGACCTGAAAATGTAGCAAGATGGGAGAGTAACCTGATCTGGGTCCAGCTGAGGCCAGGTGTCACTCCTTGACTATCTCCTCAGCATTCCCTTGGGCAAAACATCAAAGCTATGAGTGTCCATGCCTAGTCTGGTCTGGCAGCCAGAAGAAGCTGATAATACAGGTCAAGAAGCTCAGGTAGTTAAGCAATTAGTCAGTTTACTTCAGGAAGAAAACAATCTTACAAATAAGAAGCAAATAAAGATCCCAGCAATGTCCATAAATCGACAGCAGGCAATATAAACACAGGTCAAAGAGAGAATAACAAGCAAGGGAAGCAAACAGAAGCATGCATGGGAGAAATGGTCAGTTGATTGCTGACAAAAGCTAGAGGGGAAAGGCTCAGTTCTTATAGGTTCCAAGGTCAGAGCAGCTGGTGCCTGATTAATTGGTGCTTGGCATAAATTCACTGGGAATGATGCAGGAGACACTTCTGGTGTCTACACTGGGTGAAGGTAGGTATGGCTAGATCATTCTCTGTGTCAGAATGAGCAGGGCTCCCTGCTGGGGCTGACATTTCTGTCCCTGGGGTGGATGGTGGTACTGTCTGCTCTGCAGGTTCTGCTGTATCAGTCTCTGTGTCAGGGTTCAGAGCAGGTTCTGCTGCCTCAGACTCTGATTCTCAGTCTGGGCCATGAAAGCCCCTGTCACCGAGGGCAATCCAATCATTTGTGTTGGTCCCCAGTTGTCTGTTACTGAAAGGTAGAAGAGTTCTTATTATCCTGTATCATCCCAGATTAGCCTTATAGCTACAATTTTGCTATCCCTCAGATAGTTAAGGAATATCCGGCAGCAACAACTTCTGGTCCATAATTATGAACAAAAAAGGTTGTTAGCATCAGTCCCTGACATCTTTAGGTGGCAGATGAGGAAACGTATTTTCTATACCCCAGAGAACTTCTGCTACTCAAAGATAATAACACTGGTCTATCTAGACAATGGTCTGATATGGTTTGTATGGTCTCTCTCTTCCTCACCAGCAATAGGAGAGTGAGTAACTGGGATGTGAAAAAATGTTTGGATCAACTTATTTGCAGCTATGGTTGAAAAAAACATGCTGAAGAATACCTATAGCCTCATCTTATTTTATTACATTTTTTCTCTCCATTCTTACTCTGTTTCCATGGCTATGGAATAGTTTTCCTGTTTTTTGGCATGCAAATATTTTAATTTCCTGAAATCTGCCAATGTCACTTTATTTGTCAGTTTTGTGACATCTATTGTGCTAGTGCACAATAAATGTCAAAAAGAAACAACAAAAAATACATGCAGATGGTCTTGTTTCATCTGTGCAGAGCATAGGATCACAAAGAGATGTGCTGAATGATACTTAGTGAGAGGCAATAAGTGTAAGCATACCATTTTGTTGTATGGATCTTTTGTTTGCTTTTGTTTACATCACTTCTTTAATTCCAGATTCACAAAACAGGAACAAGAAGGGGAAAGTAACAAGGAAATTTCTCTCTTTGCCCACGCTTTGCAGCCTCCTCTCAGGTTGCTCTGTCCTAATTCCAGTTAAGAAGATCTACACAAAGCAGCTTTCCCTCACATGCACCATTTTTCCTGGATCTGGACCACCTACACCAACACTGTCTACACTGACAGGCAGAAACTCTATGTCCCACTCTACCCCATCTCATTCTTCCAGACATTATTTTCGCTGACCCATAAGTTTCCTACATCCACATTTACCTTTGGGTGACTCTTTGGGTGACTTCACCAGTCCCAGTCAGGAGGAATTTGGTGGGACACATCATTTTTTCCCTAATTCTAATCTATCTTCCAGTTGTTCCAGTTGTTCCCTCCCCAATCTTCCTCCTTGATAAAGCTCCCGTTTTTCTGCCTTATTCTCGGGACACTTTGTAATTACTTTTTCTTCTTTTCTAGTGCTGTTTTTAGAACTTCTATTATTATTGTATTTGTTTTAATTTTGTAAGGCATATTGAGTCCTAGCAATCAACCAATCAATCAGTCAATCATGAGGGCTCTAAAGGGGCTGTGAGTTCTCCTCTATCATTTAAGAGACTGTCTTCCTTATCTGGGGAGAAAAAAATGAGTGTTTTACCTCATAATGCCTGCTTCTGGATTTTAATGAAATTGTGAACACCCAGAAAACTGGCAGCTCATAAACAGATGATTGTACAGAATATATCCTCCTTAGCCATTTTGTAACTATGAGAAGTGCAAGGACCCTGTACCCCTACTTTAGAGATACAAAGACTGTGCATACCTTTTCCTTGGTGAAAAAAAGACACCTCAGAGCTCACATTGCACCAAAATGATGGGGAAGCAAATTGATGGCAAGTAAGGAGAGGCAAAAAGGTGACTTAAAAAACAAACACACAAACACTTGAAGCAAGAGAATGAAGAAGGAAATAGAGGGGCCACTGTTCAGGAAGGATGGTAAAATGCTAACAGATCATCATGAAAAGGCAAAACTGCTCAATAACTATTTTGCTTAATTTTTCTCCCAAAAGAGGATTGTGTGCTTCCATGCATCAGCAGAGACTTTGGCAAGGAATCTGAGTTGCAAATCAAAGTTGATAAGGAGTTAGACAGGAATCACCCAGCAAACTTAAATGAGTTCAGATCTGTAGGGGCAGATGAACTGAACCCCAGGGAGGAACTTTGTTGACACATTTGCAGAACCAATTGCCATCATTTCTGAGAAATCTTGGAAAACAAGTGAGATGCCAGAGGACTGGAGACAAGCAAACACTGTCCCTCTCTTCACTGTGTGTGTATACACACACACAGACACACACACAGACATGCGGGGGGAAAAACAAGGTCCAGAAAACTATAGATCAGTCAGTCTAATCTCAATACTAGGAATAATATTAGAATGGATTATACAAGAATCTACCTTTGAGTGTCTTGATGACAATGCAGTGATTAGTAGGGCAATAACAAATCCTGCCAATCAAACATTATGTCTTTTTTTGATCAGGTCACTAGTTCTGTAGATCATAGAATGCTGCTGATGTCATGTATCTGTATTTCAGCAAAGCATTTGATAAGGTCCCCTATAATAGTTTGATTAAAAACTGACTAAATAGACACCATCCCATGGATTTATATATACTTGGAAAACTGTGCTTAAAGAGTTGTCATCAGTAGCTGTGCTCCAGATTGGAAGGACGTCCAAATAGAGTGTGACAGGGTTCTGTCTTGAGGCTGACACTCTTCAACATTTTTTTATCAATGATTTAGATGATGGGGTGGAGAGAATCTTTATCAGATCAGCAGATGATATAAAACTGAGAAGAACATTGTGAGGTAGCAACCCCATTCAAAAGAACCCTGATAAACTAGAAATTAATACAATGGGCTGAAATTAATACAATGAAATTCCACAATGACAAATGCAAAAATCTACATTTAGACCACAAAAAATCAAATGTAAAGCTATAGAATGGGAAATATTTGACTCAGCAGTGCTATATGTGAAATGGACCTTGGGATTATTGTTGATGATAACATGAGCCAGCTATGATATGCTGCAGAAATGAAGGCAAATGCATATAGTACATATAGGACTTCTAGGAGGACAAATTTATTTGCAGTTCAAAGATGCTTTTACTTTCGAGATCCTGGGGTTTGTTGCTTAGTGAGACACTAGTACTCCAAATACCCCTCTTTAAACTGAATTCAGAGCAGTATAATATTCTTGCCCAGGAAATCATGAATTATATCCAACATTGGGTTGTATAACATAAATCTACATATATGATGTTACACATGAATTATGCCATATGATCCTTGTGTCCAATGGTAATGTTGTACAACTGAATAACCATGTGTGCAACTGAATCTGATATTCAAAGGTGCATGCATGTACACAGTGCATCTACACGTGTATCTACATGCATAATAACTCCACATGTTGTAAAACAGAAATTCAGAAGACAAATGGATAATAAAAATAATTCTTTTATCTATTCTTTTTAATGGGAAAAATAGCAAGCATAGGTATTTATATAAAGACAATATATAAAAGGAACAGTATAGTCAAAAAAAGTTAAAATGAACATGAGCAATATAGGCAAGTAAAAATAGAAAAATACAAAATATATCAAACTACAAAATAACACAATAAAAGGATCAAACAGGACACTAGACAAAGACAAAGGCAACAGCAGAGCAGCAGATAAGCTCACTAAAGAAAATGCTACTCTTATAGAGGCTTCACAGCTGCTTCAAATAACATTTACAGCTGAAGGTCCTCTCTCACTAATACACAATTAACCCTATAATGGGTTAATTGTCTATATTCCAACACAATTTAGCTTCCATAAACATGAATGGAATGCAGACATTCAGCCTGAGACAAACATGCCCACCTTTTTCCATAAGGGATTTATACAACTCTAAACCTTCAGTCCACTGTAGGCTTTGACTGGTGGGATTAGCCCAAAACAAGTTTTCTACTTTTTTTTCCTGAATCTTTTTGCCAACCCTCCACTGAATATAAGAAATATGGGTGACTAGCATTGCATGAGGTCTTTAACTGGATGGTCACTTGACAGGTAGTGTGGGGAGAAAGTATTAAGCATGATGAGCACCAAAAGACACTCCTGTGGTAAATGGGAGGTTTAAAGAATTGGCCCTTTTGTTTTGGGACCCAGCAGTCGGAAAAGGAGATCACCCTTGAGGTCTACTTGGTGGTTATCCCTGTTTTAAGTTATGGAACTTGAGGGAGGGGGTTCCTTAGGAGACCTCCTAGCAAAAAGGAAGGCCAGGATGCAATCAAATTCCCTTGGAATTTGTCTTGATGATGCTAGATGTCTTGCCCAAGGAGACTTGACCAGGAGGTTGCAAAGGAATCCCCTGCTCCAGTGGAATCCCACAATAGGCAGCTTCCCCCATTGCAGTTCACATGTAAACGGTTTAAACATAAGCAGGTGATCAAAATGGTCCCATTTAACACAGATCCTGGTGTCTGGTTTCCTTAGTGCACAGAATACAAGTTTGTTGAGCAAAACCCACAACCATGTTATGTGTTAATGAGTACATTTTAGACAAATTAATTATTTGGGGAAAAAATCCTGAGGAGTAAATAATCAAAGAATCCCATGTCATCTCTTGTAGTGGGTAGAAGTCTGTTGAAAGAATTCATTCTTGCATGTAAGAACAAACAAAGAAGATTTATATCCCTGCCCTAGTCACAAGAACTTCATTCAGCCAATTTCTTCTCTTTTATTCTGGTTTGTTGATTTGAAACTAAGCTCTTTTCATCAAATTTAATCAGAATGTTTGGGGAAAACATTACTGAAGAAATTCAGTATAACATTGCTTCTTTCTTTCTATCCATGCACTTGCACACAACAAAGTTATAATACAATGACTCCTTTTTAACTGCTATGGCTGCATTCTATGAAATTCTGGAGTCTGCAGTTGGCAAGGGACTGGAACAGTTTGGCTGAATTCTAAATGCCCATCCCTCACCCCCAGGATTCCATAGGATAGCACAATTGTAGAGCTCTTTTGTGAATGGGCCCCAAGTGGGGAAAAAAAACAACCATATCAATACTTGTTTCCTGTCATGGAAGAAGATAGCTATGCTGGAACTGCATTTTGGAAGGATGTAGGCATTTGTATTAGCTGTACAACATCATGATACAAAGAAGGCAAGAGGACAGAACTCAATCAGATTCCAGTTCCTATCACAACAAAAATATACATCTTACTAGAAGAAAAACATCATTCTTGCAATCATTCTATAAAGGGAATTTTCTAATGGCTGACCTAAAATAGTGACAACAGAAAGTTGTTGGTTTTTTGGCTTTGAAATAATTCATTGCATTAATTAATCACCCCACCACCACCCCAAAAGAATGCCTGCACATCTAAGCTGGAAGACAGATTTTCAGGAACATATAACAACAGCACATTTCTTTAAGGGATTATAATTGTAAAGCACTCGACAGTGGGTTCATAATGATTATGTGAAATATAAGAAGTGAGTATCCAAGCTGAGAGCGGTTTTCTCAACACAATAGAAGCTGCAGAGAAGGTCAGAGGAAAATTTGAAAAGCAATTTTCCAGGCACGTTGTCAATTTTGTCTTTGAAAAACTTTATGGCTTGAAACTGGAAAAAGGGCTGAAAGCATTTAGGACATCCATGTTTCCAATTGTGCCTGAGAGCTAGAAATTTTGCAGATGAAGCTTTCCTCATTGCTATTCCCCCTCTCTCTGTGCATGTGTGTGTGTGAGAGAGAGAGATTGTGTTTCAACAGCTCAGTTTCTGTATGCCAGGTAGTTTGAGGCATTGCTAGGGGCAATCCTCCACTTGAAGTAAGGGTCAGGGAGAAAGTTGTTTGCTCTGCATTTTTAAGCCAGCCAGGTTAATTCACTATTCCATGCAGTAACCATTTGGAATACATACCTCTACTCAGCCCAAAATTGTGTTCAGCAGTGTGTATGTTAGAGAAAGTTTTGTATGGGAGTCCAAAGCCTGGGGGAGAGGTATGGGGAAGTAAGATATAACTATCAGCAACAGCAGCAACATGCACGCATGCATATATCAGAGAAAATCATGTATGAAAACAAATACATGAAAGGTTGCTTTTTTAACATCACAGACAGGCATTTGGAAGGAACACATAACCAGATACATGGGCTAGATTTAAACTGATTTGTCCATCCTCAGATTACAGTGAGATTAATATATCTCAGCTCACAACCCTCATATGTTGTAACAACACATTACCTGCTCGTGGAGGTGGGGGGTGCCGTTCGCACAAGCAGCCTCTTGCACGAGGCACTCGCATCGCTCCTCCGTTCTCCCGCAGCTGGGTTGCCAGTCACGCGGCTGTCACGCGAACGCCCCCTTCCTTCCTTCCTTCCTTCCTTCCTTCCTTCCTTCCTTCCTTCCTTCCTTCCTTCCACAGTGCAGCCTGGGAGCTGTAGGCTGCGCTGGGGGAGGAAGCGTGACCAGCCCAGCTCGCCCAAAGCACCACAGGGCAGGTAAGTGTGCGAGGGCCCTGGGAGCATTGCACGACCACGCAGTATTTTTGGCTTAGAGCCAAAAAAAAAAAAAGCTTTAGGCTCATATGGACTGCCGCTCCCATTTATGCGATGCTCAAGGGGCCCTCTCAAAAAAGAAACTGCATGCGAAAAGGGCCACAGTTTTCTATCATCAACCATACTTCACCTCTGTGATTGTCATGCTCATTATATATTCACATAGATCCATTTATCCACAATCCTGTGAGTTAGAACAGCATGATAGAGAAACTGGGGTTCATGGTCACCCAGAAAGTTTCATTGTTCAATATTTTCCAATCCCAAACTTCCACCATTATGTCACACTGGCTCTGTAAATTAGTAGCATCTTCTCAGCCTACTGCGGAGGTGAGTTTTTGGACACTTGCAAAACAACATGGAGTTGGCCATCCTTGAATAAATTTATCTTAGAATGACAAAGCTTCCTCTCCCATTGTGATAATGTATCGTATTCTGTAGAACCTGTTGTATAATGCATATTCCCTGAACAATAGACTGAAATGATAGCTAACTTTAGTAAATTGGTCATAATTTCAGTATCATTTTTTTTCAGCTAGCCCATTAAGACATTATAAGACATTCTGGGATTTTATAATCTCATAATCTATTCCATAATCTATTTAATGTGCAGTAAGACTCCCCCCCATTTTTAAAATCTAATTGCGTTTCCAAAATATAGGAATAAGGTTGGTATATTTTCCCCTAACTTAAACACATATCATTACCAAAGCTGTATATCATTTCCAATTTATATTGTTGTCAGCATTAATATACTGCCTTTGCAATTCACAACAATCAATGAACTACTGCACTTTTTTTTTCTTAAGCAGCATATTCACAGAGACATATTTCTGAGGATGTACAGCCTAAAAATATTAAGTCATCAACTTTCAGAAAGTATTTGAAAGTTAAATGGGCCAAATATTAGTAAAGCTCTTATGATGAGGGAAAAAAAGTGCATTCATCATGTTTAACTATAGGTGAGAGGCATGATTTCAAATGAAATAATAATTTTTAATACTGGAGACCATCATGAAAACTGTCAATGAATTTGAAATTTGCATATGACTATTGAGCTGGGAATTCTATCCATTAAATTAAAAATGTAATCCACTTGGCTCCATTTTAAGAGAGCTTATTTTGCCTGTTCTGTATTACCTTAAATGTAGTCAATCAGACTACTTTGCTTCAATTATCGTAACAGCAATAGTCAACTTCCTTCCTGCTCAAAAGTTTACTAATATACTCTGCAATCTTTTCATGCTGTTAGAATATGTGTTGTTTGCTTTAATGGTGGTTTACAATATATATATATATATTATACTATCTAATGTAGTATGTAAAATGCTTTGGCAGTACTGTTATTTCTGCTACTATTTATTTTTGGTCTTAGGGGATTTCATTGCTGGATGTCTATTTCCATCATTTCTGAGTGCTTTCTGCTTTTGTGTTTTGAGATATATTTTTCACAAATAAGCAGGTAGCTATTCAACTGCACTTAAATTACATAGTCAACTCTAAAACAGTGAAATGGGTTTGCACTTATTTAAGTAGCTCTTGTATAAATCAAATTGACTAGTAATAATGATTAGGTGCAAAAAAATTTAGATCCTATAAAAATACTCCAAATGGTGTTTTTGGTTGGGTTACCATCCTGTCGCAACAAAAATCCAGAAAGTAATAAATGAAGGCATGTATATTTGCTTCATTCCAGGATGTAGGTTAATCTTGCATTTGTCTTTGAGTGCCACTGATAAATTGTTTTTCTCAAAAAGCTCTTCATGCAGGATTCACTAGGGAAAGAACATTAGAAAATATTTGAAAAATGACTGAAAAACATGTTTTGTGTGTTTGTGTTTCTAGAAGCCCTGATTGGGAGGAATCTGAGACTCATGAGTTTCTTTGCAAATCAGGACCTATACTGCACTAAATTTACATTTATTATTTTGCTTTAAAAAAACCCAGAATTTTCTGCATAGGAAACAGCATTTTCTGTACAGAAAATGGTATTTATATGCAGAAAAATTATTTCCTATTCAGAAAAAGCTTTTTTCCCATGTAAAAAAAAAATGTAGTTATTGACCTGTTCTGAGAAAAAAAATGTCCATGGGTGATTTGGGTAGGAAAAAAATGTGCAGAAAATGACACTTTATTCAGGTTATTATGTTCTATGCAGAAAATGCTGGTTCTTGCACATAAAATACTGTTTTCTGTGCAAGACAGAAAGGAACAAGGATTGAAAGAGAATTTTATTCTTCCAATTAGCCCAACAGGTTTCAGTCCAGTAATATTCAATGGCTCTCTTCAAGGGCTGATAAAAAAATAAATATTACTAGACTAAAATGTGTTGGGCTAACTGGAAAAATTCTCTCTCTTTTCTTTTATTAGCCCTGAAGAAGAACATTAGATATTACTAGGCAAAAACACATTGGACTAATTGGAAGAATAAAGCCATCTTTTAAAACGTCCTGAGCCTTTCTCTCTTCTCAGTACCCCCTCTGTGCAAAATGACCACATTTTGCCCAAAGTAAGTCCTGAATGAGTCCTGTGGATAGGCTTTAAAACATTCAGATTATGTGGATTTTTCAAAGACTTTCTGGCAATGGAAAGAAAATTGCTAGAATGATTCCTTCAGGAAGAAAACTCCCTACACTGGATGCAGTACTGACTTGTGGACCAGGTGGAAAAAAGAGAGCCTTGCCATGTGATATCCAAAGAAGGCAAAACACTGCTCAGCCCACACCTGGATTTTATCTTCTTCTAGGGTATTCCAGAGAAAAACTACTATTTATCAATTGAGATCACTTGTTTGCAGACAGATGTTATATTCCTTCTCACAGTTTCCAGACTGACTGAATGTGGACATTGAATATGAATGACTGGATACAGAAAATAAAAATGATGGGCATAGAAAGAGGAGACCCCAAGACTCACTTTGCTGCTGCAACTTCAGATGGTGGCAAAAGGATAGGGGGAAGCTGAAGATGAATGTGAACATGCAATTGAATGAAATGCTATGTAATGGAACATGAAATGAATGCAATTTTGATGAATGAAAGACAAAATGAATAGGGATTTCAGTAATGGAGATGAATGGGGATCCTGAAATGAGTGTATGTGTTCCATACTTAGAGTAATGATTAGGGTTATGTAGGCTCCAGTTACCTTGTTTTCACTTGCTTTCACTTGTGGGATCCCAGCAAAGAGGAACACATGAAAACTGAAACAACCAACACAGAAGCAGACACTTTTGTTAGTTGCCATAGTAACCTCATGTTTTATGGAAACTGCAAGTATATAGCTGTAACACCAATGCAATGAAGACATGGATCCCTAGATTTTATGAGAACGGCAGGGCCAAAGCTATGAAACCCGATAGTTGGCTTTTAAAACCAAGGAGACTTTGACCAAAGGAGGTGGTTCTCCACAGCTGCAACTGTGGACAACTACAGGAGGGAGATTTTGACCCCTGTTCTACCTCAGAGTGCCACAGCCCTCCAAAATTTCCTAAAAATTGTCTGAAAGATCCAACCTGGAAGTCACTTGTGGTTTTCACTCTCAGATGTTGTGGGAGGGAATGAAATGGGTTGGGAGTACAGTTAAAAAAATACCCTGCCTTCAAGAGAAGCAGTTAATGATTCTTTCTTTCTTTCTTTCTTTCTTTCTTTCTTTCTTTCTTTCTTTCTTTCTTTCTCATCTATTTATATCTATTAATCACTTTATTTATACATTACCAATTCTCCAAAGTAAGGAACTCAAGACAACTTATAGGAGAGGACAGAAGCTTTATAGGGAGCTGGGTATGTTTAACCTGGAGAAGACAAGGTTAAGAGGGGACATGATAGCCATGTTTAAATATTTGAAGAGATGTCATGCCAAGGAGGAAGCGGGCTGTTTTCCGCCTCTCCAGAGACTAGGACAAGGAGCAATGGATTCAAGCTGCAGGGAAGAAGATTCCATCTGAACCTCAGGAAGAATTTCCTGACAGTCAGAACTGTCCGGCAGTGGAATATACTGCTGCCTCTATGGAGTGTGGTGAAGTTTCCTTCTTTGCAGGTTTTTAAGCAGAGACAGGATGGCCATCTGATGGGAGTGCTTTGATGGGTCTTCCTGCATGGTAGGGGGTTGGACTGGATGGCCCCTGTGGTCTCTTCCAACTCTCTGACTATATGTTTGTTTGTTTTTTTTAAAAAAATACAAGTAAAATCACATGCAGCTGATTCTCATTTATTTTCTTTTTTAAAAAAATGCAAAAATACAAAGAAGTCACACCACAACTTATGGGAAATAAATTAGGAATAATTCTGAGAAAAAAATAAATACAGAGACAAATAAGTTAACTACTGCAATAACAATTGTGATGTTTACAATCCTCCAACTATGCATTACAATCTCTAGGAAAGATCACTCATTTGGTTAAATCCTGTAAGCTTTACTGTTGTACGGGTTCATTGTGTTAATGTGTAGCTAATTCTTTTTGAGAAAGCAAGTGTGGTGCCATATGTTGAGTGCTGGACTACAGCTCTGGAGACCAGGGTTTGAAGACCAGGGTTCGAATCCCTGCTCAGCCATGGAAGCCTATGGGGTGATCTTGAGCAGGTCACACTCTCCCAGCCTCAGGTCACACTCTCCCAGCCTCAGAGAAAGGCAAAGGTCACACTCTCCCAGCCTCAGAGAAAGGTCACACTCTCCCAGCCTCAGAGAAAGGTCACACTCTCCCAGCCTCAGAGAAAGGTCACACTCTCCCAGCCTCAGAGAAAGGCAAAGGCAAACACCTTCTGAACAAATCTTGCCAAGAAAACTCCATGACAGGTTCACCTTAGGGTTGCCATAACAACTTGAAGGACACAATAACAACAAATTCTCTTTGGCTTGGAAAAAAATGAAAACTTTTATGGCTTCAGAGCCTTTGAGGGTTTGATTGAGTCTTGAAAAGGAGCCTCAAAAAAGACTATCCTTGCCATTGCCCCACCATAGGTGGGTCAGTGAAATCCAAGAAGAAGGAACAAAAGAAATACTGAAGTTAAACTTTTTTTCCTATGAAGATCTTGGCTGTGGGTATCAGATGAATATGGGTCACGTAGAAGAGAAGGATGATTAAGGCTTCCTCTCTCAAATAATCATGTATATCAGGGGTGGGTAGCTGAATAAATGATGGGGGCAATTTTTATCTTTGATTCCTCCCTCCGCAGGCTGACTTTTGCATAGCAGGTGAACCTGAAGTGATTCAACATTATTATTGGCTGTCATTCCCCACCCCATTGTTGGTTGACTGTGGCTGTTTATAGCAATAGCATGTGTGTTTCTATACCTCTTATCAGCTAAGTGCTCGCTAAGCTGTTTACAACATATTAACTAATTGCCCCCAACAAGCTGGGTACACATTTTATTGACCTGCAGAAGGATGGAAGGCTAAGTCAACCTGGAGTCCGGCAGAATTGAACTCACAACCTTGTGGCTGCAGTACCAGCATTTAACTACTGCACCACCAGGGCTCTATAGGGAACAGAGGTTTTGAGGGCTTCTAGAGGAACAAGGAATGAGCAAAAGTGCTATCAGAGTCTGAGGCAGTTTTGGCCCATTCTGGGGGGTGGGTGGGAGAGAGGCCCAACTATTAGTCCAGAAGTTGGTTTGTTTTTTAAGTACCATATTTGCCAACTTATAAGATGCACCTGTTTATAAGATGTACCCCATTAATACGCTGGGAAATACTATTTGCTGATATATAAGACACACCAGTGTATAAGATTTACCCCATTTACAAACGCTATTTTTTCAGGGGGGAAAGGGAGTCTTATATGCCAGCAAATACACTATTTAGAAGAGTTGGGGGCTTAGTGATCACTAAATACCTTCACGGATGAAAAAAGTGGATCTCAGGGACAATGTGCAGCTCACACTTTCCCAGTCCCATTGTACCCCAGCAGGGTTTCATGGCAAGGGAGTGTCCAAGGTCAATCCATGTGTTTGTCAAGGCATCCAGCAAAGTAGCAGGTCAGATAAGCTGTGACAACTCTTGGAGGGGAAGGATGCCAGCTAAATAGGTCCTGAGTCTAGCACAGTTGAGACTTGATTGATTGTTGCTGGTTATAAATCCTGAGAGAGCACTGCTGGTTCTCTCTTTGCTGCCTGTGCTGTGTGGAGCTGGCACTGTCCCCTGTTCTGTTTCTGGTACTGTAACCTCTCTCTGTACAGCAGACCCTGGCATGCCTTCTTTTGCAGCCTCCGGCATGCCCTCTGTTTCAGGATCTGAGTCAGAGTCCATGCTCTGGAAGGAGGGCATGACAATAGCACTGTAACAGTCTAGTGAGAAAATGAACTATATTACAATTTTTCCTTAGCTCTTCACCATCTTTCCCATACTCTGAGCCCCAGTCTTTAGGGAAGGGAGTACCATAGAGTAATAGAGCATTTGTTTTGCATGCAAAAGGATCCTGATGGAATCTTTATCTTTGGTTAAAAAGGAATCAGAGGGAAAGTGCCTGACAGTCACTGTCCATTGGAAAAGACAATTCAGGACACATTGGTCAGACTTTTTCACCTGTGTTACAAAAACAAAAGTAACAGCCTTCATATCTGAGGCTGAACTAGCAAGGTTTCCGCACTGTGTACTGAACATACGACCCTTTGCCGACCTCTTTCTACCTTGACAATGAACTAAGATCACTTCTTCCCACCCCAACACATGAAATATATTATGCCAAAGCAAATGTGAACATCAAAGCAAAAAGAAAATATTGTATCATCTCCTGGCATGTTTGTGTCAGATTATTTCAGTATGATCACAAGGACTCCTGATTTCTGGGATAATATTTGTAATCTACCCTCTGTACTTAGAAGTTCAGGCAGTTTATTGATGTGTCACAAGACACTATGCAAAACCAGAAGGGAGAGGATATTTTGACCTTTACATGAAATCTGGCTCTTTCCCTTAAGCCAATTACATTGCAAAAGATATCAGGCACAGATTGCAGTACAACCAAAAAATGAAGACTTCCATCTGAGCTACTTTCTGAGCAACATTGTGAACTATTCTACAGTGCTGATGGGCAGTGTTTAGAACCCAAGTATTCATGATCCAACTAGCCATGTTTCCCATTATTTAGATACAGCAATAACAGAAAAGAAAAAAAGGGGAAAAAACATTTCATATAGTTCACCTATTATCTGTATCATCAAGATTTCATTTGCCTTGAAAATCACATTTTTAAACCCACATTATTATTAATTCCATATGTATAAAATGACTTCTGCTTCTGGTCTGATTTTCATCTTCACATATGTTAGGTACAATAATCAGTCTGCACAAAGCTTGCTTCCTTTAATAAAATTTCTGAGATAGTCACAGTCCTGCTGGCAAAAATGTTTAGGAAGATTATTAATGTTTTTCCTCCTGAAAGCAACTTGGTGATAATTTGACAGAGGTAGCACTTACAAACCATACAAATATGAGCAGGGAAGCAATAGTGAGATGGGTTGTTGAAAAGGCACTTAACAACAATATTGTTTGAAGCAAGCTGATTTATTTCAAAGAGTTCCTTTAGCATTGTCACATGGCTTGACCACTACCTGTAGATATTAACTAAAGACTCAACGTCACCCTTGTAATTTGGATTCGTCTCTGTAAGAATGCAAAAAACTTTGCCCAGTCTGAGTATGGTTTAAAAGACCTAAAATGGAGGCAGTTAGCAAATAGGAGAAAGAAACAGAGGATATCAAAAGGCAGGCTTGAAACTGGTGTTAGAAAGTTGGAATTAACCACGAGAAGATTGCCTCCACACTGTCTATCTGTCTTGGAGCAAATGATCCTTGTATGTTTTCTTGTAGCACACATGTTGAATGAACCCATTTAAAGCTGGGGTGGTTGGTGGCTCCTGTGGTAATGGGGCTTCCCATTATGTAGATTTAGCTGAAGGAGGATACTTCCCTCTTCAGGTAAACCAAGGGTTAATGGGCAGTTGGGGTTAGGTTACACTTTTTATTGTGGGTCAGCCTCACAGGTCACAGGGAGAGAATTGCCCAATCGAGGGAGAAGGTGAGCATCTTCGAGATGCTTTGATGGAGAAGTTATAAAAATCCTTGAGAGACCATGTGGCAGGAGACAACAAAGAAGCCTCCTGGAAATGAAATCTGTGCCAGTAGTAGGCTGCAGGCCCTAGGCCTCACCTCCTGGCCTCACTCTTCTCTTAGACCATCTAAGCCTGTGAACCCGGATGTGAGTAGCTAGAATATTAGGTAGTTAGTTGCATTAGGGCTTTTATTATTTTGGAGGTTGGCTGATCTTAAGAATGTCTCTGTTTTTATAACTACTTGTAACTTAAGCGTACCTGAGAGGGGCAGCCTCTTATATGTATTATTGTCTTATTTACTTGCATGCCTTAAAATAAATGCTTTTCTGCAGAATCTCTGTTTCCTCTCCATTCCCACGCCATTCTTCGGCACAGGCTTAGATAGGACTTCTCTCACTCAGAAGGGGGAGGTGAGGGAAGGGAAAGGTCCTTAAGCATAGAGATTGTCAATCCACTGAGCAGGGTCCCAATGTACTGCTCAGTTCATTCCGAATTCAGAGGTGGTGGCAGTGTGAGAATTAATGAACGCTGGGGGATCTCCTGTTCCTTTTCAAGAGTAGAAGTCAGTCTTGTGGGGCTGGAAGTAAACCCAGTACAACAGCTTCTATGACAATGAGGAGAAAAATCCACTCTGGGTTTTTGTCCAGTCTTAAAAAGTGCTAAGATGCTAAAGCCATCTCAAAAATAGATCAGAATGAATGGGTGGAGATTACATATTTTATGTCAACATTGGTAAGCTAAAAGCCCATGGTAAGAGCAGATTGACTGTGAAACTAACTTGATAGGTGATGAAATCATCTTTACTGGAAATACTCAACGGAGGCTGGCTGCCCGTCAGTCAAGAATCTCCATCAGCAAGACTCCTGCATTAATCGGAGGTTGAACCACAGTATTTCCAAGGTTCACATCCTCTGGAATCCTAGGGTTTGCAGTTTAGGGAAGGGCATTAGAATTCTCAGCCAGAGAGCTCTTTGGCCTTAATAAACTACAAACCCCCAAATCCCACATGATGCTGTATGTGGAATAACAGCACTATAACAGTGTAGGGTGAAAATGGCCTGAATGTAGCAGCAGAGTTTATTGAGATGAAACAAGCAACACAGCAACTTGGAAAAGTTGCTGAGACCGAGGTGCATTGGCTAGTTACAAGGTTTTATACTTGGACATATAAATTCAGATGCAAATGGCATTGTTTGGTGAAAGCCATAAATTTCACGTCACCTCACCAGATCCCAAGTCTTTCCAGGGCCTCCTGATGCTTTCATTTTTTCATCTTGGGAATTCAAATGCTTCCCATGTTCTTATCTCATCCCTTCTGGTTGTTCTCACATTCCTTTTCTGGGATTTCATGTTCCATTCCTCTGATCCCCTCTCCTCTTTCCAGATGCCCTTGAGAATTTCCCATTGACACTTTGAAGACTCTAAACCCACAGCCAGATACAAGTTACACACAGCAATTAATATTTAATACATTGTTCACATCATAATTAGCATTGCAATGTTGTTGCAATAGTGATCTCTGTCACCTTCATCCAGTGGCTAAGTGTTGAATATTGTTCCATGGTAAACAGAACAGGAACTGAGCCTCCTAAAATCACCCATCAAAACTAAACAAGTAAATGTCTCCATTACGTTCCCAGACTCTACTGTCAATGTGAAGTCCAAGTCAGAGCAAATCCATGCAAATCAAGACATACTGTTAAGAAAATAGTCAGTTTTTTTTTCAAAAAAAAAAATTCAGTGGAAAAAAATGGGTGTACAAATGCAAGAGTCTTGTTCAGCAGTAACATTTTTGTACAGAAAATAATGTATTCTGTTGCAGTTAAAGAAAAAGTGCTGAAATGTGTAAAATTATTGAAAAAATGTGCAAAACCACTCATAATCCTGCCCAGCAAGGAGAAAAGTTTTGAAATGGTTCTCATGTACAAGACTGAAATAAACAAAGATTAGATTTGCATCCCTGTTGTTAAATGAGGGCTAGAATCATATGACTCTCCAGATATATTTAGACTGTAACTTTCAGCATTCTTCATGCTAAACCACACCTGCTAGAGCTGATGGGACATGCAGTCCAAAAACATTTGAAGGGTCACATTATTCCCATTCTCTATGGCCCTTAGCACATGATGTCTCCATGCCGATGTGTTGCTCCTAGGCTGGGATGCATGCTGTTGCATCACATTGTTGGTTGTGGTTGTGTGGTAAGATCGTGTGGTAAGTGTGATTAATTTTTATTTTATTTTTATTTATTTGTATCCCGCCTCTCCATATGGATCGAGGCGGCGAACAACTTACAAACAGCATGTACTTCGATACATTTTCTATACATGCCCCCAACAAGCTGGGTACTCATTTTACCGACCTGTGAAAGGATGGAAGGCTGAGTCAACCTTGGAGCCCAGCAGGATCGAACTCACAACCTTGTGGCTGGCAGTACTGGCAGTACTGCAGTACTGGCATTTAACCACTGCGCCACCAGGGCTCCTAAGAACTTCATTCTGCAGTACAGCGCAGGAAGAGGCAGGGAAAGGAATCTGTCCTTCATGTTGTACTGTGGAAGGAAGGAGTGTGTCTCTAATACTACCCATCCTTTGGCATCTGGCCGGGTATGGTGAGGAGCATTCAGGTCTCAATCCCATCCCAGAAATGGCACTGCCAGGATTGCAATGGGAGGCCACGCTCTCAAGACATTGTGTGGTAAGTGCCTATATTAGGTGGAATGATCTTTGCTACATACCTAGCTATTTTCTCCTCAGGCAAGAGGTCATGGCTTTTGGTTCTGGATTTGTTTTAACTGAAAGTTGAACATTCAGGAAGAAATGCTGGAATATCATAGAATCATAGAATCATAGAAATGTAGAGTTGAAAGAGACCTTGGGTGAAGGTCCCACAGACTCTCTTATGCTGATAGTCCTGCCCGAACAGAATTTCATCTGAACTTACAACTTCCATAGATTAGTCTGTAGTAAATTAAACTGTCAAATGAACAAATAAATGAGGAAAAATACAAAACAGCACTTTCTGTTTGAGAACTGGGATAGTTAAGAGAGGATGCTGGCCCTTGTTCAACCCTCTCAACTATAATCTTGTCCTGCATGCTGTCTAAAAGTTTCTAGGATAAGAAGTAGCCTTAAGTCATACTCCTTGACCTTTTCCAAAAGTCAGAGAATTGGAGTCTAAGCTAGAAAAAAAAATGAATATGTAGCAGGGTCACTGCATTCACCTTGCTGACTGTATGCAAGACAATATTTTGTTTCTCAGCCTGGATCTTACTTTTTCCCAGCTAAATTTCACAAATTAAACTATTCCCTTTAAGTTTTTTTTAAATATTCAGTCTGTATTAGGAGCCACCATGTACAGTGTAGTAGAAGACAGAACTAAATAACATTCTAGGTACAGGTAATTACTACTATAGGTAGTGTTGCTTTGCATTAAGAAGGGTCAGGGAATTTTCATGTTAAAATAAAACAAAATACCAGTATCATAATCTAATTAAACTACATTAGCATTTGACAAAACTGTATATAATCCATATTATAAAATTAGACACCTTACAATATTATAAAGCATGGTAATTGTAAGATAACACTCTCACTCTCACTCTCTCTCTCTCTCTCACACACACACACACACACACTTGCACATTTTAAACTCAATAAAGGGCTACCTTATTACTAATAAGGTAGCATCTTTGGGCCATTTAATTAAAGGATAATTACCCCCCCAAAAACAAAAGAACCAAACTGTGATTGCTACTTATTTCCCAGTTACATTGTTCTGTGCCCAAAGAATTTTATGACATTTGCAAAGATTCTGAATGCATTTTTTTTCAAAGTATTGGAAACATATTTGTGCGAGCCATGCAGCAAAACACAACAAAATCCAAAATCTACAAGACTGATACCTTTACTGGTCAATGAAAATACACAAAATATATCATGCTTTGATTACATTAACTTTGAAAGCTTGCATGATGCATTTTGAGCATTTCAGTTAGCCATTAAAGGCATCACTCTTTCGTGGATTATTTATTTATTTGGTGGATGTTGTACTATTTTTAATTTTTTAAGTGCAATGTACCATATCATACAGGGACTTCACAAAGTGGTAGGGGTAGAAATCATATTATGGGTCCTGGATATTATCTTTGGACAACAAAGCAACAATTCTTCCTGAACAAGAACTTTCTCAGACATTTCCTGATAATTTTGTTGTTCAAGAGCCATTCCATTCCAATACTAAATATAGGGTCATTTAAACCACCCTGAAAAAGATTCAGCGAACTCCGAGCCCTGAAACTTGCTCCAACTTAACTTTTTTTCTTCTTTTTTAACAATTGCAAAGGGAGGGGCTATGGCAACAGCTATAAAGGGATGAAACATCCCACCTTAAACTGGGCCAAGGCCCACACTTTCAAACAAGTTAATACTTGACTGTAAAAATGTTTTGTGCTTGAAATTTACTAGCATTCTGAACCATGCTGACTGAGTTACTTTGCACATTAAAATCATATTTATCTTTATGAAACTTGGCAAATGAAATTAGAACATTGCCTGGACTATCTCATCTTTGTTTTCACATTTCATCTGGGAAATGTCATGACAACACTTTATTTTGTTAATGCAATGAAAAGAATCAGAGAAATATGATGTTTGTTTCTAATAGATGAAACTGACAGAGAGAAAGATCTCAAATTTCTTGTGAACATCAATATTAACAAACAAACCATTTCCAGGCATAGTAAGAAGACTTTTTTTTCTGTTTTGAATAAAGGCCTCCCATCATTTTGCCAGGCTGTTTAAAGATGGATGGTATCCAGGATTGCTTTGTGATAAAAGACAACCACAAACTAATGGGAAAAATACTGTAGTATGTTTTGCAGTGTAGGCTAACTGAGCCAAGCAATGCTTTTAACCAAGTGGTTGTCTTTCCAAAGATATATAACAGACTCAATTTATACCAGGATGGCCATTGATGTCATGGCTTCACATGTTATAGGCCCTTTTTGCATGGCATTTGCCATGTGAAAGGGCCTCTGGAGTGTTGCGCTATTGCAAGGAGCATTTCAGACAATGTCCTTGCAATCGTGTGACACTGCTGGGGCCAGCAGGTGCCCATCATGCATTATTTCATTTTCGGCTTGTAGCCAAAAATGATGTGCACATTGCTCCGGGACCCCGCACGCACTTACCATGCATGTGGAGCCTTCGGAGCCACAGCGCTCGCACTTCCTCTCCCAGAGCAACCTGGGAAAATGCCCAGTTGAGCTACTGAAGGAAGAGGTGGAGCCCTCACGCTGCCTGCCAGCCGTCCAGCAAGCAGCAGCTGCGAAACTGAAGCATCAGGGACACGAGAGCCTCTCGCAAGAGGCTGCTCGCGTGATCCCCACACTCTCGTGCTGAGAAAAGGTACTTTGCGGAAAGGGCCATAGTTTCCCACCAAGCCTTGGTTTTCTTGTCCATGTTCTTCCAGGTGCTTCTGGAAGAAAATGAGGTTTCAAAAGAAACTGACTTTCAGGAGAAAGCTCTAAGTCAAAGACCCAAGAAAGCATGAATTCCTTGCTCTATGCCAAGGAGCTGTCACATCTTTGCAAAGTTAAATTTGTCACAAGGAAAGAAAGTTTCACCAGAGTCTATTTAAATAATTGGGGAGTAGAATCTCTTTTTCCCAGGTGCTTTTTTCCTACAGCAAGCAAATGTATCAATCATTTCATTCCCTGGAATAACAATTTATTATCCATGCAGGAGGCCTTAGATTCAATCTGTACAGCATTCTGTGTGTTGTGTCGGATGCTAGAATGTGTCATCAGTCTTTATCAAGGAAATCATTCTGCTCTTGTCATCTATTCCTATTAATAAGGCTATTTATTACTGAAGTAATTAATTATGGCAAGGAGGTTGCCATTGACAGAATAAATAAATATTGATGAATTGCTTAGTGAATAACTGTGAGCTCTCTAACTAGCTTTAAAAATGTGGGCATTGTAGTCAAGTATTCGCAACTCAATAGAATTAATCTGAAGAAAGTAGAAACCAGTTTACTCTGTAGAAAGTGCTATGTGCAGCTTGCTGTAGAGAGGAGACTTCTCAATCCTGACACATTTCCCCTTTCCCTGGAATGTCAGGGATCTTTGTGGTTGTTAGAAATAAAAAATACTAAAAACATGCTTTCAAAAAAACAAAAAACAAAAACAAAACTTTTTTTACAAACAATCCCTAGTGGGTTTTATGTGTGGGTTTGTGAGTTGCTATGTGTGTTTTCAAATTCACTCGGTGCAGAAAAAGAGTTCACATGCATTTAGATTAATGGAATAAGCAAAGGAGTAGGTAAAGTAGATATTGTATAGTTGGAATGCTGACAGCAAGGCCCTTTTTGCACCCTTCCTGATTCTGATGGCATCCCACAGGGATCCCGGTAAAGCCTATCCCAGGAGGGAAGTGTGACAGGAGTGCTCCCCTCGGCATCAGAGTACCCTGAGAGAATGGAGAAGGTGCAATGGCCATGCCTCTTCCTTCGGCAGCACAGCTGGGCACTGTGAGTTCAGAAGGACTGGGTGATTGCCGGTCATTGGCAGGTAAAACCCATCAATGATCTGTGGTGCAATCACATCTTCTAGGGATCAGAAAACGATGGACACAGGCAACTCCATGCATAAGTGTTGTCCAGGTCCTGTCCTTCTCCCATCCCCAATGCAGGATGACAACCTCCTGTGGAAAGAGCTCAAGTATGGTGTAATGATTTTGGTTAAAAGTCTCACAGTGGGACATGGGAGATCTGGTCTCAAATCCTCATAGAGCCATGAAACTCATTTATGCCATTTCCACATGGTGTTGCTGTTTTGTAATGGGAATGCATTGGCAGCAGTCTGAAAGTCATGCTTTTGCATGATGTCAACATGGTCCTGCAGCCAGCACATTCCCATCCATTGCAATCATGGGATAGTCACTTAACAGAAAAGAATCAGTTAAGTGCCCACAATTGTTTGAGGCTCCTGTCACCACCAGCCATGCAAAATGGGCAGAGGAGCAATCTACATGCTTCCTTACCAGATGCAGCATGGGACAGAGGCCAGCTGCACTGTGGAAGGAATGAGCATGTTGCTCACATTCCCATCTGCAGGCAGCTGTGTAGGTGCAGGGGGGACTGTTTGCATTACACTCCCTTCTCAGGAAAAATTCTGCTGGAATGACACTGGGACCACAACAAGAACCAGTAAGGTGCAGAAATGACCTTAGTCAACTTGGGTCAGTTGCTTTCTCTTATTCTTACCAAAGCCACAGAAAGTTTGAGAGAATAAATGCAGGATATATATGCAACAAACAACAAGAAGAAAAATAGTAAATAAATATCAGTTTTTTCTAGACTGCTAACCCATACAGGTTACATCTGTCTGTAGGCCTGAGAGAAAAAGACCAGAGACATCTTACACAGTTGCCACATTATCAGATTCCCAGAATCTGTTATCCAATCATTAAAATAATAATAATAATAATAATAATAATAATAACAACAACAACAACAACAACAACAACAACAACAACGATGTTTCCAATGTTCTGTTCTGTTCTGCTACTTCTGAGTTCTTAAAGGAAAATCTGTAAAACAGAAGAGGAACTTTAGAACCTCCAGTAATGGAGTCAAATATTCTTTCAAAAATTCAGGAAAAGTTTTATAATTTATAGGGCAATGAGATGATGTTCTCCACACACACACACACATAAGCAATATTGCCTGTTGCCATGGGACTGTTATCACTGGCCAGCACACCAAAATGACCCACTGACTTGTCTCTTTTACTGTTGTTTTTCTGGACACTGCAATCAGTGGCAAGCAGATGAGCTTTGCCTAAGGTTTGAACTGAACTGCTCACAATTCCCCCAACATTGCACTGCACTGAGGAATTGCAGGAAACTAGAATGGCAGATAGACTCAGGTGATTCACTTCTGTCCTGGCTAGATAAGCTGCCTGGAAGCAACCAACTGAGATACAAAATAACAGTAATGATGATGACAATGCCGATGCCGATGCCAACAATGATGATGATGATGATGATAAACTTTATTTATATCCCACCTTTTCTCCTAGACTTGGACTCAAGGCAGCTCATACATTAAAAAATATTACAATTAAAAATATACAAAAAGCATTAAAACTAAATTAAACTATTAAGCATATTAAAAATCTACATTCTGAAAAGAATTTAAAAAGTTAAACTATGTAATTTAATTCAACATAACAATGTAATTCAGTGTAACCTAAGTAATCCTTCCTTTATGTTCCTGACAACATTTGATTGTGCCAGTGTGCATACCACTTAGCTGTGTGCAACTCTGTAAGCTTCCCATTGAGGCAGGGCTGCTTATACAAAAGTATGGAGGATAGAAGGCAAATCTGTTAAAACTGAGAGAACAACCGGCAACAGGAGAGGCCCTGCTTTCCCTGCTGCATGTGAGACAAGTTCTGAACAGTTGCCAGGTGTTTAGCCCCGTTATATGCTGCCCTGGTTCCGGAGCCCTTAGTTCAGGATTTGGACCATGTTATCTGAATTTTCAAGTTGGCCCAAAATCCAGCCCTCACACCATTGCTCTTTCTTGAGCATCTGTGGTGAAATTAGCATGAGCATTCTCATGATTTACTTTATTGGACTAATAATGGTAACTTCCTTTCATGAAAAAGACAGTGATGAATCTTTTACATTATTTGCAGTGGGATTGGCCATTTTAACATAATTTTGTTTACTAACCAACATTAAGATAGAAAGCTTTCACAACCAATAGGCAACATATTATTAAGAATCAGTCAGACATGTAATTTAATCAGTATATTAAATAATTAGGCATGTTTGACTTGTCATGGATGCTGATGACCAAACTGGGTTGTCCCTGATCATAGATCAAATGAAAGGATCATAGAAAAATATTCAAAATGTAATTAAAGCATCCTCCTATAGAGGTCCATTTTTAAAAAAAGAAGTATGGCATATTCAGTCTTATTAAATTATTTAATGTAGGCACTTGAACAAAGTTGTTTGACATCCAAATAGCTACAATGATTTAATAAGGCCTTCCTCCTCATCACACGGACATGGTGGGAAATAGAAACTTTGATTTTAAGATGACCGATTGTACAAATATTGCCCCAAGCTGATATAAATATGTCTTCTAACCTGTCTTATTTCTTTCATATTGCTTTTAATTAATAAGATACAACAAGGTATGAATTACAGTCTTAATAATTTATATTGGCCTCATAGCTTTATTAGCTCTGAGGCTGAAACCAGAGCCCCTTAGAAACATTAGCTATGACTTGTTACACTGTAATTCATACCCTGAAGCAGTTTCATATAGTTATTTATATACAAGGACAAAATTGAAAACTTCAGAAAACTAAAATATGTGATTTTTTTTTCCACATGACAAAAAAAAATCGGTCAAAATAATTAAGGCAAATGAAAAGACTTCATATTTTTTCCTCTGTTGTGTTATATGTATTTTTTGATATGGGAATCACACTCACATTATTTTAAAAGTGTCAGTAATCATTTGGAAACTTGGTACCATGAAGTTATAACTCTTTATTTTGTTTATTTTTTTTCTCATTGGTTCATCAGTTCAGAGTTTTTGAAGGAGATTTTTTAAAAGAAATATCCAAAATACTCTAAAACAAAATGGCAGAGTGCAACATTTTCAATTTCAATGGCATTTCCTGTTTTTGTTTTGGTGGAGAAATAGTGGAAAGTAGAATGCCAGCATGATATAATGTTTTGAGCATTTGACTATGATTCTGGAGATCAGGGTTCAATTCCCTGCTCAATTAGGGGAACTTATTGGGTGACCTTTGACATATCACACACTCTTAGCCCCCTGAAAACTTTCTGATAGTTTTTCCTTAGGGTTGCCATAAGCTGGAAATGAGTTGAAGGCACACACCATCAGCAAAACCAGCAATAGAAACAAAACAAATAGGTTTGATCTGGTCCAGTGTTGGACTTGGTTGAAGTTTACCAATCTGACACTTATAGTCTGAAGGGAGGATAATCAGTTTGGAGTATGGTAGATCACCTTGATTCACCTTGACCTCTGTTATATGGTACACATTCTATTCCCAATGTTTTTTTAACATCTACATGAAACCATTGGGATAGACCATCCAGAGGCATGGGCTGGAATGCTATCAGTATCCATGCCTTCAGAAACCTTCTCACCTAAAGATAGTATATCTCATCTGAATGAATACTTGGTGGAGATAATGGGCTGAATGAAGAGAAAAAAATTGAAACTGGATCCAGATAAAGCAGAGGTGCTTACTATTAAGAGTTCTAATCTGGACTTGGAGATGTGTCAATCAGTTCTGGATGGGGTCATACTTCCCTGAAGGACTGTGTTTGCAGCTTAAGAGTGTTCCTAGATCTGTCCCTCCAGATGCTAACTCAGATAGATGTGGATGGTCAGGAGTGCTTGTTATTAGCTTCAATTGATACACCAACTGCACCCCTCCCTAGAATTAGACAATCTAAAGGCATAAACAGAAAAGAAGAAAGGAGAGGCACTCTTAGAATGCCTAGCTGAAATTTTCTCAAAGTGTATCATCCTGGTCTTTGTGAAAATATCTGCCCACAGTCCAAATAGTTGCACTTCCCAGATTATGAAAGCATCCATCCTTTTTAAATGCAGGAATCATAGATTTAATGGATTTCATTCCCCCCTCCTGGACTGACTAAAAAAATAAAATAAAATAAAGGACCATATGGCTTGAGTATGATAGGTGCAAATGATTGACTTCATGCATCCTCTAAAACTCTTTATGTATGAAATTGCTCGTGCACATTAAGTCCAGATGCACAGCACTGCCACAATTACAATATTTACATCACTTCCCTGCTGATTTCACAAACAGGGCCTGTCAATCAGTTGGGCAATGCTTTAAAGGGAAGAATGCTACAGAATAAATGAGAAAAATGAGGCCCTTCTATCAGATATGGCAGGTTCATTTCTTCTTTCCCATTTTATAGAAGAGGGTGAAAGATGCTTTGTCTTAAAATTCTCTTCTCTTTCCCATCTGCTTCCTGGGCATTGATGCTACATTGCAAGTCATGAACCCTTCCAGGACACCCCTCATCTTCTTCCCTTTTTATATGTGGTAGAATTCGGGCCAGGACAAATTTGTAAGTTTGCTGAAATATTTATATACTACCCTTTATCATGGGATGAAACAATAAACAGTTCATAACAAATCCAGATAGAATGATAAAATAGTTTAAACAGGGGAAAAACACATTAAACATGAAAGCAAATTATTAAAAAATCAGAAGGCTACAACAATTAGAAACAATGTACATGTACATATAAAAAGGAAATTAAGTCCCAAATATTTTAATAAAAAAATGTATCTTGGCTTGGCATTGGAAAGAAATCAATGTTGGTACTAATTGTGGTGCAACAGATGAAAAGATCCTCTCCCATGTCTTTGTACAATGTGTTTCCTCCACTGGTGGCACAAAGAGGAGATCCTCTCTTGCAAATCTTGGTTCACATTCAAAAGGAAGTGCTCCTTCAAGTACTAAGCCATTTAGGGTTTTAAATGCCATCAGTACCATTTTGAACTCAGACCAGAAGTGAACAAACAGTGAGTGTAACTCACTGGCCAAGGTATGGCACTGAAACAGCCTTAGTTGCTCTGATTAAAGGCCTACTTTGAGGGAACAATGGGGGAGTATTACTGTGTTGATCTTCCTGGATCTCAGCAGCTTTTGATTATACTGATCATAGGCCTTTTCCACATGGGGTTTTTGAAATGGTGCAGTCCATCCTCCAAGGAGGAGGTCTGCACCTCGGACCAGACTGGGTCAGATCTATTTAAGGTAGATCCATACCTCAGTCTGGTCTGGTCCTCAGTCCAAGTGGTCCTCCAGCATGCTTTTGAAAGACCTGATTTTTCTGGTCTTTCAAAAGCTGCAGCGCACCACTGCGAGCCTGCTCCCTTATGCAGATTTGCAGGCTCGCGCCAATGCGAGCCTGCAATCTGCCCAGGGGCAGGCTTTAGGCTGGTGAGCTTCAGTGGTTGGTCAAGACCCTCGACCAACCGGAAGCCGCCATTTGGGACTCCGGAGCAGTGCGTATTGACAAGCACGCACTGCTCCGGAGCACCATGGACCAGACCGGGGAGCCGAAAGGTCTGGTGAGTAGCGGTGCGGGGTGATTATCTCGCCCAGTGTGGAAAAGGCCATAGTATCTCACTGGACCAGCTTTCTGGAATGAGAATAGGAGGCACTGCTCTACAGTTGTTCCACTCCTATCCGGAGAGCTGGTTCCAGACAGCAGCATTGAGGGATTCCTGTTCATCCCCATTAGGATAAACTGTGGGGTGCCACAGGGCCCCATCTTATCCTTCATACTGTTCAATATCTACATGAAGCAATTGCAGAAAGTCATAAAGGGGTTGGAATAGTGTGCCATCAGTATGCTGATGACACTCAGTTCTAGTTCTCTTTGTTAACAGAGACAGCTGGACTTGGATGCTCTAATGGTCTGGATGAAACTCAATAAAATGAAGCTGAATCTTGATAAGATGGAGTTTCTGTGGATTGGTGGTTCTTGAGTATGGGAATTAGGTAAACTATTTGTTCTGTATGGGATTGCATAGCTTGGGAATACTCCTAGATCCATCTCTGTCACTGCAAGTCCAAGTGGACTATGTGGCTCAGATTGTTTGGCAGCTGGTTCAACTGGTACACCAGCTACAATGGGCAGAGATAACCTAGCCACAATAGTACATGCATGGTAACCTCCCAATCAGACTACTGTAATGCACTCTATTTGAAGAACCCTTGAAGAAGGTTTGGAAGTTACAAATGCTGCAAAATGCAACAACTTGACTTCTGACTGGAATATTGTACAGACAGCATGTAATGCCATTCTTAAAATAATTGCACTGTCTGGCAATATGTTTCCAGACTGAATTTAACATGTTTGTGATGATACTGAAAGCCCCAAATGGCTTGGGACTTTTGCAATTGGGGAAGCACCTCTCCATATATATGTCTGCCCAAAGATTAATATCTGCTGGGGGAGCCCTCTTCCATGTCCCGTCAGTGAAGTAAATACACTGTGTTGGGGACATGGGAGAAGACCTTCTTAGTCTTGGCATCCGAACTGTGGAATGCTTTTTTCCAGAGGTCTAACTGGCACCAATTTTTCTAGGAGACAAGTTAAGACTCAGCTGTTCACAAAAGCCTTTGGCCCTTATTAATTCAACCCAAAAACTGTTACATATAGTTTTTAAAACGTTTACATTCTCAAATCTGTTTTTAACTCATTATAACTTATATGTTTTTAGATTGTTTAAATTATCTTATATTTCTTTAACCTGTTTAACCTGTTTTTACGCTATTTGTAAGCCAAGCTGAGAGCTCAAGATGAAGGTGAAGGGTCTTGAAGCCATGCCTGTGAGGAGCAGCTTAAGGAGCTGGGTATGTTTAGTCTGCAGAAGAGAAGGTTAAGAAGGGACATTATAGCCATATATTTGAAGGGATGTCATGTCAAGCGGGCATGTTTTCTGCTGCTCCGGAGACTAGGACAAGGAGCAATGGATTCAAACTACAGGGAAAGAGATTCCACCTAAACCTCAGGAAGAACTTCAGTGGAATATCCTGCCTCGGAGTGTGGTGGAGTCTCGTTTGGAAGTTTTTCAGCAGAAGGCTGGATGGCCATCTCTTGGGAGTGCTTTGATGTGTATTCCTTCATGGTAGGGGGTTGGACTGGATGGCCCCTATTGGTGTCTTCCAACACTATGATTCTATAATCAATCCCTGTAGACAGCCAGATAGTGTAATGGTTTGAACATTGGATTATGGCCCTGGAGACCAGGGTCCCATTCCCCACTGGGCCATGGAAACCCACTGGGTGACCTTGGGCACATCATACGCTCTCAGCTCCAGAAAACCCCATGATAGGTTCATCTGAGACCCATTATGAACTGAGCTGAACCAAATTTGTTCCTGCTTTCCACCAGCCACATTCTGCGAGTACAGTCAAGAAAGGGCAATTTTGTTCTTGTTTGCTGTATAGATTAAAGGTTCCAGATTAGAATCCTCTCAGCAAAAAGGGATAGAAGCCCTAATATGGCTTAATGTTCAGGGATTCAAACTCAGACTGAACTCAAAGAGAAAGGGGAGGGGGTATTGAGAGAGAAAGAGAAAGAGAGAGAGAGAGAGAGAGAGAGAGAAGGTTTTCAGAATGTTTTTATAAGGAAATGTTTCAATTCTCTCAAACTGAAATGGAGTTCTCACCCATGTCTAACCATGCCACTCTTAACAACGGGAAGATTCTCACTACAGCCTGGAGTTCATATGCAAACGCTGTCTCAGTCTGTGGTCTCAGTCTGGACAAAATGGTATAATGAACATTATAAATCAATGTATACCCTATGGGAGGGATGTTTCTTTTCTTTTGCAAGCATTTTCAAGTTACACCGTTATGCACCAAGTCAGTTTGAAATTAAACTGAGAGATTTTTCTTAAAAGCAATCATTGTTGAAATTTCAGAACTATTAAGGTGATCTGATTTTCTTAGCGTGATATCCGAAGATGCATAGAATGCTTCATTAGTATGAATGTTTATTTGCTTTTTAAAAAAGCTGTCATAGAGAATAAAAACTGTTCTAACACTAGTTATGATTACAAAAAGTGTACACCCCATGGAGGTACTCCCACAATTCGCATGCACATTTGCAAGTATTTTTCTCCTTTCACAGAGAACAAATAGTCCAACAATGGTATAGGGAATGGTAAATCAGGATGAGTTACTTTTGTAAACCAATCATAAACTAGACAATACTAGATATTGGAGTCAGACAACAATTCATGATTGACTTATTGAAATCAGTTGATCTACTTTAGTCCAACCCATATTATGCAGTCACCAAGATAGATACTTGAATCCAAGTCTTCCATGGTGACATTTGTGGAAGTAACCATTTATCAATGGTCAGAATAATTTTTTGTTTTGAGGTACTTTAGATTACATTACATTTAGTATGTTAAAACTTCTTATTATATTAATTACTTCAATAAATCTTGTAGTGTTTTAATCTCGTTTTGTTTCTGGATTGTTCTAAAGTCTACCATCCACAAAATGTGATTACTCTTGATTGCTGTAGTAGTTCAGTTTCCCCATTAAACTGATTAATACTTGCTGTTCCCAGAATTAAAATATGTTGTTTCTTTGGGATGGAATTTCCTCTTCTCACATTAAAGTTGAACTCCACACATGGATTCTCCACAGTTGAGACTAAGCACACAACGTATGCAGAGGTATAGATCTACCATTTCTTCACAACATGACCTCCTTCACCCTTCACTTCTTCCCAATAATATAATTTTATATCTGAATTGATGAAAGCTGATAGACCCAGTATGAAAATCCAGGAATTTTAAGCACTGCTGCATGTTAACCACACTTCCCTAGGTGTAAATCTCATTTAAATCAGCAAAGCAAATTTTGACATAAAGCTGATATCTGTCTACTCTTCAATGTGCAGACATTGTTGTGTGTATATTGACTATATATATATATATATATATATATATATATATATCTCACCCTGCTACACACAATATTCTGTGTGAACAAGATTAAGGAAGAGATACTTCCTATTTGGCAATAGGAATCCACCCATCCACCCAAGAGAAAATTATGTGAGAACACAATTGCTTAGAAATGTTGATTCATCTCTTCCACGAGCTTCTCTGATTTCCCACAACTATAGTCATCAATATAGATAATTCCTCCTGTCTCTCTCATTTGCAGGAATCTACCTAGACAGGTGGCTAAGAAATTTAGGCTGAAGTTAATCAAAAGGCAGTTTTAATAAGGTTTTCATAGATCAGTTGTGTCCTTTTCTAAAAAAAAGAAAACTTTCTCAGTGAATGAACTTGTGGTGCTGATCTGTTAAATTCCAGGAGTTCCGTTTTGCTGTCTAATTTCTCATTCTGCTGTCACCAGAAGCCAATACCATGTCTCATCACAGTGATCGATTGAACTATTACCAGTTGGTGACACCCAAAGGCAGTATTCTTGGTGGAAGCTGATGAGTCAGCTTTATTGATCTTGTGACATGTCAGCATACCTGTGTTTGGGATCTGACAGTGTCAGCAGCCTTTGCACACTGTGAGTTCACAAGCAATCACCACCAGCATTCCCACACTAAAATTGTTTTGCTATACATATGACATATTGCCTTATAATTTTGTTCAGTACTGCTTGCTTAATTTTATTTTAACAGAACTGGTTATGTATGCAAAGTCCCATCTAATATATTACAGATTAAAAGTAAGTAATGGGGCAACAATATGGTGTGCAAGTTTTGAGTTGCTTGTCCTTTTGTTCTGTGGAGTCCTTAACTTCAAGCAACAAATCCAACAAAAGGTATTTATCTTTGAAAAGAAAAACAGCTGCCAAATTTAAATAGTATTAGCATAAGAATTGCTTTTGTTGGTTCATTATGCTCCCTCCCTCCCTCTCTCTCTGTCTCTCTCTCTCTCACACACACACACACAAATACCCAAAGAGGCACTCTATCTACCTATCATCTATCTACCATCTACTTAACTATCTGCTCAGAAATGATGTTTTTCTGACTGCAACTCACAGATTTTGCTCTTCAAGGAGGGAAACAGATAGATACCATTTTATCTCAGATATGCAAGGCACATATCTGTTTGGAGATATGGAAAGCAATATGATGAAGAGATTCTCAGAACCCAAACAAGAAATATAGCAATAAATGTGGGAATAAATTTCTAGTCAAGGATAACTCATTCCTGGCACTAATGAAGGGTTTGGATCTCTGTTATTTGGAAGCTGAGCACAGCCTGGGAGTCTGAATCGCCATAAAAATGGCCAACAAGTACCAGCTGTGAGAAAACCCTGGCACTCAACTTTAACTTTCCAATTTTGTATTCAGAAATATAATTTCCATTAAAAGAATCTAGAATTGTGGGAACTGGTGAGAACCAGAGCCATCAAGTACAGAAAATTTTGGTGGCTGCTTTATGCCTCCAGTGGTTTAGCAGGGTCTAATGTAGTTCTCTCCACAGTAACAGAAAGTGGCCAACCTTAATCTCCTTTATTATCATTGATATATACTGGGGTCATCCAGTGTGACTAGCTGTGCAACTTTCAAGAATGCTCAAACATTCTTCTATGACATTCTACAAGAAAAAAAATATGTGGAACAAAAGGATGTAAGAAACTAGTAAACCGTGATTTGTTTGGCTTCACAGGTCATAGAGGAATGATTCAAAGCCTAACTCTGGAATTTCAGAGTCTCATTGCAGGACAGTTGTATAGTAGAACACAATACAGTCAACCTTCCACATTTGTGGGTTTCACTTTTGCGGAATTGGTTATTCATTAATTATTTGTTGTCACCTCTGCTACCTCCCTATGCCATTTTTAATAGGGCCTGCAAGCCTCATGAGAATGAGAAACTGCAAATGAGGCTTGTAAGTTCCTCTTAAAAATGGTGTGGAGCAGCAGTGGAGGTGGCAGTTGGCCCCACCAGCCCCCCACTTCTGCCTTGTGAAGGAACCCTGATGCCTCAAAGGAATCCATGGTGGGTTGAACATGGCGATCACATTTTTTTTTGTGTGTGTTAAATATGGTTTGCGAGGGCCTAGAGTTATTCATGGTTTTTTTTTTTTCACTTCCACTGGGGTCCTGTGCCCCAACCCTAGCAAATATGAAGGGATGACTTTAGTGTATATTTAATGTTTAGAGAATGTAAAAATGTTGTACAGACCTGGACTCATGCAACAAATGGCACTGCAGGGAAGGAGAATAGGTGGTTGCTGTCCATGGTAGACACTAGAGTGCCTTGTGTCTGACACCTACCTGTCCCTGCCAGTCAATTTTATCCTCCTTTGACTTTTAATTTCTGGGAATTTCTGATTGTTTGTTTCACCCCCCATGGTGTGTGGCAGTGGGAGTGCAGCAAGGTGTGTGCATGTATATGTATATGTGTGGTATTGATGTCTCTAATCTGCAGGAGTGCTTGATGTGTCTCTGGCCTGGTGGTTAGTATGTTTTGTTGTGTGTTTTGGGGGCAGAAGTGATGCAAATATTTTGGAGATAGTGATCTGCATAGTTTAAGGGAGGCAATTGGAATTGGGCCAGAACTCCCATCTCCCTTTTAGGTGACTCCATGGGTGCCCCATTCCCAATTATGTCCCATGTGGCTTCCCATGGGGAACTGATTTGGGTATTCCTTGTTTGGTATATTTTCGTTTGACTTTGGGTCTGACCTCATGAACATTTGGAGACCTATTGACTCTGTTCCAGCATGCTTGATCTCAGGGCTATCAGGCCTTTTGAGTCTTTTGATCACTCAGCCACATGCTCAATTTGAATCATAGAATCATAGAATCATAGAAATGTAGAGTTGGAAGAGACCACACAGGCCATCCAGTCCAACCCCCTGCCATGCAGGAACACCCTCAAATCAATCCCGACAGATGGCCATCAAGCCTCTGCTTAAAAACCTCCAAGGAAGGAGACTCCACTACACTCCGAGGCAACAGATTCCATTGCCGGACAGCCCTGACCGTCAGGAAGTTCTTCCTGAGGTTCAGGTGGAATCTCCTTTCCTGCAGCTTGAATCCATTGCTCCTTGTCCTGGTCTCTCGAGCAGCAGAAAACAAGTCCCCTCCTTCCTCTACGTGGCATCCCTTCAAATATTTAAACATGGCTATCATGTCCCCTCTTAACCTCCTCTTCTGCAGACTAAACTTACCCAGCTCTCTAAGTCTATCCTCAAAGGGCATGTCTTCCAGGCCTCTCACCATTTTGGTCGCCCTCCTCTGGACTTGTTCCAGCTTGTCAATACCCTTCTTGAATTGGGGTGCCCAGAACTGGACACAGTATTCAAGATGGGGTCTAACCAAAGCAGAGTAGAGTGGTACCAGTACCTCCCTCGATCTAGACACCATACTCCTATTGATGCAGCCAAGAATTGCATTGGCTTTCTTGGCTGCCGCATCACACTGCTGTCTCATGTTCAGCTTGTGGTCTATGAAGACTCCTAGATCCCTTTCACACGTACTGCTATCCAGCCACGTGTCCCCCATTCTATATTTCTGTATTCCATTTTTTCTACCTAAGTGTAGGACCTTACATTTCTCTCTGTTGAATTTCATTTTGTTCGCCTTGGCCCAGCTCTCCAATCTATCCAGGTCATTTTGAATTTTGATCCTGTCCTCTGGCGTATTAGCAACCCCTCCCAATTTGGTGTCATCTGCAAATTTGATGAGCATGCCCTCTATTCCTTCATCCAAGTCATTGATAAAAATATTGAACAGCACTGGGCCCAGGACAGAACCCTGTGGCACCCCGCTAGTCTCTTCTCTCCAGGATGAAAAACAGCCATTCGTGATCACCCTTTGGGTTCAGTCAGTCAACCAATTGCAAATCCAACTAACAGTAGCCCTGTCCAGCCCACATTTTACTAGCTTCGTTGCAAGAATGTCATGGGGAACTTTGTTGAAGGCCTTACTGAAATCGAGATATGCTACATCCACAGCATTCCCTTCATCTATCAGGCTAGTAACTCTATCATAAAAAGAGATAAGATTAGTCTGGCATGACTTATTTTTGAGAAATCCATGTTGACTTCTCGTGATTACCGCGCTGCTTTCTAAATGATTAGAAACTGACTGCTTAATGATCTGCTCCAGGATCTTTCCGGGTACTGATGTCAGGCTGACTGGGCGATAATTATTTGGGTCCTCTTTTTTCCCCTTCTTGAAGATGGGGATAACATTTGCTCTCTTCCAGTCTGCTGGAACTTCTCCTGTCCTCCAAGATTTCTCAAAGATCATAGCAAGCGGTTCCGAAATGACCTCTGCCAGCTCTTTTAATATCCTAGGATGCAATTCATCTGGCCCTGGAGACTTGAATTCATCCAATGCGGCCAGGTATTCCTGTACCACCTCTCTACTTATTATGTGCCTCATTTCCTCTGCTTCCTCCCCTGCTCCCCAACCGCCAGGTTGAGTGCTTGTATCCTTCTGGGAAAATACGGAGGCAAAGAAGGTGTTAAGTAGCTCTGCCTTTTCTCTCCCCCCTGTGAGTAGTTTGCCATCTTCTCTGCGCAGCGACCCTACTGTCTCCTTCTTTTTCCTTTTGCTGTGGACATATTTTAAAAAACCCTTTTTATTGTTTTTAATGTCTCTGGCCAGCCTAAGTTCGTTCTGTGCTTTAGCCTTTCTGACTTCCTCCCTACATCTCCTAGCTCCTTGCTTAAATTCTTCTTTGGTGGTTTCCCCCTTCTTCCATTTCCTATACATGTTTCTCTTAACTCTTAGCTCAGCTGAGAGTTCTTTAGTCAACCATTCTGGTTTCTTCAGATGCCTTCCATTTTTCCTCCTTAATGGCACTGTTTTAGACTTTGCCTTCAGTATCTCCTTTTTAAGGAACTCCCATGCCTCCTGAACTCCTTTCCCTTTCACTATTCCTGACCACGGAATTCCAACCAGCAGCTCCCTAAGTTTACAGAAGTCCGCTTTTTTAAAATCTAAGATGAGTGTCTGGCTACCCTTATCTTCTCCTTCCCACTGAATGCTAAATTCCAACAGGGCATGGTCACTCCCCCCTAAAGATCCAACCACTTCTACCTCATTCACAAGGTCATCCCTGTTGGTCAAGACCAGATCTAGAATATTTGATCCCCTTGTGGCCTCTTCCACCTTCTGGACCATGAAGTTGTCTGCAAGACAAGCAAGAAACTTGCTGGACCTTGCTGTCTTGGCAGAGTTTGACTGCCAGCATATATCCGGGTTGAGGCTTAGCAGGCTTTTTTGTTGGTGCAGGGCTTGTGTGGCATGTTTACCACCTGGCCCATTAGAGGCCTATTGTGTCTAGTGGTGCATTTTAGGCCTTCTTGGTTCTTGTGGCTGTAATAGAATCATAGAATCATAGAAATATAGAGTTGGAATAGACCACATGGGCCATCCAGTCCAACCCCCTGCCATGCAGGAACACCCTCAAAGCACTCCTGAATAGAATCATAGAAATGTACAGTTGGAAGAGAGTCTGTCTGGCCGCTTAGGGGCCTATAGGGCCTGGTTTGTAGTTTGGACCTGCTTGACTTGACTTGGTCACACTGGGATAAGAGGTCTGGTGGGATATAGGGGCTGGTGGTTGAATAGCTGGGCCTTGCCAGCCACATTCTTTTATAGAAGCCTCTCAGGCCTTGACCACATTGTTCCAGAGGCCTTCTAGGCCTGAGGCCTGTTGCTTTCTGCCACTGATGAGGAATCTTTGCTCTACCTTGTATGACTTTTTGGGTGACCCATCAGGGCTTTGTGCCTTCCTCCCCCTTGCTAGGCCTCCATTTAGTTGAGTTGATTAGAGGGCCTGGGGCTAATATCTAAGCCTTGCTTGTCCCTTTCAGGCCTTGTGGTCCAGATTAATATCTAAAGCCTTGTTTTACTATCTTATTGATTCCTTTATTGTTTAACTGGTGAAAGTTTAGTGGGGATATCCTCACTCCGGGCTTGCAAGGCGCATGTTTAAAAATGGAGTTTTTCTTCCCATTTTGGGTGAGCAAAGTCCCCTCCCACTGCTGAAGGTGTGGCCTCTCTACAATGTGGATGCACACTTTACTGTGTATTGGTTGCCGATTGGTCAACTGCTCCTAACTCAAGATGGCTGCTAGGAGTAATTAGAACTCCAGAATTCTTCTCCGTCTTGAGGGGAAAGTACCAGTAATCCTTTTAGGTTGTCTTCCCCTTCAACCAAAACTGGATCCAGGGCCAAAGCAGACGGAGGGGGAAGCTGCAGAGGGGAATGGGAGGGGAATTGCAGGGGGGAGTTATTTGTGGTTTTCCCTCTTTCATGAGGGTTCTGTGCCTGAAACCCTTGGGAATGTGGAGGGGCAACTGTGTATTTTGAGCTAAGTTAGCTTGGCTTAAGAAACATTGCAGAGGATTTTATAATATGGAATGGCTTAGAAATATTTGGATATCAGATAAAGTGTAATAGAGTCACAGTTTTAACTAGTGAAAATATTATGCAGTCAAGTCAGTAAGCAGCACTTAGTATTGATGTCATTTATCACACAATATTAATATCATTTATCATGTAATATCATTTATCATGTAAATCTAATATATAATGGTATGTAATAGAAAGTAATGTCAAGATACTATGCTAGATACATTACCCTTTTGTTGAAGAATTTGTTGGATGTAATCATTGGGAGGCTTGAATCTATTAAACTGCTATAACCTGTTTAAAGGGAGGATGAAAGTTGTTTCTTTAATTTTTCCCCTTCTTTTCATTTTTTTTCTCTATTTTTTAATTTCTAATTTCTGTGTTTCATTTTATTTTTTTTTCCTTTTCTTTTATGTACTTGTAGAATTTTAGGGCATTTTCTCATGACACTGTTGTATTGCTATTATTCCACTTTCAACCTCCTATGGAATACTGGGCTTTGCGGTTTAGGGAGGGGCCATTAGAATTCTCAGCTGGGGACCTCTTTGGCCTCAGCAGACTACAAACCCCAGAATTCCATAAGATGTTGAAAATGGAATAATAGCACTATAACAGTGTAGTGCGGAAAGGCCCTTAGTGTTTTGGGGAATTACTAATAAATATATCTTTTAAAAAAGACAGAAAGCAACATCATAGGCCCTTTCCACAACTTACCTGGATCCAGGGTCATCTTAGTCCTGGCAGCAGCTTTGCTGGAATGGGAGCATGGATGCCAACTTTCCCCTCTGCAGCAGCTTGCTCCCTGCAGAAGGAAGTGCAATGACCCTGCCTCTTTCTGCCACAGTGCAGCCAGGCATGAAGTGATAGGGAAAACCCCATCAATGATCTGTGGCATGATTGCACCACCTGGGGATGGGAGAAGTGCAGGACCGTGATGACTTTGTGCATTGTTGTGCATCGTCGTGGTCCCCTCCTTCTCCTATCCCTATGGAGGGTTGGGAGGGTGGAGTAGAAAGGGCCTTAGAATGCTGTGTATGTTTAGTTTGAAGAAAAGAAGATTAAGAGGTGACATGATAGCTATCTTTAATTTTCTGAAGAGAGATCATGTAGGTGTAGCAAGTTTGTTTCCTTCTGCTCCAAGGACTAGAATGTAAATCAATATTCAAATTATAAGGAAAGAAAATTCACCTAAACATTGGAAAGAACTTTTTTTATTTCAATAGCTGACAATGGAATAGACTGCCTTGCAGGACTGTGAACTCTCCTTCTTTGAAGGTCTTTAAAAGAGGTGGGATAGTGTGGAGATTTAAAGGTGAAATAAGGGACATCCTCCCACTCAATGCTTCCTTCTGCCTTGAACAGGAGCGAGGTATTTTCCCCAATCTCTTAATTCTAACTGCTCCCACTCACTGAATTCTGAATTACCTGAGCAATACAGTGGGACTTTGCTTTGAGGATTGCCACTCTCTATGCTTAAGGTCCTTTCCCTTCCCTCATCTCCCCCTTCTGAGTAAGAGAAATCCTATCTAAGCATGTGCCAAGGAATGGCGTGGGGATGGAGAAGAAACAGAGGCTTTACAGAGAAGTATTTATTTTAAGGCATGCAAGTAAACAACAACAACAACAACAACAAAAACTCATGAAAGGCTCCCCCCTCTCATGTATGTTTAAGTTACAAGTAGTTATAAAAAATAGATACATTCTCCAGATCAGCCAAACTTCCCAAATAACAAAAGACCTAACACAACTAACTAGATTCATTCTAAGTTACTTATAGCAAGTTGGTCACTTTCTGAGATGCTCTGCAAGGGCAGTGTTACTATGGTTCAGGCCTACCCGATGATAGCACTAGATATCTCTTTTTGATATCAAAATCATTTGGCCTTCATTTGACCTTTCTCTGCCACCCCACTCCACGTGTTTGCGAGGCCACCGGACAAGCACGAAAACAGGCATGGCCGGTAAGTGCTAGGCATTCCAACTCCCACTTAGGCAGGCAGATTAATGCCACTCCGTTGCTTCAGGGACCTCTCTTGCAGACACCCATTTCTTAAGTGTGACTTTACACAAAGACGCTTGGCCTTGAGCTGGCCCATGTACAATGCTAAGCCATTTACATACTGGCTACACTATTGTCAAACCTGTGCTAAGCCGATCATGTAAAACTTGACCTTTCTCAACTCTTTGTCCCACTCCAAACTCTCATTGTTCTCACCGAGTATGGCATGGCCTGTAAGCACAATCCATCCTATAAAAACTCTCCCATTCCAAGACCCCCTCGGATCGCTCCTGAATACCATCCAGCCTTGCTGCCCCTGTGTCTGGCGAGCCGTCCCCTCAGTTCCAGTAACTGAGCCCGCTTAACCCCAGATCGCTCCTGAGTTCCATCCAGCCCTGCTGCCTCTGTGTCCAGCGAGTCGTCCCCTCAGCGAACCGTGCTGAGCTTTCTTCCCTGCAATCCTCCACTCTTCTCCAGGACTACGAGATAAGGTGCCGTATCACCCATATTCCCTGAAACTGTCATTTCTAATTTCCAGTTAGCTGTGCGCTTGTGTTGTCTTTTCTGTTGTTTGTCTTTTAATAAAGCTATCATTTTACTGTTTTAAAACCTGTCTGACGACTCTTCTGACCTGACCCCTTAGACATTGGGTTACAAGATCCCTGCTAAGTTACCCTGCCTCTCGCTAGCTTAAGAGACTGCTTGAGTTAATTGCCCCATCTTGTGTTTTTATTTGGTTATTTGGGCACCCCTCCCGGAACCCCCAGAGAACAGGGTAACAGCTGAGCCAGGAGATGATCTACCTAGCATCCATGCCCCTTTGTGGATGTTTTTGGATGTCCCCTTTGTTCTCTCTCTCCCGCATGGTTTCTCATGGATTTTTATAACTTCTCTATCGAAGCATCTTGAAGATTCTCACCTTTCTCCCCTGACTGGGCAACTATCTCTCATAACCTATGATGCTAACCCTAATAATTCATTAACCCTTTGTATGCCTCAAGGGAGAACTATCCCCCTTCAGCACTTAAATCTGGATAATGGGAAACCCCATTATCACAGGTAGTCTCTGAGATTCTATGATTCCAGATCACATTAGTTCATATTACAATGCACAAATATTTAATTCCTCTATCTTCCTCCAACTGACATTGGGGAAGGGAGATAACTCGACTTAGGATTTCATGCTGGGAGATGGAGGGTAGGGTTTTAAGCAGAAAGAATATCAAAGAACATACTTATATTCATATTTGACCTTGAAATTGAGCAAAGTCTCATCAGTATAATTGTCTGAGCATACAGAACCTTCAAACGTCTGGAGCAGATGGCAAAACTATTATGGATGTGCTGTCATTCTACACTAAAACATTTCCCTTGGGGAAACTCTGAGGTTTATTGGTATGTAAAACTATGTTTTGCCATCATACAACCAATTTTCATGAAAAAAAAATATTATTGAAAAATATTCAGAATGCCAAAGCAGTTGTATTTCTGTGCCTAATTTAAAAATAACAAATTACATGCCACTGCTGACATCTTAAGTCCAAAATGGAAATATTGACAACCATAAAATGCTGGTTTTGATCACAGTGAAACTTTATGCTTAAGCTATGAAATTCCAAGTAGATAATTGAGTAATTACTGTGCTTTTTCAAGTTAGAAAATAGGATCAATGTGCCATACATGGACATTTTATGGCACTACACTTCTGATACAATTGCTCTCATGCAGGTGCATGCTATGGTGAAATCCAAGTGTGTTCCCTTTATGGATTGAATTAAGCTTCAGGTGAGAAAACATGGGGAAAAAAACCACAGCACTTAAGCTTTTATTTGCCGGCACATCAAGCCTTGGGATCAAGCATAGGAGAAAACATTATCCTATTTCAACCTACACAACTTGTCATACCTCAGGCTGAACTAAATTCACCAGTTATATCTTCCAGTACCTGGAGTGATACTATAAACAGGATAGTTGCTATGTATCTGATGGAATACAGTAGATGACTGTAGATGATTGATAGGCTGAATTAAGTTTATTGCTTAAAAACTTTCAGAATAGGGAAGTCAAAACATTTATCAGGTCACCATTTTTAATTTTTTTTTCTATCAATCCAACAAATTGTTATTGTGTGTCATCTGGTTTATGGCAACCCTAAGGCAAATTTATCATGGCATTTTCTTGGCAAGATTTGTTCAGAGGAGGTTTGCTTTTCCCTTTGAGGATGAGAGAGTGTGACTTGCCCAGAATCACCCAGTAGGTTTCCAGGGTTGATTGGGGATCTGAACTTTGGTCTCCAGAGACTTAGTCCAACAGCCAACATCACACTGTCTCAAAAAATTAGGACCCTAAGCAAATTGGATTATAGCTATGACTTAAATTGTATAACTTTTAGAACTATGTAATCCAGCTCACATTTCAAAACATGCAGACAAACGATATACCTTACGGGCAACTGTGCACAAATATGTGTATATTAGGGGAAATTATCCACAAAAGTGTATACATCTGTATGCACTCACAGATGAACACATATATTGGATAAAGAGTGTACGCAATTGCACAATAACATATTGGAGAGAATATGAACAAATTGATTGTGCCTATTCCTGTTTCACATATTTTATAGCAACATACAACACAGTTATAGTGGGAAGAGGGGGATTTTGAAATTTCTAGAAGAATAAAAGAAAGACCCATAGTTTTAGGCATGGTATAAAGATACTAAGGCTAGAATTTCTGGATCTTTCACCTCCTACATGGCTTCTTCCTTCCTAACTTAAATGAGAAAGTAGCAGAGTTCCATACATACTGTGCATTGCATAGAATTAACTACCTCAAATATAGGGAAAGTAGATTTGTAGGGGGGAAAAATGCCTATATCACTTTTCTATGGCTACTTTCTTCACCGTTATGGTGACAACTAGAAAAACATAAGTTTGTGTGTTGTTTCCTTATGTGCTGAAACAACAAAGCTGCAAGTTGCAGTATCCCTTAAGTAGCAAAGTTTTGCTGGCCTCCAGCATTATTCTGCCAGAGGTAACAAGTCATTTATACCCCATAAGCAGGAAATAAAATAGTTTTGTGATTAGATCTGGAATTTTGTCTATGAAATAGCTTAGGCAGTTATTCCAAAGGCTGGAATTGTCATCCTTGGCTTATGATATCTGGATCCTATTGCAGTACAACCAACTATATCTCTTGCTGCCCTTTATGTTTCAAAGGGAGGGCACCAGCAAGCAGTTGAACTGAGCAGAACAAGCAGGAGAAATTGCCAGTTTTTGTTTTCTCCTGAAAATGAGGAAAATTGGACCTAAAGGGAGAGCAAGGAGATGACTGCAAGACAAACAGGTATAATGGAGGAAAGCAATGATTGGAAGCATTTTAATCATGTACTCCCTCCAAAATGTGGACCATACTGTGTTGGAAAATATTCTAGTTTGTTTGACCCAAGCTTCTCTTGCACAATGTTCTTTTTTTAAGAGAAGATGTCTTGCAAAAAAAGGTTTAAATTTAAAATAGGATAAATAGACAAAATCACTATTAAATACACAAACTCTCTTTTTACTGAAGCACACTGCATGAGTGGGGACAAAAAAGGTCACTTAAAGGCCCACACACTACATCGCACAACAGCGCTGAAAGAAGATGCAAAGGAATCAACCATGTGACCAACTTCACTGATAACCTTGATTACATGAAACAGCTAAAGTGCAGCTTTTTGAAAAGCTGCAGTTACAAAGAGCTTAATTAAAATCAGTAAGAGGAATGAGATGTCAGTAATAATTAAGGCTGTAAAAAAAGCAAGAGAGAGAGAAATCGAGAGGGAAACTTAAAGGGCAACTATAGCAGGCATAAAATAAAGATCTGGGGGTGGAAGGCTGTAATTCCCAGGAAATGATGCAAAATATGAAAAGTCATCACCATTTTGATCAACATCTGTAGTTCCTTAGATTTCTACCACTGCTTTCACTATGGGTACTTTAGCACTGCATGATGATGATGATGATGATGATGATGATGATGACTACCTTTTTCTCCAGCCTGGGTCTCAAAGTAGCTTACAGAACTCAACAAAGATATAGCTGAAAATTCACATCATATGAAAATTAAAAATAAAGTACTAATAGAATTAAAAATGCTGGACCAGTGTGATGCAGTTGTTTGAGCTTTAGACTATGACCTCGGAGACCAGGGTTTGATTCTCTGCTCAGCCATGGAAACCCACTGGGTGACCTTGGGCAAGTCCCAGAAAACCCTCTCAGTCCCAGAAAACCCTGCGATTGGTTCACCTTGGGGTCACCATAAGTCAGAAATGACTTGAAGGCACACAACAAGAATAACAAAAAGAACAATAACTAAAGAACAAGAACAACAAACACAGACAATATCTCTGTTTCATGCCTTCACTCTGTTTCCAACTTATGGTGCCCCAAAGAGACCCTGTCATGGGATCTTCTCAGCAAGAGTTATTCAGAGGGATTCTATCATTGCCTTCCTGTGACACTGAGAGAGTGTGACTTACCCAAGGCAATCCAAGAAATCTACGGCTCAGTGGGGATTTGAACACTAGTCTCCACAAGTCCTAGCCCAATATTAATGAAGACTCTTAGCAGCAGAGTGGGGTAGCTCCTGTTAAAAAATGATTGATTGGTTTTTGATGCCTGTCAAGAATGATTGATGCCTATCGAAGTAATTGATGACTGTCGAAGTAATTGATGCACCTTCCTCACTTGGATGTACAAGGGTGGGACTTCTGGAATGGGTTGTGTGATCCTTCCTTGAATTTACCTCACCACCCAACCTATAGGAACCAGTTTTGGACCCCTCAAACCCACACGGTCAAAACTGACCAATGGGTTAGATTTCCAATTTGTTGTCCAATTGGCCCCAATGGGGTCATATGATACCTCCTGAAGCTAACCTTCATACCTCCAACCAATATAGTCTGGTTTCAGACTCCTCAGCAACACACGCACCAAACCAGCCAATGGGAAGACAGCCTGCAAAGAGATATCTAAGAGAGAAGCAGCCACTTTTGCATGCCCGGACATGTTCTGCAGAGACAACACAGAGGCACTGAACACTCCTCAGAAGCTTACAGAGGTTACTACATTTCCAACAGACCTGAAACCTAGTGTCCAAAATGTTATATGTACACACATCTGATAAAGATAATTGTGCGCAAAAGTTTCTGCAAAAGATGTGGCAGATCATGCTGGATCATGATTCAACAAAAAATGCTGTAATGCAGGTTAAAATAAAATGAAAAATATTTCTGGAGAGTCTGAGACTATGTTGGTGGAGAGTAATAGTAGTAGTAGTAGTAATAATAATAATAATAATAATAATAATAATAATAATAATAATAATAATAATAATTTTAGTTTCTAAGTTGTAACAGCATGGAACAAGTTGTGACGATATACTGATTGTTGAAAGACATGTCCAGGGACCGTATCTTATAACTTTGAAGAACTGGTTCCTATAGGAGAAGTACAGGTTTGTGAATATATCTGAAGAATCATAGTGGAGACATTGTATAAAACAGGTTTTAAAATTATTTTTCTTTACTATTTAGAAATCTGTAGAACTGGTGATAGCACAGCACAACCTTCACAAATCAGAATGAGAAGGAACTTGGGGCTTCCAAGAGGGGATTTAATGATGGCCTGATGGCCCTGTGAATGATCCATGATAAGGGCCCTTTTCACACAGCAATCGCCATGTGAAAGGGCCTCTGAAGTGTCACACAATTGCGAGGAGTGGTCCACATGACATCCTTGCAATTGCATGATGCTGGCAGGGCTGGCAGGCACCGATTGTGCACTATTTCATTTTCAGCTTGTAGCCAAAAATGGTGCATCATTGCACATTGCTCCAGGGCCCCATGCACTTACCATGCATGCAGAGCCTCCGAAGCCACAGTGCTCACGCTTCCTGCCTCAATGCAGCCTGGGAAAATCCCAGGCTACACTGTGGAAGGAAGAGGAGGAGCCCTCACACTGCCTGCTCGCTAGCAGGCAGTAGCTGCAGAGGCAAAGCAGCGGGGATGTGAGAGCCTCTCACAAGAGGCTGCTCGCATGATCCCCATGCCCCAGCACTGGGAAAAGGTAAGGTGCAGAAAGGGCCAAGGAAAGTTTTTGTCAGTGAGATTGCTAGCTGGAGCCACACTCTGGTCAGTGAAACCTACCTTCAGAGAAGAGAAGTGTGGGAGATGTCCCATGTGTGCCCTGGGACCCAGGTCTTCATGTGGAGACTGCTAAAATCATGGCAGTTAGGCAAGGGTCAAAAGAGTGGGCCTTGGGATTGACAACTGGCTTAGCTGTAAAAAGCAAACCATTTTTAGAGGTAGTGGACCAGGTAAAAGTCTCACTTTCTTAACCTTAATAATTTCTGGATTGTTAACAAAGCAAGCTTTCAGACTGGTAACGATACTGATATTTTGGTGAGTTTGCCTTCTTCATATAAATAGGAGAGTAATTGGAGATATCTTTTTAAGACTATTTTAAAGTGATTAAAGGGAAGAGTATTTTTTTCATGCTAAAAGGTTTTACACCTGTTGGTGAATGTGCTCTTGAGGATTTTAAAATTCATTTGGCAAATTAATCTACCAACAGAAAAGTTGATTGTTTACTTGAAAGTAACAAAATAACAAGATTGGAATGACTGTGTCATCATCATCATCATCATCATCATCATCATCACCATCATCATCAAATTCATTTATACCTCAGTTTTTTCCTGGTACAGACTCAAAGCAGCTTACATTTATTTTAATTAAATTTAAAAATTAATTAATTAATTAAATTAAAACAATAAGTTAAAAATAGTTTAAAAAATCACAGAATACAAAAAAACACAAATTAAACAATCAAGAATTAAAATAAGATTCAAATGCATAACTAATGCTCAAAGATCCATAAATTCTGTACAGTTAACAATATACAACATCTTTTATTAGATAGGTAATATTCACACATTGCATGTCTATTAGAATAAAAATGTATTTGCTTGATTGGAGAAAGAAAGTAGGGAGAGTGCCAGTCAGACTTACCTGGAAAGGGAGTTCCAGAGCCTGGGAGCAGCCACAGAGAATGCCCATAGCTGTGTTTCTACCACATGCATCTGTGAAGGTGGTGGGACACAAAGAAAGGCCTCTTCAGCAGATCCCAAAGCCCAGGCTGATACATAAAAAAACAAAACAAAACACTTTTATGCTTTTCATTGTCTTTACAGATATAGCAATAGTGGACTAGGAGAGTAGACATTTACTCAGAGTGTGTCTAGCAACATAAGTGGGGCCAAATACCATGTTGGTCAGATCCATGGTTCTCATGTCACATTTGAAGTTCTGAGTCACTCCCAACTGGACAGACTTAGCATTGAGGTGGAATTTCCAGCATCACAAGCCAAGAGGATTCCCACAACAGTGTTAAAACTCTACTGGCTAACTCTGAAAGAGAGGCTGTTGAGCAATGGCAGGGAGAGACAGCACATCAGTAGAATCTGACAGCTGTTGGCTGGCAGTTCACTCAAAGATGGGTAAATTCAGGGAACTACACAAATAAATATTGAACTTACACAACCCTCTAACTTCTCTAAACCAGCAGGACAGACCTTTGCCCTGTGATCTTCTGAAGGGTCAACACCCTTAGGTGTTACCCCTTCAGCTGTGCCCACAGAAGCCCTTCTTTCATCTGCTAGGTCCCTCAGCAACTACAGTCGGGTAAAGGGTTTACACTTGCTGGCAGAAATGCTCTGTGGGCCTGAGTTCAATGAGATAGATGTTATAAGGAAGTCCTATATGTAGACTCAACCTAACGATAGCAGCAGCAGCAGTAGTGAGAGGCAGCACTTGTTATTCACTGCTACTTTTCTACAAGAATTGCGGGAGGTCCATTCCCTCTTTATAATGTGACCTCCATTGTTGTTAGTATGTAACAAGCTACCTAAGCCCCCAACCTGCTTTAGAACCTGTTTCCCTACTTAGCATGCCTGGAAGATACCAAATGTACAGTGGCTTAATAGCAGAAATCTATTGGTGCACTGAGTAAATGTTTGTATGTTTCCCAAGGTCAACCAGTGATAGCAGAGAAGGCAGGCAAAATTTGCTGGGTACACATTCCTTTTTTTCCCTCATAGTCCTTTACCTCATGCTACCTATATTGGCACATCAAGGCAATTTCTGATTATTATTTTTTTCCTGAGAAAACTCAGATGGAAAGGAGAAGTATGCTTCTTTACAAGTTCCTTTGCTGCTTCCTAACCCAAAATGAGGATGCCAGGAAAATTATTATAATTTCTTAAAGCTAGATTTAATCAATCTGTAAACTAGACACAAAATGAAGTTTAATTTGTTAAGTTGGAAATCTGTATCTTTTCAGATTTTTAATCTATTCCATATTCTTTTCCATATGGCAGATAATAGACTTAGAAGTAAGTCAAGAGGAACTCTGGAAATTGACTTGGCATATCTGCCTACTTGAAAAAGAGGAAGGGGTTACTCAAAGTGGCAAAAGCTCAGTGAACACAGTAGAGGCCTAGCTGGTTACTTCTTAAATTCAAAAATGTAATATTGAGCTTCCTCACAGGTGTCATTTACTGCCAAGAAGGATAATAATGGGGGTTTCTTCTGTCTCCTAAATTAATTCCTCTAGTTCTGAATTTGTCTCTGTCAGTAATTCTCTGAAAATCCTGCCCTGAGGAGGTTTGTCCTCGGTTGCCTTCAGAGGTTGTCTTTTAGAAAAAGTCTTTCTAATACTAGCCATCCCTACTTTGTTGAACTCAGCTGTTGTTTTATTCTCCCTTATTCTTTCTTCTAGCTTTTAAAGTATTTTATTCATAAAATATAATCACAAAATCATAAAGTTGGAAGGGACTGCAAGAACCATCTCATCTAACCCCCTGCCACGCTAGAATACACAGCCAAAAGCACTCGGGAAAGATAGCCATTCTAACCATTAAAACTTTTCTGATGTTATTAACAATGGTGGACTACAAATACTTTGAATGATACAAAAGACAGAGGTCATTAGATAGGTTTATAGAGAACAAGACATGACACTGGAAGAAGCAAACCTTGAGTATGAATGGCTGAAGCTAAAGGCTATATAAAGATAGCTGGTTACACTTTTTGTGTTATTAACTGGAAGATTAAAGGCCGTAGAAGAGGGGGAAAAGGCTGTGTGAGCAAACTGAAGTCAAGAAATTCTAACATGGAAAATCCTGCTTCCTTTATACTGAAGCCATGTATTTTTGCAGTGATCAGAGGGAATAACAGTTTGAAAGCCAGCATTATCTTTCAACCACGGGGTGAATTCAGAATGTTTGGTAGATGATGAATTCTAAACATTGGAAACGGGAATCAGATGTTCTGACTTTCCATTTACTGTGGGCCTCTACTCTAATTCTCCTTCTCCTCCACATATTTGTTCCCCCAATTCATTTGCAAAGTCTGCATTGTTATTATAGGGCATGGTCAGATAGCATTAAAAAGAGACTGGACCTAATCTAAAGCAATCAAAGTTTGTTTGTTTTTTATTTTAGATGGCTATGTGGAGTGTCTAGCCTCAGTACCTCTAAATAACAGATTCTGGGTGGTAAAACTCAGGGAGAAACACTGCTTATATGTGTGCAGAAAATGGAAGCTGTGGCATACCAGAGGAAAGGGAATGGCAATAGGTTTTCTGACAAAATATCTGACAAAACAGAAAAATTAGAGCAGAACAAATAGCTCTGCTCATCCACACTCAAAGTGTGCCAGTCAGTGGTGACTGGTGGGTCCTATATCAGTTGAAAAGTGAAGAATTGATACGAAGTGCTGAACTTGTTTCAGTCATAGGGTGCACCACCATGGATAGCTCTTTGACAGTTTAAACTAAAATCAGGAGCAGATTCACCTCAAGAACCTCCAGCTTACACTGTTTCCCATATTCCTTTCCTCTTTACCATTGTACCACTGTTAACATTATTAGTTAAATTAGGATATAGGGTAATGACAAATATACTTTTTTAAAAAAAAATGTGATGCAGGTTCAAAAACAAGCTATCCAAATACCTTTAATCTGAATATACTAAATTATAGGGGGGAAATTCAATAGAAATTCCAAAAGTTTCCAAAAAAATGAAAAGCTGCTGAGAATAAAAAACAATAATTGCAAAAAGCAGTCTCTAATAACTCAGGAAGAAGGTTCAAAGAATATGGAGCAACAAGAATAAAAAAGTGAAACTGCAGCAGAGAGGAGGAAACTCTTCACTGAGTGAGAAACATGCTGTTCACAGGATGAAGATCCTGAGTATGGGAGTAAAGAGAAAAAGGGCTGAAATATAGGGTGGTGCTTGATTACGCAGAGCTGTAAAGGTTTATACAGGAAGTTTTTATTGAATCCTAAAAGGAATAGACAATCAGTTAAGGGACATCAATAGCGGAATGACACTACCCAAATGTTGGGCTGAATGTTGAATAGCAACCAGAGGGCAAAAATGACACCATGGAAGACCAGTCAAAAGACTGTGATGGTCAAGTCAGAATTACTGTACACCAAAAAAAGTAGGAAAATCTAATCAGTCTTGTTTAAGACTCAATTCCAAGCCAGGGCAGCAGTTTTTGAACTACATGGCTTCAACTGCTACTCAATTCTTGATGGTCTACACATATAACAAGTAGATTTTTGGGATACAGAGACTATAAGAATTGCTTCTTGCAGAGAACAGTAAGTGCAGAACATGCACCAATACACAGAGCAGGAGTGCTGGAAACCGCAGTGCCTGGGCCACATGCTATATAAGCCCTTTGCATTACTCCCAAGCCCCCCCAAAACCACCCCACACCCTAAAAATTGGTTGAAATATTTCCCTAACGTTGTATAAAACAAAACAAACAAAACACAAACATGGTAGTTTAAGAAATTCCCCCCAACACCCTCTTAAACCACATCCCCAAATGAAGTGGCCAATTTGCAGCAGAAATGAGAATGCATGAGACCTGCCCATACAACTTGCGAGGAAGAGTGTGGAGATGGACGGTTGACCTGTTCCCCCTGTATCTTTGTCCACCCCAATATAGACTTTTCCAAAGTTAAGTTTGTTCTACATTTGTGTCTCAAACCCATACATTAATTCTGTTCCAGAAAACTAGGAATATTGTCTCTGAAATTCCTTACTCTCTCTGACTTATAGGTTGACTGTGATCAACACCGCAGGGAAACTTTGCTCCAGAAAACATCTGTAGAGCAGTTAAATAAAGCTGCAGCCAAGAGTTAATGAATATGTAGACTCAAGTCTCTGGTGTGGCTAAATTTAATTATATGGTACATGCAAGCATTTAATTTTATGAAGGTGAAAATAGGATCCCTTGCAATGGAATCACCATCAAAGTGCGAAATTTTGCAGAGTTAATGTGCCTCAAAATAGATTCTTTCCTTAGCCATTCAAGCAGGAGAAAAGAAAGAAAATATCTGACTCACAAAGGAATTAATATCTGCCCCACCCTGTGTCAACCATAATCTCCCTTGAGTTTCAGAGCAATTGAAACAAAAATCCAGGCACATCAAACTTAATCTCTAATATTTCTAGTCACGCGTGATGCTTCACTACCTGTGTGAGGCAAGACAGCATGAAGGGGCATACGTATGCAAAGGGACATTATTTCACAGAAGGAAACACAAATAGGAAATCAGAAATAAGATATTACATCATGGACTCTCCCTAAACTGCAAACCCCAGGATTCCATAGGATGTTGAAAGTGGAATAATGGCGCTATAGTGTAGTTCAGAAATGGCCAATGTAAGTAATACACACCTAAGAACAATTTTCCCCCATCATCTATTTAATTGTATTCCATCATGATGCAGTATTCTAAATTGACCATACAATCATAAAGTTGAAGTCAAGGCTCTGTGAGCTGGAGGGCTATATTTTGGGATAAGTAACATTGGATGAGTTGTATCACTGCTAGTAGTATTATCCTGTAAATATGGCTAGCCTAAGTCAACAGTCACATCAGCAGGACTATTCAGGAAGAAATCAGTCTTGGCCTGTAGGCTCTGAACACCCTTCTTTCTTTGTCTGCTTTTATCTGCCTTTTCATCTTCTCATATATTGCTTTGTATAATTCAATGACCTTTTGTTTGCTTTAATCTCCCTTTCCTTCAGTTTGACCTTCGGCACTTTCTCTCACTTACTGCTGCCTTTTATGTAGATTGCTGTTGGGCCTGTGCACCCAGTTCAGTTCCCACTTGCTCCTTGGCACTTCTTCTTTTGGCCTCTGTTCAACTCTCTGTTGGCCTCTTGCCTTGTTGTTCTCCTTCCTTCTTATAGCCTGTAACCTTTTGTCCTTGCCAGTGTTTGAAAACAGCCAGGTATACGCAGACTGTTTTCATCTGGACATCTTGTTGTTTTCAGGACAACTTATATTGCATAGGGGTCCTCTTTAATCCTTATGGTTGAACAATTTTTGATGCAACAAGGAAGAGTTGAAATAAATGATGTTCTGAAAGCTATCACGCTGAGCAGGTTTGAATATTGATTGTGACCAGTTGCTGTTCTCTGTTTTTGCTTGTGCTTGCCTGCTTGTATTTTGAATCATAAAATTTGTCTGCAGTGATGGAAGGAAAGGTAGGGATAATTTACCCTCATTCTTTCTGAGTGATTCTCAGCATCTTCCTTCTTGCTCTACCTATCCTGATCCCTCTGTGACATAAACTGATACTCTTAAGGATATTTTCTGCACCCTTTATCTTCCCATGAGTGTCTTCTCAGCAATTCCTTAGAGTACAGCTAGATTAGAATAACACCCTGAGTAACTTTCCTTTCTTAGAATGGAGTTCCTATAATAAAGCCTTTAGTCTGTTTCTCTAAGCCCAGGCTTTCCAAATGATGTGCTGTGACAGGTTGGTGTGTCGCCTGAAGTGTGTAGGTGTGTCATCTACAATCTTGGAAATATATGTTATTATTTATAAATCATATATTTTTAAAAATATATAAAAGGTTTTCCTGAGATATGTTGTGTCCCCATATATTTTGTTATTACAATGTATGTATGTGCCTGTATCTCTTATATGGGGTTAGTTTAACCTTTGGTTTGCTAGTAAAACTGAATTACTGTCTCACGAAATGATGCGTGTCTAAAAAGTGTGTCACCAACATGAAAAGTTTGGAAAGCTCTGCTCTAAGCCATTAATGTCTTTAAGAGTAATACATCAGACTGTATACCTGACAGATCAGCCACAGCGCTATGTAGTTTTGATGGGTCAATTTAACAGGGAGGCTTAATTGAAATGCATTGATAAAGTATATGAACACTATCAGAGGTTGCACACGTGTGCAAGGCTCAGTGACTTGTGCCAGCTTGTGGAAGCTCACAAAGAAATCAATAGTGCAACATTGTAACTAAATTGACCATATTAAAACCTTGTGCCTTATCTATTCCATCTTTTTTTTTTCTTATTGGTCATTGACTGAAATAAATAAATGTGTTTACATATAAAAAATAAAATTTTAATCTCATCCCAGGGAAGAGCATGAGCGTCACCACTGGCAAGACTAGGCACCAAGAGACATGCATACTGATATCAGGAATTTAGAAGCAGATGGAGATGATAACAATAAAGTTTTCCTACTGAAAGTTTCTCATGTAGGACCAAGAATATTCTCAAAATATTTTTTGTCCATCTCTATATTCTTTTTTAGCACACTGATACATGAAGACAATCCTTCATCACTCTTTATGTACTTTTGAAATGCCCAGTAATAGTGGAGTACCTAGTAATGAATATAGCTGCTAGCAGGGTGAGGAATGTGCAGCCCCAAAAATGTTGATGGATCGTAACTCCCAGCATCTCTTGCTAGCATAGCCAGTGGTAGGGGATTATGATAATTATTGTTTAACATTGAAAAAGCCACATGTTTCCCACTCTCGTGTTTGGGGGCATAAAGAATTTGAGTCAGAAACATATCTTGGATAAGAAAGAGTAAACACCAAATAACATTGTAGCATAGTTTCACATTGGTAAATAATAATTGACTGGCATCCTGTTAGTAGCATACACTCAAATGAGTAAATCCTATACCTGTATTATGGCCACTGTGGAGACCAGTGTTTCTGTCCTCCCTCCAGAAGTCAAAGCCTCTTCACCTTCCATAGAGCCATGGAAGAGAGTTGGGAAAACCACAGAAGTATTGGATGATACAAAATGGTTACCCATCCATTGAGACCTGTGGGGGACTCCAACAGCCATGGATGCTGTAACTGATTTCTGCTTGGCTAAAGGACATAGCAAGATGCTTCTGTGATCCCCTCTCCTCCAGGCATGGATGGCCATGGGTGAGGACTTCAGCAGCAATATATTAGATATGGGTGGCAGTAGTAAATGTCTCAGTGCGGTATAGTTCCTCATGCAGAACTATTATGCTATGCTGAGCCATGCAGGATTGTAGCCATTGTGTGACATGAATACCAGAACTGAATTGTTCTGCTTCTGTTCTCCAGTGAGCAATATCCTCATTTTTCTATAATTAAAAAGTGTACTATACATACAGGATTTTTGATCTCCAAGCAGCTCAAATTGTTCCTTTATTGTTGAACTTGTTGGCATCATTTTTTTGTCAAAGACTTGCATGCTTGCTAATTTCAATGCAGGGACTCAAAAAAGTGTAAACTAATGGTCTCCTCTCTGCTATGCCACTTTATTAAAAAATATAATTTCCTTGCAATTTAGTGATAATTGCTTCAAGCTAATTAGGAGAGTGGAGGTTTCTATGGATCAGAGAATACTGTTAATTAACAACATAGCAAATTAATACGGATCTGTCTATAGGCTTTGATATATAGCTTAAATATATTGTATCAACATATGGGTTTAATATAAGCTTAATTCTACTATTCACTAGGGAATATTTTCAAAGGACAGTGTGCTTCTGTGTAGATACGAGGTTGGTACAACTATAACTGTATAGTTGCGTATATGGAGTGCTGGTGGGTAGAAACATTTTAGATGGTGAAGCCCATCACTAATTGTCAGTTCACATAAACTACCAGCAACACAGTTATTTAGATGACATCTCAACTCATATTTTTGGCGTCATTTTGATGAAATCCCTTTCCTCCAATGAGGGTTGATGTTTGACATGGTTTACATGTGTCTAACGTAGTAGAATGCATGGTTATAAAAAATATTACTTCTTCCAGCGTCTTTACTTTTCTTTTCAAAGTTTTTAAATTTAAAATGTATCAAAGAAGGAAAAGCATATTTAGCATGAAATGAGTCCAGTGATGTGAAGCAGGAATATGAAATATTAAAGAGAAAGGTAGTGAAAATATGGGTAAATAAACTGGCTTTAGAAAACAAATATACATGTAGTGGGAGATTTATGGCATGTTGTTTGGGTGGACTAATGATGTCCCTTGCGTTTGAACACAACTTGTTCAACGTGTTGTTGTTGTTCTTGTTGTGTTCTTTCAAGTTGTTTCCAACTTATGGCAATCCTATGGTGAACCTATCATGGGGGCTTCTAGGGCTGACATTGTGTGACACACTCAAGGTCACCCAGTGGGTTTCCATGGCTGAACAGGAAATTCAAACTCTCTTCTGCAGGGTTGCAGTCTATGCTCAAATCACTACATCACACTGCCTTTCTACAACAAATTTAGGCCATTTCCACTCTACACTGGTATAGTGCTATTATTCCACTTTCAACATCCTGCGGAATTCTAGGGTTTGTAGTTTACAAAGAGCAATCTGGCTGAGAATTCTAAGTGTCCCGTCCTAAACTGCAGATCCCAGGATTCCATAGGATGTGTAGGGTGGAAATGGACTAAGACTCTTTAAATTTTATAGAACACAAAGTTCCCTGCAAAAAAGATCAAGAACAACATTTTAAAAATGTTTGAAAATTACGTGCAAGTGTTTGCACACTTACATATGCATACATATGCAGATCCATTCAGAAACAGAAATATATTGAATGTATATTCCCACTCTTTGCCCCTGCCCCCATATATAGTGTCAGTGTCATGTATTTTCAAAACTGATTCATAATATACATTTTAAAGAGAGAAAAAGCAAAGAAATCTGGAGGTTTTTTTCAATGGAACTCAAGTGACATCAGGTACAAAGCATTACCAAAATTTGATGGTGGTCCCATTAAATCACTTACCAAGTTTGGTTATTCTGTTATCAATAACATAAGAAAAAGAAAGAATGAAACAACTGGAATATTTTCTCTCTCATTCACTTCCCCTCTCCAAAAGAAAAAAGAAAAAAAGAGACCACTGAAAAAGCAACCCAAATGTTTCCTGCTTCTTGCTCTTCCTCTTTTTCTTCAGCTGACATTGCTCTGCAACATACAGATGAAATTGCTTTCCTTTCTATCTATTACATATTTTACCTGCCAAGTGGCACACTGCAGTCCATTGGCCTACACCTTCTGCCACCCTTTTACTTTATTATGTCAAGCAAAAGAGCTTTCATTAAGCCCCTCGTTTTATTCTGTAATCAAAGTACTTTTTAATCAAGGTTCTTAGGACTCTCTGTCACCTCAAGGTACCAACAAATCTTGTAATTCATGATTTCTCTTCCCAGCCCCCTGGACCAACAAAATATCTATGTTCTTAGATCATTTTGTGGACCACATGAATTAAGACTTCTTGCTCTGCTCCATGCATCTTGAGCTTGCTCCGGTAAGGTGAAGGAAATCTGTTCACCAGTGGCAATACCTAAAGTGGTGAGCAATAGAAAGCATATGTGCTTGTCATATTACAGCCTTCATTGTATGAGGAATAAATTGGTCCCAGTTGGAAGGAGCAGGGGAGTATCAGACCAATATAGTTTAAGTAAGACAGGGTATTTACATGTAGCAAAAGGTGAGGGGGAGGCATAGATACATGATATTAGTATAATGGTGAGACGTTTACATCATTAACAAAATGTAAATGTGGAAGACCATGAAACTTTGCTGTTTATACATTGTAATGGAATTTGATAGATTCTAGGAGGAGAATTCACTTCATAATGTGCTCTGGAGACAAATGCTTTCAAGCACACTTTTTTAAATGTGTGAAATATTCTTCTTTCCTCTTTCCCACATTCTAAGATTGCATAGCCTAAGGACAGACAGATATATCTTCATGTGGTGCACCTTGTCATCTAAGCTGCTCTCCATGAGTAGAGCTTAAGTACTGATGATGGCAGACTGTGATTAGGAGCTGAATTACAGTGAGGGTTGAAAACTCATGGCTTTTAGACTGCAGGCAGCTCTGTTCATTTTGTGATCCCTGAAATTATCCTCACCCACCTACCCACTTTTTTCCCCCATAAAAGCTGAAGAACCATACTTCTGAAAGTCTCTAAGAGTGCAAATTAATCTCAGGTCATGTTGCTTCTACATGCCTCTTTAGATAAAGATAAAAGTGATTTTAAACTAAGAGTACACTTTTAGTTGCTTCCATTTTCACTAGGAAGGGGTGTTTGGGTCAGCACTGGGGCCCAGTGGATCAAACTTGGCCCCTGATCCTCCAAATCTGCCCAGCTATAAGGTCATCATTGTGGAAGTCACTGTTTTCTATTATATTTTCTTTCCAGCTAAAGAAGGATGTTTCCTGCACTAGGAGTGAGATTAGTGTAAAGCTGTACTTTCAGCAGAAGCATTCTGATGGGTGAAAAGACTGTAAGATGTGGTAAAGTTGTGTTCCTTCCTTAAATTTTCCATCGCTTGCTCATAGCTCTATGATTCTGTTCTTTTTGCTAGTATATCTTCACTGACTAACATTGTTACTAGCACTGGTTTTCCCCAATATAGCTCAGCTTACATTCACTGCAAGCCTGAGTCATGCTTCATAAATATCATTTTGCAACTGTGGCAAAAAATGTAAAAATATATTAAATTAAATCAAGATTTTAGATGTTTGCCATTAAATCAGGCTTTCCCAGCTAATTCTCGGTAAACTTATGACCTGCTCATGCTGAGGTTGCCTCTGACCTACTTTTGGACATCTTCCCAGGCAGCGTCCCTTCTCCACATGGCTTCTCAGCCATAAGTATATATAACTTAAATTCATGCCAATTAATATTTGCCAATTAGACCATATCAAAACATGGGGGTGTATGACTGCTAACACTTTTTCTCAGTCAAATCATGAAAGAGGTTTGAGGAAAGCCAAAGGACCAAATTTAGATGAGATTCTGTGCATTCTTTCCATGATAAATGTCCATATCCATTCAAAATGAATGAAGAACATTAGATGACCTTGGAAAGATTGTTTTCCAAAGATCAATTGTCTCATAAGCAGAGGTGCATTCACACTACCCAATTACAGTGCTATTATTCCATTTTAACTGTCATGGTTCCATCTTTTGAAATTCTGGAGTTTGTAGTTTACAGAGGGGTCTTTAGAATGCTAATATTTCACCAAACTACAAACCCCAAGATTCTATAGAATGTTGTCATAGCGGTTAGAATATGGTGCTGTAATTGTGTAGTGTGAATGGACCCCGGAGGTGTGTTGGAAGTAAAAAGAAGAAAAAGAAAAAAAATAGCAATGCATGTATCAATTATTAGTAAGAGGGAAGTGGATAAATGTGTAGGATCTGTTATTTTCTTCAGTATAGTTATTAGATCTATACATCAAGCCCTGGTTTCTTCCTTTCTACCTGAGATCACGTTCTCCTTCTTTCTTTCAGGAAGATAGTCAGTTTCTTTGTTCTCTTTGCCTAAGAAAAGGTCCCATCCACAGTTATGGCTGCTACCTTATGTAATGAACTGAAGGCAGTTTTGGGGTCTTCTGTTATCAAGGGTTCGTCCACACCACACCATTATACTACTGTGATTCCACTTTAACTGCTATGGTTTCATCCTATAGAATATTGTGATTTTCAATTTCAGGAGGTATATTTAGAATTCTCATCTGGAGACCTCTAGCACCACACCAGACTACAAACCCCAATTATGTAGCCATGGAAGTTAAAAATGGAATCATAGTGCTACAGTTCTGTAGTCTGAAGTCTAGTTTAATTATTTTGTTTATCTCATGTTCTATCCTTGGATATATTTCCTGAGACATTAAAAGAATGATTTTCTTTTTACCTTACTGTAAGTATCCAGGGTAATTACACCTGTTTTTATCATAAGCTCACATTGCACTCTGCTAGCATAAATAACAAATTCCCTTATAATCTCAGCTTTTTAAACACCAATGACCTTTTTTTTCCTCCCTCTGTTGTTGTACATGAATCCTAAATTATAAGTAAGTTATCTATAAGAGGAAGAAATGGGAAATATAGTCAACAGTTTTCAAGTGTACGCTCATTATGATTCCTTTCACATCCTGATAACGCATCTGTGTAAGTCACCCTTTATTTTAATTTATGAATCATTCATGTAGCACACAAAGTCTTCATGCTAAAAAGGTCTTCACAATACTGATGCATTGCATGCACTGTTTTTTTTTTCTTTTCTAAAATGAATTTACCTCCTAAATTAACATTTGACTGATAGATTTGTGTGGTAAAATACTTCTGTCCTGTGGAAAGAAACCTAACCCTGAGACTGGTTTATAATTTAAATTGGAATACGGATGAGTTTCGTAGAAGGATTTGGCACTTAGAGAAAAAGAATGGAATTACATATGCTAATATACGCTTACCAGAGCCGTTCCTAAAGACAATATCTTAAATTATAAATGCATGACCAATTAAATTTTAGATTTTTTCCATATCAGTTTGTATCCTTTCTTTGCTATTTGTTGAAAGGTGTTGACAGGAAAGAGGAATAAAGTATGCTCCAAAGCAACAGACATTGCTGGCATGGTACATTACTGTGTGACATTACTTTCCTCACTGTAGGCCACTTCCAGTGAAGCTCTTTGTAGGTTTAAAACATTATGAGAGGTTCATGGGATGTCATGTACTAGCCCTGCCTCATCCACTATCAGCACTCCAGCAGTGGCTACATATTGCACTAGGTCGTACATACAAACTGGCTTGTCAACACAGTATAAAGTGGGCAAAATCTGATCTATGGCATGTGCCCTGCCAAATCTTTTTCTGTGCTATCTCCACACAACTCTTTTTATGGAGGTAAAAATCAACCGTATCTCTTAGAAGACTATAGGACCCATGGGTCACTGTTTAAGTAGGTCAGAGGATCTCACTGCATTAACAGTATAATAAATACAGTTTTCATAATCAGAAGTAGAATTCTGCCCCCTTAAATGGGGAGTGGGTGGCATTTTTTGGAGTCTGTGAAGTCTCCATAAGATTCCAGAAGTAGAAAATTGGCCACCAGACCTGTTGAAATTGCCCATCTTTGATGCTGTGAGGATGTGTAGACCCTGTCATAGTCTGTTGGATGTGTATTGCAATATGTAAGACAATCAGTATAGGAAAATGCTAGAGTCATTAGAGAGCTACAAAGTATCAAGTGTTAATTGTTGATTGCATCAATGTACCACTTGAAGCTTGCTTGTGTATTCCAATATATCAAATGGTTAACTGTTTTATTCCTCTTTGGTACAATGTATCCAGTGAGGGAAGAGAAGATCACAGCAAGCGAAAATGAAAAGATCAACAGATGTTTTGAGAACTCAGTGTCTAAAGATAAAGGCAGGAAATACGTTCCTGATCCAAGGATGAAAGATGGGTAAACAACTGCAAGTCTGGAAAATGTCCGAAGATGTGGGGTAATGTTAAATTTGTGATCCTTCTGTAATCATGAGTTTGCACACCCAAATTTGCATGGAAAAGTATAAAACCTATGAACTCAATGCATGCTCTAGTTTCTGCAACTTCAGAAGAAATGTGCTGTGTTGCTTGCTTTGCTACAGATAATGATTGCTGTCTACTTCAGAGTGGAGTTTGTGGATTGTGAGTTATCGACAGCATGACAGATGTTAAGCAAAGGATTTAACATAAAAGCACCCATATTGACAAAAAGGTAGTTCCAGAAGGGGAAGGGAACAATTATAGAAGAAAATGTCAGAAACAAAGCAATATCTAAACCAGAACCTCAGTTAGAAACTTAGGAGATTCAAATTGCAACTATTCCCTTTTGGGGCAAGGTGGTGGCTGGAAAATTTACAGCATTCTTGAAGGAAACAGATTATCTCACCCCATTTCAGTTTAATTTCTCATCAGACTATGGTACTGAAATGGTATTAGTTGTTCTGATTGATGACCTACTGAAGGAGAAATATAGGAGGAATGCTAATCTGTTGATCTTCCTGGATCTCTTAATGGCTTTTCATGCTATTAGCCATTGTATCTCACTGGACTGGCTCTGTGACATGGAAGTAGAGGCACTGTTCTATAGTGGTTCCAAATCTTTCTAGAAGGTCAGTTCCAGAGAATAATGTTTTAATATTCCTGTTCAGCCCTGTGACAATAAAGCTGTCCCCCATGTTGTTAAATATGTAAGTGAAGTCACTGGGTGAAGTAGGCCATAAGATGATTTGGAGGGAGGTACAATCAGTATGTTCTTGGTTCTATTTCTCCTTGTCATTTAAATCAGCTGAGGCTGTTTAGATGGTTTCTGGTTTTTGTAATGGGCTCCATTAGATCTGAAGCTTAATCCCGATAGTTCAAGAAATTCTGTTATTTCCTTCTTCAGTTGAGCCTGTACAGATATTTTTTCAGGCATCTGTTGAATTCTTACAACTTCAACTGTCCCATGCTGAGGATCTCCTGTTGCTCGCTGTAAAAATACATCAGATTTATTTTCAATGGTAGATTTAAGTTGCCTAAGTTGTGAAGTACATCGTCTTCAGATAAATCTCCTTCCACTTTGGAATAATGTGTGTGTGTGTATGAAACACTATTTCCGCCCCCCCCTTTTCTCCAGTGTTATTATTTCATGGCCATCTAGTGTTCAGTATGTTCTCACACAAAACAGCTTGTATTCCTAAACATTAGATAAGGACTGTTCCCACGTAAACTTTCTCAGAACAGTGAAAACTGGCACAATACCAACCAGCAAGCAGACCATTAAGATTGCCTTAAAAATAAATTTTCAAAAATTCCAAGCATGATCATTTTACAAATATCATTAATATCTTTTTCAGTTCAATATATAAGCCATATAAGATATATTGTATATAAGAATATATAAGCCATCTTTCACTCCAGTTAGCAAAGGCAAAATCAGTAACAGTTGATGTAGAAAGAAAAAAAGAACAAGAGTCCTTAATCCAAAAACAAACAAACAAACAAAAAATCCAAAATCAAAGTCCAAAGGTTAAAAAAAAATGAGCTACCAGAAAATAATAGTCATATCCCTTAATAATCCAAAAGTAAGTTCCAAAGTAAAAGAAGAAGGAAAAACAATTTTGCACATTTAGCTTATTATTTCCATGGGAGTCAAAAGGAGACACTGTTTCTTTAAATCCTGCATTGCATGAGTTGTCTTCTTTCAGCAACACGGTTAATAGAATCAAAATGTATGCATAGAAGAGGTCCAGACACAATTAGTGTAATGTCCTTATGGGGAGTGGAAAACCCTCACCCCCGGCTCCACCAAAGCATGTGATTCTCCTCAGCCTTGGAACCACTGTGGTCACTCTGTTCCTGAGTGGACATCTAGCTGATCCCAATTTCAGCTGGATCAGAGTCTTCTGACTTTTGGTATATCACTACCTTAACAGGGGAAGCCCCCCACTCTGCCTTCAGGCACTTTGGGATTTGTGATCTAGTGGTGAGGTTTGTGATCTTGTGTCTAGGATGATCTAGATCACATCCTCCGTTAACATGACTGGAAGCTGAAATGTCTTAAATCTCTTTTTAACTCATTCTCATTCTATGTTTTTACGCTCACTTATTTTTATTGTTTTAAATTGATTAACTTGTTTTAATGTTATTTGTGCGTTGCCTTGAGATCTTTTGACATGCACTGGGATATAAATAGTTTAATAAGTGAAAATGAATTAAAATAAATAAAAAAAAAATCAGATGATTTAACATGTGCATTTCAAGGCAAGCTTGCACAAATGTGAATGTGCTCCATGGGTACCATAAGGATTGCTCATTTAGCTATAATATCTATTACACCATGACCGGACTACTGCAATGACTATATGAAGATGGCTTAGAAACAACAGCCTGTCCAAACTTCAGAAGATAAATTTCAAGTATTTCTGATTTGTTTTGTTCAGTGGCTTCTGACCCATTTCTAAGCCCTCTTATGTGTCCTTAGGTGTGTTTGGTTTTTTTGTGGCTGACCTGAGAGTCCATCTTACCTCTATCCTTCCTTAAGTTTTTTAATTTTAAAAAATTATGTCTCTCCTCACCCTTCTTAGTTGCTTCATGTGTGGATTTGAGAGAGAGTGTGTTTTGGAGAGATTGTTCCCCCTCCCCCACTATGCTTCACATTGATGTGTGTCAAAGCAGAAGGGAAGGATATACATTATCTTAATAAAATCAGAAAGAATGTGTGTCTATTTCACCACACAGATTTGAAGGGAAGCCAAAGAAGTTTTAATAAGTATACCAAAAGTAAATTTTGAATCAAATGGTGCCAGTTTTGCTCGGAAGATGCTGCTGAAAAACTTTACACCATTGTTGCTTTCTGCCCAATTCAAAGGATGAAAAGGAGGGGTGATAATGGCCTTTACTGAAGGGGCTGTACATAGTTAATGCACTCTGCATGAAAAGCGTACATGGAGAATGTGCAATTTCCTCCATGGAAATGAAATTCATGTCAGAAATTCATCTTCTGGGAACCGTTCTTGAGAAATGACTTGATAAAGGATACACTAGGTGCACACTTCATTTGCCAAATGTAAGACAGCTTACTCGAATGTTAAAACTCGTGGTTTAAATGCTCAGTTAAATCACAATGTTTGTTCATAATTATTGCTTTTTTTTTCTTTTTTCTTTTTTGGAAAAGGTCAAATTATACAATTCATGTCTTCATGGAACAGTACATTAGCCATATGTTTCACAGATATACCTGTTCAAAGTGTGCACTATACAATTTTTGTCCGAAAAGATCCTGGAAACTGTGAGCACAATGTAAAGTTGTGTTTATATAAAGTATCTATGATACTTTTCCACTATACTTTAATATGCTGCCAAGATTAATTGAGGTAAAATGTTTATTATCTGTTGGGCATATTAGGAACGGAAAGAGTAGAATTGAGGGTACTTATCAGCATCTTTGTCTAATGCATAGAAGTGTTCAAGAAGAATCTCAAAATGACTTAGGAGAAATGGCTTTGCTCTGTCACCTCCATGACTCCCTATGGACAGTTATCTCCTACATTTTCAAGCGCTTGTAAACAGCAGAAAATTACTTCTAAGATTCAAACCAAAACTGTTTAAAAATCAAACGTGAATGACTCTGATTGTCATGTGTGATGTTCCGCAGCCATTATAACTGTTATTGAATGTTTATTATGTACATTATGTTGAGTTGTTGTGTTTTCTGATGTTCTGCAAATATGAATTTAAATGTATTAGTTTATAGTACATCATCTGTTGTGGGAAAATGTTTTTGGAAAGTTGAAGGCACCTGGAAACTGGCTGATAGTCTGAAAGAGAGCACCAGAAAACAAAAATGTGACATTGATTGAGACAGTTGGAGTTAGCTGTTGGTAGCAGACGTATAGATGTGGTAGGGTGTTGACGTCCGAGATAGTAGGGTCAACATTGTTTATGGTTTGGTTAAATGGTGAGGATGGATTTTTTTAGTTGTGGAAGCTGAACAGTGAAGAAAGCTGATAGGAAGAAAATCAACTTATTTGAAATGTGATGCTGGAGAAGAGTTTTGCAGATATTCTGGATGCTCAAAAAAGAAAAATCAATGGATCTTAGAACAAATCAAGTCTGAACTCTCCCTAGAAGCCAAGATAACTAAATTGAGACTGCAGTATTTAGGACATTTCATGAGAAGAAAACTCACTAGAGAAGACAATAATCCTTGGGAAGTTGGAAGGAAAGAAAAGAGGAAAACTCCATTACAGGTTAATAAATTGAAGAAGCCACAGCCCTGAGTCTGCAAGACCCGAGCATGACCCTTGAGGACAGGGTGACAGTCTCTCCTTCGTAAGTCCATTGACTTTGGCTATAAAATCTAATAGATTACAGTTAAGAGCAGGAATATACAGGGATTTTAAATAATAAAAAAATTAGGTTGTTGTGGGTTTTTTGGGGCTTTGAGGCTGTGTTCTATTAGTATTTTCTTCTGATGTTTCACTTGCACCTGTGGCTGGCATCTTCAGAGATCTTCTGAAGATGCCAGCCACAGATGCGGGTGAAATGTCAGGAGAAAATACTAATAGAAAATGGCCTCAAAGCTTGGAAAACCTGTAGCAACCTATGCATTCTGGCCATGAAAGCCTTCAACTTTACAATAAAAATATTGTCATCTTCATAAGTTTATTGTATTAGCCAAAAAGCATGACAAATATTTCATGAGAAACAGCATAAGAAAGTGCTTCTGTACACTAAAGCAGAAGCACTTTTATTTCACTTTTGTTTAGAATGAAGTTATTGTTCCTTGCACATATGCCTATCAATGGACTTTGCTAGTGAGTACATAGTTTTCAGATCCTTTGTACCTATAGTGGTAAATATTGCTCAGTTCATAGCTGTAATTCTCTAAGTGAAAGTTGTTCCATGGAAGCTGAGATGGTCCTAATGTTGAAGACAGAGAACCACAGAGTAAATGGAATTGGGAGGTGTCCCAGAGCAGCAATGATACACTAGCTGGGACAAGTAGTGAAAATGGAGGGACTAAATAAAGATACAAATATGACATCTTCTGTTACCCTGAAAATCTGGAGGTTGCCGAGGGACACCTCAATATTCTCCAAGTGATGGAGAAAGTAAGCTCAACGGAGTACAAGCAATAGCAATGCAAGAGGCATGGTAACCTAGCGAGATCTTTTACACAGTTTTTACAGGGTCACGCCCAATCAGAAATCACACAAAAAGGTCCAATGAATGACTTTATTAAATAGTAATAGTGCTCATTAACCCAAACACTCACACATGCATCCAACGGCTAAAGGGAAATAAATAGTGGAAATAAGATAGAGAGATTGTTGTAGGATTCGTAGTTTGGGTGATACTGCACCTTTTCCTGAAGTCCTTGGTCCGGAAAGCAGTGAAAGAGAAGGAACTCAGCTGAGAGACACTGAGAGGATCATGCAGCTATGGGGAGGGGGGGCCGGCCAGTTGGTATGACCGGGAAGCATCCAAAGAACTAGTCAAAAATGGGGACTATTTGTAGGAAAAATTTACCTTGAGGGCAGAACAAAGGAGACAGCAGCGGAAAACAGCTTCACACCGACACTTTCTTTGATATTAGAAGATAACAAGGTGTTACCCAAGGATCAGGATCTTCCACCGCTTTGGGTTGCAGTGTGAGTTTATGTAGATGGATTTTGCCTGATAAGATTTTATTGCTTCTAGTGCCCAACTTTGTGGGAAAACTCTTAATCCCTTCAAAATGGCTCCTTAAAGGCTGATGATATTTTGTCCACTGTGGGTTGGCAAAACTTGAGGTTTCCTGTGGCTATGTGACTGGGGAGTTTACTGGCTGAGTTCTTTCAAGCGTACAGCCGTTGTAGCCTATGTGCACATCTGGGTGACCTCTCTGGTGGGTTAGATTAATTTTATATCAAAGTTATAGACCCTGGGACATGGTTTACCAAGGGGGCAGCACTCCCCTCTTCCTACATTGAATGTGTCCATTTCTGTTGGTAAGCAATTGAATGGAGCAACAGGACCTTCCTTTAGGGGTGAGGAATTTAAATCTTTGTCCCATTTGGAAACCCCAATCTGGTTCAGGCTATCACACATGTAGTTTGTATTGCCAGAAAGCCTACTTTGTTTTGCTTTTTGGGTGAAAATCTCAAGATATGTTGAGACAAGCCAATTCAATAAGAACACCATTTTCTAAAAGAAATCACCGAGTCCCATCCAAACTGAGCAATTAAAAGAGTTTTCTATTTCACTGAAGCTCCTGCAATAAGGCGGGTCAGAATTTCATTTCAATTCATTTTCTTCATAACAATTTATCAATATTCACAAATATCAGGATGGGAAAAAAATTGATGCCAGACCAGAAGTTTGAGTGCTTAATTCTTAAAAATCTGAGTTTCCATTTGCGTCGTTATTTTTGTGGGATTAAAGAAGAGCTGCCATCTTTTTTTTTCCCCTGGGATACTCCTCATTTTTTTTTCTGGGATGTTCCCATATGGCAGGCAAGTGTAACGTGGTTCTCTTGCTGCTGGGAATTTTAAATATATATGCATCAGATTTAGACCAAAAACAAATAAACGAACCAGAACTCAAGGTAACTGGTTATGTCCACTTAATTTGACTGATGAACATTTTTGCTTATTTATTTTGTTAAAAAAAAAATCCACAGCTGGGACTAATGGAACTTGACACTGAAAAAAAATGGAGTGCAGAAGAAAATAAAAGTGAAACTGACAATGTCCATAGGCTATTTCTAGAGTCTAGAGTGTTCCGAACTAATGAAGGAGATATCAAATGAGCCGTAATCATTCTGCCATGCTGCTTCCCCACCCCTCCTGTTTTCTGCACCTAATGGATACATAGAAAGTTGATTTATAATGATATACTAAACAAATTATTGGTTCATTTAGTTCAGTATTGCTGACACTGATTGGCAGCAGCTCTGCAGGGTTTCATACCTTGAGATTCCAGGCATTTACCTGAGACCCTGGACATGCAGAGCCTGTATTTTTCAACTGAGTTACAGTGTTTATTTAGTAGCTCACCATATTGGACCAACCAATCTTATTAGCAGGGAGATGAGAGCTGACAGTGTTTATTTTAGGAGCCACCTAATTAGCTGCCTTCTTGCCATATCCATTAACAGCAACGTGGCATGGCATGTTTATTGACACACTGAGAAAAATTACTTTCAGCAGAACTCTGTTGACAGAATGGCAAAAACAGTTGAAGGGTTAGCAACTGTACAGAGTATGGGAGGCATCCTTTGTGTTAATATCATTCCAAATTAGAAAAAACAAACAAGATGACAGTATAAAATATGTGTATGCATGTCACACATTTGACACAACCTATTATTCAGCAATTATTTCAGACTGAACTCATGTCTTGTTTGTGGATTTGGCTGTCGTGTGAAAATTGATTTTGAGAGGTGGAAGCAAGAATGAACGGGAAGTTTGAGGAGGATTCCTGAATGGTAAAAACAGAGGAAGTGATAAATGGGCAGATCACTGACCATATTAGTCCTGTTAATACAGTGGAGGGAGAAGAGAAGGAGAAGTCTGAAATCTTTGGGCTTTTCCGCACTTTGGGGGGAAAACGGGGCAGTCCATTACTCACCAGACTGGCCCGCTCCCCCGACGACCCATGCCGATCCGGAGCAGCGCGTGCCTGCGCTATGCACTCTCCGGGGACGAAAATGGAGGCTTCCAGTTGGTGGATTCTCTCCACCAACCGGAGAAGCTCACCAGCCAGAAGCCCGCCCACAGAAGATTTGCAGGCTCATGCTGGTGCGAGCCTGCAAATCTACACTTTTGCACAGCAATGGACTGGGGCGCGCCGGGCTATTGAAAGTCCTGTTTCAATCGGACTTTCAATAGCATGGTGAACAACCAAGTTATGGGCGTTCCGGAGCGGGCTGAAGTCCGGACATAGTCTGAACTCAGTTCATCCTGAAATGCAAACGTCCTTGCAGGAGGACGGACCACCCTGTTTTAAAAACCAAGTGAGGAAAAGCCCTTTGTTTAGCCTAGAGATGGAAAGTTCATTCAAAAATGTTCAGCAAATAGTTACAAAATGTGCTTGTTGAATGTTGAGAAACAATGATTAAAAGAATCTTGATTTAATGAGAAATTTCATACTTTGAGACTTAAATGTGGTTGTTTTAAGTAGAAATGTCTCTGCATAAAGTAGAATTTTCTGTGCAGTAATATTTTTGTGCAATAATACACATTTTTTTTTGGCAAAAAACGCTGTTTCTTTCATAGAAAAATGTATTAGTTGGGGACTTATTTGCACATGATTATTTTGTGCTGGCATTGATATTTCTTCAAAATGTTGGCCCTTTTCACACGGGCTTTCTCTCGCGAAATAGCCCCGTGAGCCTCGCGGGAGTGGGAGCGTCGCTCTGCACAATGTACTCCCACTTCCACGGTGCTCACGGGGCTGAAGCGGCACGAGCGCAGATTTTGTTATTTTCGGCTTGAAGCAAAAATAAACGGTGCTCACGCAAGGCTCCCGGCGGCGTCCCGCACTTACCGGAGTGCGGAGCACCGTCGCAGGCGGGTCTGTCGTGCTTCCTCCCCGCTTCCACCCCCCGCGCCGCCTACAGCTCCCAGGGGGCACTGAGGAAGCTAGGGGCATGGCTGAAGAAGGCCTGTCGCACAAGAAGACCCACGTGCGGTAAGGAGGCGGGGGGAAGCAGCGGCATTTCGGGAGAGGGTTCTCGCGTGAGCCGCCCTCCTCTGTTGCGCAAGCGCCGGCACCGTGAAAAGGGCCGTTGTGTCCTGTGTAGAAAATGCTCCTTTCTGTGGAAAAATATAATATGCCATTTTTTATGTGTGTGCATTTTGTACAGGACAGTCTCCAACTATGAACAGTCCCTATGTAGTTGTACAGACCTCCTCATATTGTAAAGAAAATTGCAAAATTAGTCATTGATTCTTTTTAGAAAAAAATAGCTAAGAATTGCAAACACACACTCCAGCCCCAGTTTAGCCCCAAATCTTTATGCTCAATTAGTGAAGGTTATTTTTGCTAACAAATACAGAAATTAGTGCTCTTCAGGAGCAGTTGTGGACAATTCTACCAAATTTTTCCATGTTTATGAAGCAGTGTTGTCCTTGAAATTTTACCTAAGGCACATGAGAGGAAGGCAGCCCTTTGGAAGTGGCCATGGGATAACTGAGGTGAAAGAACCACTTTCAAAAGTATTCCAATCAGCTCTTCAAGAGATATTTTTTGTCTCTCCACTCCCACAGTTGAAAGTAATAGATTTTTCACTGAAGAGCAAGCCTCAGACTTGTCATGCATGAAATGAAATCTATTTATTAATTCCAAAACTCTTCCATCTTTGTGCATTGTATCCACTTCTGCCACAATGTGCCACTTTCCCCACAATCTCTCCATTATTATATTTTTGACATCTCTACAAGGCAGTGGTGCACTACTTTTAATATGGTTTGTTTTGTTGAGAAAGAAATTTATTTAAATTACTATGAGTTTCATAAACTGAATGAGAAGTTTTCCAGTTTTGGACTAACTTGAGGTCTCAGATCATTTTATTTTTAAAAACAAGAGAGAGAGAGAGAAAAGAAAGACAAAGGAACATTATTGATTTCACCTGAAACACATGACATATTCTCTTTTTGATTGTATATTGTTGCAATCACTATTTTTTTTTTAAAAAAATCCTTTTTATTGCTTCAACCAACATTGTGGAATTCTTATTTGCATGTTTAAAACAATATCTTCAAAATAAGCCAGAAATGAATATATATCACATGTGTTAAACACATGTGGGGCAAATGTGGCCCACCAGTCCATTTCTGCAGCTGGAGGGCAGAAAGAGGCACAGAGAAGAGCTGAGGAACAGAAAGATATACTGACCAATTCTGTATCACTTTACAGAGGTATAAGGACCATAAACTACGATCAAATAGCCCCAAAATGTCTAAGAAAAGAAAAGTTGATGCAGAGAGAAGGCAATTTAAAAACCAGGAATAATCAAATGCAGAGCCAATTATTTAATATGACAAAAGGGTAGATACATTCATACAATCTTAGAGATATAATCGACCCTTTAAGGGAAATCATAATGTTGTGATTCACCCCAAGATGAAATTGAGTTTGACACCCCCAAATATATTGTCAGTTATTAATATGTCTAATTCTGCTCTGAGCCTATATTTCTCTCTAAGAACCCTCTCATTTCTTTCTGGTCTCTGTTACCTCAAAAGGTGGGTGCCTCAAGGGTCTATCCACAATGTCAATGCCTCCACGGAAAGATAGGGAAATATAGTTCAAAAGAAGTCTGCAAGAGGGGGGTAACCATGGGAACTTTTCACTCATGTATACCATTAATAACTGAGAAACACCAGTTGGAAGTCAAAAGAATGTTTTATTACGGGAAAATCACAAATGTATGCAAAATTCGAGCAATGTCACAACCATACAAGGCCAACAGAAAGAAAAGAAGGAAAAAAATGAATAGCGAGGAGTTAGGATGAAGTGGGAGATATTTACCAATCCTGAAGAGAAGAAAGTCAAGATAAAATGACTCAAACACAAGAGTTTGAGGGTAGCATGGAAGAAAAAGAGTCTAGGATGCAGAGTGATGCCCAAAAGCTAGCAAACATCCAGGATCTGAGTCAGGGTTTATATCCTCTTTTTCTGCCTTGAAGAGGAAGGTGTTAATGGCTCTCTGGCAGAGTCTGGAGTTGGCTGGTGGTCTTTGCATTAGGTGACAAAGCACCGATGCAAGTTGCGATAGCTTCTTTATGTCTGAGAAGGAGAAGTTCATCAGGAAGGAGGCTACAGGATGTTGGTCATTGTTGCTTTGTCTGAGAGTTTTGGTGTCTATTGTTTCTAGGTTTGGACTATTGAGAGGATCATCTTAAACTCAGTCAACTTATGACCTTGCCATGCCTTGAGGTCCCCTCTGACCTAATTCTGCATGTGTTCAGCTAGTGCTCTTTGCATGGCTTTTCGGCCTTAAATGATTAAATTGATATATGTGCCAATTAAACAATGTTGCAGATGCAGAGTGTATGGCATGGTGATATCTCCATTAACTCTCTTCTTCATTTGTTCCCCCCCCCCCGCCAATAGGAACCTTCATTTGACAAATGACGTTCACACCACTGCTTTTGTTATGTTTTACAAAGTGGCTTTTGACAGAGCTGATATAAAGTTTTCATTATAAACCTGTTTAATAGCATTTTTAACTATTTCTAAGCTTGGTCCTCCTGTTAATAATGCTATAGTTAGCCTTCATGTTGGAACTTTCATACTAAATATAAGGAGAATGATCAGGTGCTATTGGAGGTTTTATTTGTACCTATGATATTTGATGGCTTAATGACTGAGATATTAGGATGTCATCTGTTATAGAATATGTCCTGTGTCTACCAGAGCATTAAATGTAGTCTTTCTGCTTTGAAGGTGTATTCTCCACATCTCAGGTCTAAACGTTTCATATTTTTAAATATTGCATCTTCATATAGCTTTGGATAACTTGGATATGAGTAAGATTATGAAATAAAATTAAGAATTGCTATCTGTCACAATATCTCCTTCACCAAAGGTCTTGAATTTTGATAGTGTATTCAGCATAAAATTCAATTGTAATTTCTTTGGCATATAATATCATTTACAGTGTGACCATCCTTCCCATTATTTTACCCCTTAGAAAAATAATCCTTCCTTCTGGACATTTAATGTTTCTTCTGCTGAAAAGGTAGGGTTTTGATATTAAAATTATGGCTCTTCCTTGATTTAGATTTCCCTCAGCACAGAACTGATCCCTAAAACAAGCATTCTGAATAACTCAGAAGACTCTGGTATACTGCTGTGTGTTCTGTATGGATGGTATATCTGGTCTGGTATTATCAGTTTAAGGATTTAAAAATGGCACCAAATATATACCAATTTCCACATTTGTTGAGTAAACAGATTCTATCAAGCATTTGTGAGATTTTTCATAACCTTATTATAGGATTTCTCTTGTTCCTTTCACTTTCTTTCCTTTGCATCACTGCTTTGAGAAATGAAGGAAAAACGTGTTTCTATAGCTTCTGTTGGGAAAGCATGAATCTGTTACTCTAGTGGAAAAACCCTATCCCAGGGTCCATAATTTGATATTAAATATGATTCCATGTGCCTGAGAGGTCGCCTGGATGAGCACGGTTGAATGACTGAAAACCAGGTCAGTCCAGTGAAAACCCCAGGCATGTAGCCCTAGGAGACCTCAAGATGTGTAAACCCACAGTAAACAAAGGGTCCTCAGCCCCAGACGCTGACTTGAGGGGATTAGAGTGTCTCCCCCAAGTTGAGCAAATATTCCATCAGGCAAGGACCATTTACATGAAGTCACACCACAAACTAACACACCCAAAGATCCCGAGACTTTGGCAACACCTTGCAATGCCATCACACAAAAGAAATTACCATGGTGGAGCTTTGTTATCACTCCAGCACCCATTGTTCTCCCCGGGAAAGGATTAGTCCTCCAGGTACTTTTTCCCCTACAAATAGTCCCGGCTTTTGAGCTTTTATTCGGGTCACTCTTGGTCACCCCAGCAGACCATTGCTCTGTCCGTCGAGTAATCCCCTCAGCCCTCTCCCTGCTGAGCCCCACTTCTCCACTGCCTTCCTGGACTCTGGACTTCAGGAAAAGGTGTGGTATTACCCCAGCTGTACTCCTTCAATACTCCCCTATCCAATTTCCTCTCTTGTTTCTTAATAGCTCTTGAGTGCATGTGTGTGTGATTGCGTTGGTGCATGAGACTTGCATTCAATAAAATCATTTATTGTTTTTTTTGTTTGGTTTTTGGCTTGGCCTAACCCCATAAAAGACCCTGCTAGGTAAAAAGGGTAAAAAGACCCTGCTAGGTTACCCTGCCTCTTGCATTGCTAGCTCTGGCTAGTTTCTGTTCCCCATCACATGGAGCACACTGAGGTGTCCCCCAAGGGACCCCAAAAATCAGGATAATAAATCTTTCACTTTTGGCTGTGTTGGGCAAGAGTGATAGGACTTGTAGTCTAAATGTTCTGTATAATATTTCCTGTGTGTTTTGCACAGCAAGTACAGAGATCTCACCTGGATGTTGATTTGGAAAAAGAAGAAGTGGTTGAATATTGAAACTTATGGAAATTTATAGTCAAATAACACTTATTTTCTTCTTCTCATCAAGCCAGACTTTCTGTATTTTCCTGTTGTATAGAAATATAACCTAAAGGCACACAATCACATCTGATCTTGAAAACTAAACAGTGTCAGCTCTGGTTAACATATAGATGGGAAATGTAAACTGTATTTCGGAGGAATGAACTGGCAATACCACTTCTCAGTATTTCTTGCCTAAGAAAACCATATGAAATTCATGGGGTTGCCATACATTGACATAAGACTTAAAGGAACAAATATACACACACACGAGTACACACTCCTGAAGGGGAATTTCCTTTTCTGGTAACTCTAGGAGAAACTAGAAGACCAGTCCAGGTTAATTAAAAATCCAAATTTATTGAAACAAATGGATTTCCGTCCCATACCTGACAGATCGGAATCTGGACAAAATGGGGCCCTGAGTTCAGCACCCTAATATTTTAATATAGTATCCTAAACATTGTCAGGGTAACTTTTCATCCAACCAACACTACTTGCAGATGTTTAGGTTGATTTTTCCCAGCTAGGCATCTAGCTTTCTGGCCTTCTACAGACAGCTGCCATGTAAACAATCTAATCCATGTTGGCTTGTTTTACTAGAGGAAAATGCTTGAGACCAAGGCGCACAAGTAAAAGTAGATGCAAGCATTTTTTAAAGTTAATCCACACAGAACCTTGTTGGTATCTCTATCCCAGTCATTCCTATAGTAGGTCATCTACAAAAATGTTATATTGATGGGTAATATACATTTCTTTTATTTGAATTAATTGTTTCTTGAGACTAAAATAATCCCACAATGAATGTGTAACATGCAATTATGCCTTCATTAATTAAGGTGTGAAAACTATTAAGGTAAGAGTGCACTGAAGTTATATTTCTTTTCTGCCTTGATCGGGTTGACAGTCACCCACTGAAATTCTGGTTAAGGGATAACCCTTGCCTGTCTCATGATGTAGCCCCAATAGCAATCACTGCAACATGTCCTTCACCTGCAATTCATTAAAGAAAGAAATTAAGATATTTAGACAAAGTTCCACACAACACATTTGGAATAACATCTGATTTTGTGCTCCAGTATGGTCCCATCAAAGCCCTTCTGGTTTGTATCCTCTCAAAAGAAGAAAAAATTATTATGCTACCATTTCATCTTTACATAGAATGCTGAAGAAGTTCAGGTACAGATTAAGTTTTTCTAAAAGTTAACTTTTTTAACTGTTATAATTCTATCCTACAGAATCCTGGAATGTATAGTTTGGTGAGGTAATTGGAATTATCTGCTAGGGAGGTATAGTATACTCCTCGGAACTCTACAGTGCTAGGCAAGAATTCTAAAAACTTCTCCAAAGTGCAAATCCTAGGATTTCATAGGATGAAACCATGACAGATAAAGTGGTATCACCAGGAGCCCTGGTGGCGCAGTGGTTAAATGCCAGTACTGCAAGCCACAAGATTGTGAGTTCGATCCTGCCGGGCTCCAAAGTTGACTCAGCCTTCCATCCTTTCGCAGGTCGGTAAAATGAGTACCCAGCTTGTTGGGGGATGTATAGAAATGTTTCGAAATACATGCTATTTGTAAGTTGTTTGCCGCCTCGATTCATATGGAGAGGCGGGATACAAATAAACAATAATAAAAAAATCAAACAGATGGTGTCCTTAAACTCTTTCTATATCTGCTTTTTGTGGATAACTCAGTTCTTTGGAATGGGTAGACACGAAGGTGCCACACCTATTGGCTTTCAGAATCTTGGAGCCAGCATGAAGTAGCTTAAACTCCCCACGTATAAGTTAAACTCCTAACAGAAGCTTTTTTGGCAAATCACAACAGGGACAGAGGAACTGAGGGGGATAAACACCTTCAGTGCATCTATACAACCTTTCTTCCCATGATGGTTCCTCACACTAGCATTCAAGAATCTTATGGTCATAATCTGAAGTTATAGCTTTTTTAAGGAATAGATATTTCTTTCTCTTCAGACACTTAAATGGACTTCAAGTGATGGTAGCGGAAGAGGCTGAACTAGGCTGTATAGAAGAGGCAATATGTGATTTTCTTCTTTCCGCCTCCCCATCTTATTCAAAATAGCTCTTGATTATATTTATTAGTTTAAATGCTGTTTGTCTGAATATGAGGATGACATGTTCTGAGCATAACTCAAGTGCTACTTCTATTTAATTTGGATGCACCAGCCTTTGATATTAAAAAAATAAATAATGCTACCATTATTGGCATTTTAGTTTGCTTTATTGTATTGTTTGCTTTACATAAAGAAGCCAGTTCCAAGCCCAATGTGATGGAGAAGTGGCATGAATAATTCATGGGAATCGAGGCTCTGTGACTTAGGCACTCAGTTTTTCTTCCTATATTACTTTTCACTTTGTATACATATTTGCCAAAAATGTCAGCAATAACTGGAAGGTTCCTTTTTATTTTCATACAATACATGTTGAAATGCTGAGATTTTCCTCCATGTAGGGGAGGAATTAGCTTGGGCAATTTTCTGTCAAATTGAATGGATGGGTATTTCTCTTTGCTAGCATTTACTGTGAAAGTCAGTTAGATTTCAGTCACAAGGATAGTTTGATATCTGTAATCCTTGGATTAGATGCAGGGAAGCTGAACTCAGCTACAGTCTTGGAAGGACCCCTCTAACACAATACACTAGTAGCTCAGCAACCACAATTTTAACTGGTATGTTTCAGTGCATATGTAAAATTTTGTATCTTCCCTACCCACCGACCTCCTTGAGTTTCCTCCTTTACTAGCCTTCAAGGAGTCTTCTGTATCTGCTTCATTCCTATTTACTCCACCAATGTTTTCTGTTTCTGTTATTTTACTTCAGCCTCCATAATCCCAGTTATGTTTTTTCTCTCTTTCTCATAACAGTGTCTCTCTTTCTCTTTCTCTCTCTGCTCTGAATTCTGTTGCTACCTTAGAGAAGTGAACCCATTCAATTAATGGGACTCACCAGTACATGGATTCAACAATTTGAGTCAATGTGTCTACTCTATTTTGGACTAAAAAACAGGATTCAAATCTGTGTGTGTGTGTGTGTATGTGTGAGAGAGAGAACCCACCTGTACTGGAGTAATTGAATAAAGGAGTATATATAAAGCTGACTCCTGTTCCTTTGTTCCTCTCACTCTCAATCCTAATTTTAGTGTAAAATGGTGTCATGATTCCAGCATTTTGAATAGAGTACACTAAAGAAGTTAATATATCTGATTCCTCTTTCCCCCCCCCTTCAAAAAAGAACCTGAATTATTTCCCAGTATTTGAAGGTGAGCCTGGAATAGTTTCTCCATCTCTGCTAAAAGCTCTGATAAGTTGTTGGCTTTTTCAAAAAAGCAAAACTGAAGAAGCTTTCACCTTCTCATAATCAATACTGTCCTTAAATAAATAATAACATCCTTAGATTGCTCCCTACTTCCTCTAAAGACCATGCCATACTCATAGTCCTCTAATGGATTTCTTTTTCCTGGTTGACTTAAACATGATGGGGTTGGAAGAGATATTGATAAATCCCCTCTAAGGCATTTGGAATCCCATGATGACAGAGATGGATGAAAGAGGTGGATGATATTAAGAGCATTTTGATAAGGGGAGTGGGGTTCATGTGCAATCAGTAACTGAAACCAGACATGATCCTAAAATGAAACTCTTGTTATTTAAATGGAAATGTCAACCCTGCTTTTAAAAAATGATAAAGTAAAATAGTTCAACCTGGTTCCCATTTGCACAGCACAATAATAGTGCTACATTCCATTTCAAGGGCCTTGGCAGCATCCCATTGAATGTGGAGTTTAGATGGGCAGCATTCACAATTCTCAACTAGAGAGTTCTAGTCCTTCACCAACCTATGCACCCCAGGATTCCTTGGGCTATTGTTGTGGCAATAAAAGTGAAATATAGTGCTATAATTGTTTAGTGTGTATGGATTCCTGATCATGTAGATAGTTAAAAGGTTTTGTTTTGTGTTTTCTCTCTCAAACTATGTCTTGCATGGTTATAAAAGTGCAAACAAGTGAGAGCAAGGAGAGGAAGGACCAAGAGTCATTTTCTCTCTGCTTATACCCTTTCTTTTGGGGTGGGAACCATGGTATGATGGAAAGGAAGGAATAGTGGGTAGGCATGGCATAGAGAAAGGCAATGGAGGCATCATCTCCAACGAGGCTGGTGTTGTCTATTTGACCAATCAGATTGTCCTGTAGTACTGATATTGTGGAATATTTCACAAAGGGAAAATACATGATTTTCCCCCAGAAAGTGGAAATTTACTCAAATTATATTATAGCACACTGGGGGTGTTACCTCTTCTTATGCCCTCTCCGATCCTGCAGGATGAGAAAATTGGCAAGAAATATTTTATAAAACTGGACATTTATAACCATAAAAGCATGTGGTAAGAGAACACTGGCTGTAAACATGGGCTAGGTCAGGATAACCTCAGCATGGCTAGATCATAAGTTCAAGGTTGTTAGATGGAAAACCTTGATAATCCTCTCGATGACCTGATCTCCAGCTACAATAGTAAATGAAACTGCCCAGGTGAAGCAGGCAAGCACCCCTGTTATGTGCATTTCCTACAGAGACTTTCCTTATTCGCCTTACCCAACCAAGACATTAAGAGGCTGTCAGTACTCACATCAATGTTTTGTCACCTTAAGTTAAGACAATCAGCCCATTTCAGATCCCCTTTTTTTGGTCTGCCATAAAGTAGTTAACATACCCCTTCGGGGTGGGAATTAGTGTATATAAGTAATTTGCTGGCAGTTTGGGTCTCACACTGCACCCCAGAGTCCTGTTCTTCCATGCTGCCCTCAAATTCTTGTTTGAGCCACTCTTCTTCAGTCTTCTGCTCCAGGACCAATAAATATAATTCCCTACACCCCAAATCTCTATCTAACCTTTCTTGCTTCTCTCTTCACTAGCCTTGCATGAGTGCTTGATTTCTTGTGTGTGTATGTGTGTGTTAATTTCTAATAAAAATATACTTTTAACTTTTTAATGGAGTCATCTCTACAGTTAGTAGTGGTATACACAGGTGAAAAGATCCTGTCATTATCCTCTTCTTGCAAGCTTCCTTTGAGCTAATAATTCCCCAACGTCTAAGGAGAAGCTGGCTCTGCTGGTGGACCTCAAGGTTCCCCACTTTTTAGGGTAACAGGGGGCATTTGTCATATTATACCAAGATTCTCACAATGAAGTTTCATCATGCCAAGATGACTAGATTCACATAAAATCTTGCAAACAGCAAGGTCTCCCCTACTGCACATCCTTATAGGGTGAAAGGTGGTATATAAGTACTTCAAATGAATGCAGATATTCAAATGGGTGCTATGAGGAAATAGTTGACAACAGATATAAGATTGTTACAGAGCCACATAATATTGCAATGTCTCTGTAGTTCATGATTTATAATTAATGTTGACTTGGTCAGAGCTTTACTTTCTTTGACTAGTTACATATATCATTATATTTCTTTGTGGTAAAATTAACTGAGTAGTTTTAAATTTTTCCAGAGCTGGGTAAAACTGTTATTTCCCCCTAGAAAAGCAGAAGTTCAATGTCTTCAATCAATGCACTGTTTCTTTGGTGATCAAGAACATGATTCCACAAGGAGATTCCCAAAGTACTAATAAAAATTAAAGTTTTATTCAATTATTAAATAAAATATAAATCCATAAATTTTACAGTTTATACTTATCTTTAAAATTCCATTTCTTCCTAGTCTGAATCACTCAATCTTTATTTAAAGTTTATGGACTGGAATTAAGCTAATTGTCTTCAGATATTAATCAAGAGTCCCCAAACCAGTGACACAAAGAAATACTGATGTGTGTATTTGTGTTAATTTGTTATCACACTCATTAGACATCTCAAAATCCTGCTAATATTTTCATATTCATTTTTCCAACCCTCTTGCACTACCAACATGCTTTTTGGGTATAGTTGAAGATGATGTGGTTTTGGGTCCTTTGGGTATGCTTCATAAGTATGCTTTAGCTACTAAGACATTATTTTGGGTGGATTTGTTAAAGGTGTTCCATTCTCCTAGTGGACAAATAATGGGCACTGGTGTGGTCTCTGGAACAGAATTTAGGAATTTACTTTTATGAAGAATGGAAATAGTCTTGGAAAATGTATAAGAGAGTAGTGTCTCTCTCCAGCAGAGCAATCAAATTAGCAAGGCAGAAGCTAAACACCTTATCCCATGTCCGTTCCCACATCACACACAGGGTCTAGAAGAGAAAATAAATCAGATTAGCATTATATGTAAGACGTATGTAAAAGTATTTTTATGTATAGAAACTTGTTCATAATCTAAAACATGGGCTAATGGAGGGGAGAAAAAAAACAGGATTGCATGTTAGAGTGATGTGAAAAGCAGGGAATGTGGGGGGGAGCAAGAAAACTAGGAAGTCACATGTATATATGTTGTACCTAATCACCTACAAAATAGCATCCAAAGTGATTAATTAATGAGTATAGTCATGCAAAAATTGAGAACCAGTGTGATTTGAGTGGTCTGAACATTGGATTATGACCTTGGAGACCAGGGTTCAATTTCCTGCTAGGCCATGGAAACCCACTGGGTGTCTTTGGGCACATCACACACTCTCAGCCCTCAAAAAACTTGTGATAGGTTCACCCTAGTGGTGTCATAAGTTAGAAGACACAACAACAACAACACAAGGTACTGAAGATAACTATAACTGAGGTGTAACAGTGAGATGCTTTGGATAACACTAAGCCATTGTAGGATTTTACATGAAGATGTCATGATTTTTCTAGATCTTATGAAACTTTCTAAGATTTCGGAAAGCCTTTACATAAGCCTCCTCACCTATAATTTGTTATTTTGTGGGTAGACAGCAGCACTATGACCCTCCCTATATTTCTGTGGTATGCTTCTTATCTTGTCTCAGACTCATGCTGGCCATCCATTTTGTTGTTAATGTTGCTATTATGTGACTTCAGTATTTTTCTGACCCTATAACCAAGTGACTCTGGTCATAGGGTTTTCATGGCAAGATTTGTTCAGAGGGTGTTTGCCACTTTATAAGGAACAAATATTTGGTAATTAACAAGAAAGAGTATTTTTGCTCATGATACATCAAAAAGGGTGACTGCAACTTAAAGTTCATTTGAAACTTGGTGTGCAAACGACTCTTCACAGTATAGTACAAAGTATAGACGTACATCTTCCAGTATGACACATTTTCTCCCTGTATATACTGGGGACAATTATATATTAAATGGCTTATCAATTTCAGAAGATGATTCTGTAAGGCAGCTCCAGGAAAAAAAAAAATGACATTCTACAGTGTGTAGAGAGGAAACAAAAAGCTGGTGATATCTAATTCAATATAATTTTCTATGTCTTGACAGAATGTTTTCAGTGAGTGCAAGAGTACCAAACATAGATATATTACTCACCAATATCCTATGTGTCATCCCCTTGTTATTATCCGAAATAACAAAAATGTTAGTATTCAGATTTTAATACATGAAAGAACTAAAATTAATGCAAGTTTTAAGATGTTCCTAGGAGTCTTGTCTCCCAGTGTACTGAACAAAACACAAGTATGAATCCCTTCTGAAGTTGTTTTGCATGAAAGCAATTTGAATTAATTTTGATCTATCAGATTTTATCATTTTAATATATTCCTGTATCTGCTGGAATGAGGAAGTGGGCATTTAAAATGGGAAAGTAAATTTGACATAACAGGCCAAACAGGTAGAAATAATTTTGCTTTCATGTATTTCAGTGAACATTCATGTCAGCTGAAAAATGTTGGCTAACAGCATAATACGTCCTTTGCTAAAGGGATGACAATGATGTCAGAAATCTCTTCCAGACTTTGTGCTAATTTCATTGTATATAAGAATCTGGAAATATGACCCCAACAGCAGAGCTTATAATAAACTAGGGTGGGCAAATGCCAAGGATTGGGCAGCAACATTGATTCTCCCCATGATATGGGTGCACAGCCCACGGTACCCCCATATTCTGATGCACATTCCATATCCGTTTTTAATATTTTTAATGCTAGAAATACTGATGGTAGAGATAGTTTATCTACATTTTTGGGCCTCTTGAAGGTGATGTGGCTAAATTGCCTCCTAGTATAGAGAAACACTTTTGCCCAGGTGTTTCTTTTGTCATTTTTGAGTGGAAAGATGAGGAACTATGGAAAATTCATAATGGCCTTGGGGGAACATATGGCTCAGGGCTACATTTTTTCCACTCCCACTAAAAAGTATTCATATGAACTGTGACACCAACAGATTTATTAGATAATCTAAAATGTCCCCAAGAAAGACCAGAAGAAGAAGGAGAAGGAGGAGGAGGAGGAGGAGGAGGAGGAGGAGGAGGAGGAGGAGGAGGAGGAGGAGGCAGCAACAGCAGCAGGTCAAATTTTCTTCCCAAAATGCAAACATCTTTCTTGCTTGCTTTTTTTCTTTCATTAATTTGATTCTGCTTGTGTCAGGATAAATGAGAAGAAGCCTGACATTAGGTGTCCCTTTTCCACCCATCTGTATATATCTTCTATCTTTCAATCATTCCTAACTAGAAAGAATGTGATCATCAAATATAAAACAGGTAGAGTAGATACCATTTAAAAATAATAATATCAGATTGTCAGAGCTTGGAAATAACTAGTAAACTTGTTAAGTTATTAATATTACAGATTTTTTTTCTATAAAAATATGTCCTCACTTAATAGATTCCACTAATAACACTGACGCTCAAAAATGCATAATGATTTAAAGATGCTTAGGTCATTAGAATTAATTTTATTCAGTAAAACAGAGGAGGATGCTACTTCAGGAGAAGAAGTATTACGACTGAAGGAAATGCACCACATGGTCTTTCCTGTGAGGCACATAATCTGTGTGTTTTATTCCGGAGTGATTGGTGGTGCGAAAGAAGCAACTTTATGGAATCCAGAGAAAATAAGAGCTGGAACTGGGAAGCTTTAATAAAAAAAAATGTAAAAGAAGAAAAAACAACAACTGAGCCCTAGAATGGAATGCTGTTGAGAAGGGTGATGGGGAGTAATCTGTTTGCTTTGCTGAAGACCAAGATCTCAAATAGACTAGGCAAATTTGGAATATCTATAAGGCAGCTGTCTCTCTCTCTCTCTCTCCCCTATGGATCTCTATGGATGGAAAGTGTTTGGAGTATTTCTGGGGCACTTGGTCTCTCTTTAACTTCTTCTTTTCTACTGATTTATACTATTTTATGTTACCTGATATATAGTATTTTATGATATCACTCAGGTGACCTTCAGTGAATCCCTTTGTATTTATTTAGTGTATTTATTGTTGCTTGCTAAGTGCTAGGCACTTGGATGCCTAAGTGATAATTTTCCTCACACCCCCCCCCAATTTCCTCCTTTCTTGGTTTGTCCTCTTTGTCTACCGAAACTTCCTATTACCCTTTCCTCTTCTCCTCCTTCCCCAATCCATTTTAATTATACAAATGAGTATTAATGGTATGCTAGCTGTAGAGAATAGTGGACCTATTAGACACCTGCTCTTTTAAACTGAAGAGGCCGCAGATTGACGTTGGGAGCAATTCTTCCTGTATGGAAAATATTTACTCTCCCACCGATCTTTACAGATTGTGCTTCTTAACTCTGAGTTGTGGGGTGGGGAGACCCACAAAAGATGGAGTAATTCAGTTGTACAGGAAAAATATGTTCTGCATGTGCTCAGAGATTCTCAAAATGTTTCTGATAAAGAATTCTCCACTTTTGAATCATTAATGAATTATTGTAACTATTTCCAGTGGATCAGGATCCTCCAGCTAAAATTAATCACTCCTCATTAATCTTTAACAAGCAAGGCATTTGAAAAATTAGTGAAGTATACATATTGGTGAGAGCAGAAAGAGAGATGTAGTTGAATTTTTCTTTTTTTAAACAAACAAACAAACAAACAAACTTAACTATACCAATTGTAAGATGAGATCCAGAAAAAACAATCTGATGTTAGCCTGGACTATTTTAAGATTATTAAAACAAACAAACAAACAGCAAAAGACAACAGATTTCCCTCTCCTACTGCTATCAAGTTAAGACTGATATCTATTGGTATGCTGTGGGACCTAGACATCTGACAACACTGGCTAGAGTTTTCATATAAAACAAGAATAGTTCCTTGCATCATTTTATTTGCTTTGTAGGTCAGTATTCAGATACTGAGGGTATGAGATCTTTAGACAGATTCAGTTTTTACCCTGTGTTTTATTTGTGTCTGTCAGCTGTCTAGCCATTTCAAAATTGTAACCCACCCTAAGAGACTACTGTCTGAAAAGTAGCATATAAAAGCTCTAAATAAACATATACTCCAAAGCTTAAGGGCGATCCCATACAATGTAGGAAATACATAAGCTCCGGAGGGCTTTGACCTTATTTTCCTTGAATAGTAGGTCCCCTTCCTGCACAGCAATCCAGTTATGAAACAGACAGGAATTTCAAAAGTGGTGCATGATGTATCCTGGGGATCAGTTGTTCAGATAAAAATGCCAGCAGTTCCATTCTTATCTGAGCCTCCAAGCCTTTGGACTAAGCTTTGTAGTTCTACACAAAGGACAAATAACTTTATGAGCAAACATGCACCAGATGCATGAAGAAGGTACATGCATATGCATTTTCATCTTCATAAAAGACCAGGGGGAGATTAACAGAACTTAGATGGGCAGCATAGGAATAAAAAAACTAATAAATATTCTTGTCTTTGATCAGAAGAACTTCCCAAAAAAGGGAGAAGTGGTCTACCAGTTTTGTTCACTCTCACATTCAATTTTTCAAATTCTTTACGTTAAATTTTAAAGTCTAAATGTCTTTATAATGCATTTTAAAGATGGAAAGAAAACTATTTTTTTTAAAAATGACCAAAACAACATGCTTCCAAACATCAAGAAATGCTGACAAGAAAGATCCTGGATTGCCAAAATAATCACAATTTGGAAATGTGGTTTTTCTGCATAGAAGATAGCATCTTCTGCATGGAAATATTTTTTTTTTTTTTGTAGAAAATGCCATCTCCTGGACAGAAAATGCTGGACTTATGTACTAACCCTGTGCAAAATTCACACACAGCTAATTTGTATGGGAAACAATACTTCGTGTGCAGGAAACAACTTTTTCTGCGTGGAGATAATATTTTATGCAGATAAATTGCTGTGTTCTTTGCAAAACTAAATTCTGATTTTGCTCAGAAGGACACAAGTGGGCTTTAAAAGTGGTGTGGTTTTCAAAGACTTTTTCACAATGGGAAGGAAATTGTTTAATTGTCACTCATCTGCAAAGGCCCACTTCTGTGGTACACCTGTTTGTGAGATGCGGAGGACCAGCGATTACGAGCCTTTTGTGTTAAAGATCAGGTGCCTCCAAGGGGAAAAAAAGGATGGCAGAAACTCTACTTCAAGTTCATAGACATAACCGACGATTCAACACCCCCTTTTTAAGACCTAAGGACATAGAACCTCCTCTTTTATTGGTGAGTTTGTCAGTTTGGGTTCGTCCCATTTCCTGCATTTTTAAAGCTCAAATTCTTTCTATCATGAGTCTAACATTTGTGATGGTTTAGCAAAAAATGATGTGAATGAAATTTACACTGTGTATACCTGCTATGTGTCACTTTACCCTGAGGGACAGAATATGACAATGGCTCACAATTTCCATTTTTCTGTATCCTTTTACATACTATCCCATTTCCATAGCTGTACAACTATGACTGAAAACTGGGGCTTTAATGTAACTCTGTCAAGACATCAGAAGAAATGGACTGATAACCACAAAAGCTGATGCTAAAATAGACAAGTTTAACTTCAAAGGTGTTCTAGATCTCTCACACACCTCTGTCTTGATCAGGGCTAGAGTGTGAGGATTGTTTTCCTATCTCTTCCTCTTCTCCAACTCCATGTCCCATTCCAGAAGGTGAATATGTTTGATGGTACTATGGAAGGAAGGCTTGCTCCCAGCACCATTGTGAAGCGGGTGGTGTTGCACCAAGGCCATCTGGCCTGGCATTGTGGGCTTCTGGATGCTATGAGCAGCTGTTCAGAGCAAGCAAGGCCCAAGTCTGCTCAGAGCAGGAAAAGCCCAACCTGGGATGAGATCTGACATGATTCTCATGCCAGATCTCAGAGGAAGTCCTGCAGGACTAAAAATCCTGTAAGACTTCAGGTGAGATCTTGTAGACCTACATATAGGTTGACATGCATGTCAGCTAGTCATTGTTGGCTGGGCCTTCAGTGTAAGCAAGTTGTTCTGGGAAGGAGTGCCAAGCTAGGCTGGTCTCCTCCTGTAGCAGATATGGAGGAGAAGAGGGGGCATCAGGCATGAGTTAATTGGGGGGAGGGAATATCTAGGTGGATAGGTAGATACAAAATAGGGGGACATGAAGCCTGGGCAGTTGTAGATGATCTCATCTCCAGTGGATCATCTAGGAATGACCCACAGATTGGATAGTTACAGTAAGTCCTGCTAGATGCTTACCGGACATCCATGGCCTGATGTCCTGCTGAGTCATTTCCTGGTCTAGAAACCATTGGGCCCTGTGTCCCATCAACTTTACTTTGTCTACACATTGACCACTTAAAGAAGACTATTCTTATGAATGTAGCTGTAGCTATTTTCCAATTGTTGTATTTCTACCGAAGTTTTGGCCAGCAGATTTAGCCCATAACATGGTATCTGGCCTCTCTGTCTGAGCACAACAGACTCAGCTCTTTTTCACCTGTCTTCCAAACTGGTAGATATGTGAAGCAGCCTGTCTTTTCCAGATTGGGTCCATCAATTCTTTGCCTGATTGTAGGACTGGATATGAAATATGTCTGAATCACACCATTAAAGTAATGGTCTTCATTTTATAGGGCATGTTGTCTCATCACCCCCATATTTTCACAACATGACTATTTCACAGAGGACAGCAAGAATGCAATTAAAACCCTAGGCATGGTTTATATTGTATACATTGCACTATCATTTCTGAACTGTTTCCTCACTATTGTCATTTTAAACAGGCCCATGACAATTCCTTGTAGGAATTTCTCATTTGTATGAGAACAATAAATTTAATTAATGTCCATAAAGTAATCATACACATTTAAAATACTGCTTGCAGAAAACACGAAGAAGATGTCTTCCCTCCCGCCCTGCACCCACTCTGAATGAATATTTAAACATTCAAATATGATTCCACAAGCATTAATTTCTTTCTTGTGCAAGACCAGAAGGCACATTTTGTTGCTTTGTAATGTCCCCTTGTGAGCGTGGTTTAAATGATGATATGAGATTATAATGAGCCATGCTCTCCCTGTGCAATGTACTTGGTGTGTAATTGTTACATATCTTTTCTTGGGAGCAGTTTGGAAATTAGAGAAGCAGCAACAATGCTACAGTCCATAGTACAAAGAAGAAGAAAAAAAGAGTATGCCTTTTGTTAGAGACCCAACTTTACATTGTTTGCTGAAAACAGCATCAATGGTCTCAACAGAAACTTAAGCTATGCCATTTATACACAAAATTCTACCCTCTTTACAACCTTCTGCCGTTAAAGATCTTCTTGAGAAAAGTGTAAACTCAATAATGCATACAAGCTTTTTGAGTCCTCACAGGTCTTTTCATCAGCTAAGTAGCACAGCTGAGACTTCACATCATTTTAACGAGTACTTGGTCAGCCATTTACAGTCCTCTTCAGACTCCACTGGAGTTTAAATGGTTGCATTTGTAACCAGCATATTGCTGCATCAGGCCTTTTCCCATTCAGTCAAAAGCAGATGAGTTTTTATTTATTTATGGAAAGGAGGAGACACCGGCTGAAGTTGGAAGCTAAATATTACTTGGTCTCTTACACATAGTGTATGGGCCTTTTACAGTATAACAAATCATTTGTCCATCATATGTAGGTGGGCTAAGGACCCTATTTTTAATAATTAGAAATTGTAGTGAATAATAGTAGAATGAATTGTCTAAGTATAAGCACCAGATGCTTCATTGAGGAAGACCAGCAACCATTTCCTGGGACAAAACCATCCTGGCTTTAGCTGGTAGAGCCAATTTCAATTAAATATGCATAGTTTTATCTCCTGACAGTCAAGATGGTAGAATGAGGAGGCATTTTCTGCCTCATCCCATGCCCACTGAACAGAAGTTTCCATAAACGAAGAATGTTCTTCTTCTATATCCTTTAAAGCAACTGGAAATGAGGTACAGCAATTACTCTATGAGCAATTCACAGTAACTCGATAGCTATGAACACTTATCATCTTATAGTATGTTGATACCTTTCCTTCACTACTATGTGTTCTTCTACTTTGTTTCATATTCCCTTCATGTCCATACAGTACTTTGCTGCAATTACAGCATTTCCTCATTTTCTAATCATGCAAAAAATCTCTAAATAACTTAAAACACCTTGTTGTCCCTTCTGGATCTAGTACAGTATATACTGTGTTCAGTTGATTTGGAACTTTGGTTCCCATCTCTCTGTCTTTAGGCGCTGACACATTCTTGCTTGTTACTAGGGATGGGACTAATCCAGAATGTTCAAATCCAAATCCAGATCCGGGTCCCTAGAAGGTTCTGGGGATCCACAAATCTCACGAATCTCGAATCTTTCAAATCCTTTTTTTTTTTTTAAGGGTTTAAAAAGCAAGGGAAAGAAGGATAATCTTGGGCAAGACACATTCTTTTAGCCTTAGCAAAAGCCTAGGCAAAGGCTAACCTCCCTCTGAAGAAATCTGGCCAGAACAATTGTCACAGTTTTGCCTCAGGATCTTGCCAGATTGAAAATGACACGAAGGCCCTTTCTACATAGGCAAGAAAATGTGGATTAATCCCACACTTTCCTGCTTGTGTAAACAGGGCCACATGCTACAGTACAGAGATAATCCAGGTCAAAACTAGATTTTCTTTACATAGCTCCTTATTGGCATCCTGGGATTTGTAGTTTGATGGTGCTCCAGAACACTTTGGGAGAGAAGGATGTGACACCTTGTAAAACTACAAACACCAAAATTGTATCTGAAAGAGCTTTGCAAGGCAGCTGTGCAAAGGAATCTTTCAGCTGTCTTTGAAATCTCAAGATTGTATCTTCCAGTCAAGTGCTGAACTTAAATATCAAATGTTCAATTTATTAGAATACAACCCAGATGTAATTTTTGAAATTGTTAGCAAAGGCCATTATTACTACAAGGGAAAAACTCACCTACTTGTCATCTCCCTTTGTGCATCTGGTCTTCCAAGTTTTCAGGCACCCTGGTCTCCCGGGTTTTCAGGCGTTCAGGTCTCCAACAATCTTTTTGGTTGGTGGATTTGAAAGATTTGATTCAGATTTGTGAATCTCACCCAGGATTTGAGGATTCAGTTGACCCATCCCTACTTTTGATCTTCCCTCATACAGCTCCAGAACACTTAGCCATCCGAAAGTTCCCCATTCTCCCTGATATGTTGAATGAATCTTAGATTCCCTCTTTGATGGACATTTTCTGTGAAGCCTGTTGGACTGCACTGGAGCAGACTAGTCTCCACTGTACTGTAACTGGATCTCACTATGTCATGTCAGCTATGCTCCATGATGTAATTGATAATGTGACTCGACCACAATAACAAATGCCTGTTGATTATGCTAGTATAAAACATTGTTATAGACAGTTATCATCTTGGTGTAACATAAGGCTTGGATGGACATCATGTGTTACAGGCCGCCATGTCTTATAAGTTTAACATCAGGGAAAAACTGAATGATTGTTGTAAATGTGTGTTCAGCCATGCTGTTCAGGCATGTCTCTGTTTACTCAAATGGGATACTATGTATGAGCTTTAGAGTACCTGGGCTAGTATCACATGTAACAATGTATTATATATCAAAGGAAAGGGCAAGTACGTTGAGAGATAACAATGACCAAACACCTTGGGTTGGTAAGATAGACACACAAAAAACTACTATAAAATGATGTTATGTTAGTATCTTACACCAGTGAGACCTTCAAAGTTTTATAAAGACATAAAGAATAGCTGATGGAAGTGTCAAAATCATACTAGATCCTTGTATCATATGCAGTGGATTTGTCATAAGGTAAACAATTTTGGATAGAAATACAGAATATGATACAAAAAAAATGAAATGTTAAATTTGCAAGAAGTCTGAATTATTTTTATTAGGAATCTGGGGAGAAGACACTAGCATTGACAAACAACAACAGAAACTGCTTCAATGTATGTTGTGGCAGTCAGATTAGGCTATGCAAAGTATTGGAAGAAAATGGAGATCCCATCAATGGCTGAATGGTTTAATAGGTTGATGGCAATAGTGGAAATGGACACACTTACAGACAGATTAAAGGGTCCTACTGAAGAATATTTTGTTTTGGAATGGAAATTTTTAATTGATTACCCTAGAGAAAATGAGGGTGAATTGATTATTTTAGGGTTTTGAATGTGCATGTTGTTTTTTAGTGTTATCATGAGAAAGATAATATGAAAATAGTAGATGACTCTAAGTTGTTGCTGTGCTAATATTCATGTATACCATAAGTAAAGTTTAGTTTAAAGAATCTGTGCTAAAATTTCATGGTAATTTAGAGAATTAACTATTCTAAAATAATATGATTTTATCTATAATGCCGTAAATATACAAGTTGGAACTTAATAATTAGAATAATGTAACACTAAAATAATAGAATTATACTAACAATCATCTTTTTTAAGGTATTTGGTAAAAGGTATAAAATATTTTGAGCAACAAAACTAAAATAGAATTTAAATAATGATGTAAGTACATTTATTTAATAGGAGCTGTTTGGAACAAAGCGAGAACCAATTTTTAAATAGTCATAGTTTTTCTTTTGTTAGTTTTGTTAGTTTAATCAAGTTTTGAATTATAGTTTAATTATATAAGAATTAGTGCTATTTTTTATTGTGTTCTATTGTTTTGTATTTTTGGTTTGACGTATTGCTTCATATCATTTTTGTGTGTTTTATGTTTTTATGTTTATGCTTAAGTGTTAATACAAATTTTTTAAAAAAGATAGACACACACAAAAAGGAGACAGAGATAACACTGGAGATGTATTAGGAAACAACCTGAGAAAGTTTGGAAGTAGACACCAAGAAAGGTTACCTCCAACCCAGACTGGCCTATAAGAGGAGTGGAACTGAAAGAAAACCTACCTCTGAGGATCTTCAAACTCAAATAGTTGATACAGAGACATAAATTCTCTTCATTTAAAAAATTTTATGTATATAAGCCTCATTCAATGACTAACAAATCCCTCCATTATTCTGGATCAAGTTATCTGGAGGACTCTCTTCTTTCTTGTAACGTCTGCCTGAAGGTTTTCATCGTTGTGTGAGTCCATTTGTTCTACCCAGGCAACATTTGAAGAACTCAAGAGAGGGCCATCTCAGTAGTTATTCCTGAGCATTTGAGCTTCTTATTAAGAAAGGCCAAGCTACAACACTCTTCGGTACTTCTGCCAGCAATTGTGCACATGTAGATACAGATATGTACATTTCCCTCATTAGTTAACTTATAATAGCCGTCATAAATGTGTAATTTGTTCAACTAACTGTTTCACTGATTTTTACAAATTTTATCAATTTTTTAAATGGGGTTCTTAATGCCGTATTTTTCTTTGTTTTACACTTGTTAGCAGTGTTCAGCACCATTTGCTAAAAAGATAAGATACAAATTTATCCAATAAATTTTGGCTTAGGTATTTAATACACTTATAGTTATGGTTACAGGTATATATATATATAAATAATTTTCTGCATGCTTGAGATAAATTTGGAATGTTATTAGTCTGCATGCTTCAGACAATTAAAACTGAATCTAATAAGGACATGTTAATATATAAATTGTTCAATTAGCAGCCCCACATATTCTCTGCCATTTTATAGATACATTAACTTAGGACTATAGACCTGCTGAAAATTGAACTTATAATGTCACGGTGCCACCTAGTGCCTGGTTTGTTCTGACAGATCGCTTCTGAAAGATGTTTCTTTTTGTCCATTTAATGGAATGCGATTGTGATGGTACTGAAATTACTAGGGTGCTGGCAAACTAGAACTGTGAACTTTGAGAGAAGCATAGTCAAGGATAATGATGGTACTATACACAAACAAACATTCAAGACATGTGTTAATGTCTCTCTGGAAACAGGATTCACAATGGACCCTCAGAGGATTAAGGAATATTCAAAATTGTCAACAGAGATGAAATTTAAAATATCTATAACACAGCATGATTGGAAATTCAGTTTCTTTGGGTTTTGACAACAAATACCAAAATTGACAAATTCCTTTATTAACATGTCAGAAAGAAATGTATTTTTAAAGAAGCATGGGAAGTAATAAAAGTGACATATTCACTCTACCAAGCAGAGACCTCTGAGGGCTTAAAAATTCAATGTCTAACTTAGACCATGTTTGTGGTGCTGAATTAGCAGTTGCCCTCCTCTGTATGGTAGGCATGCACAACATGAATCCTTTCCTCTTCTTACCTTTCTCCAGCACTGGAGTGTGGGGATCGCGTGAGCAGCCTCCTGTGAGAGGCTCTTGTGTTCCTGCTGCTTCAGCTCCGCACAAGCTGCTTGCTTGTGTGAGAGCCCCGCCTTTTCCTTCCACAGTGCAGCCCGGGAGTTTCCCAGGCTGCACTTGGGCAGAAAGCACGACTGGCCTGGCTCCGGAGGCTCTGCACGCCAGGTAAGTGTGCGCAGGGCCCGGGAGCAATGCACAATCATGCACCATTTTTGGCTTCCAGACAAAAATGAAAAGATGTGCTATTGGCACCTGCTGGCCCCTGTAGCATCGCACAACTGTGAGTGTGTCATGCAGATCACGCCTCACAATCACGCTACACACAAGGCACCCTTTCACATGGCAAATGCCATGCGGAAAAGGCCATAGTCATTCCTACACTGGAAAGAATCGCTCATGAACTTAACAGTCCCATAAAGACCAAGCCAGCATTAATACTCCAATAGATGAAAATTGGTGAAAGCAATGCAGCCCATGATCAAGTACTAGTGGATCAAGATAAAAAAAGATTAAAAAAGGTACTAGTAGTACTAGTGGATCAAGGTCTAGCTGTAGTGTAGCTGGACTTCTCCTTATTAAGTTGCCTCAAATTATTAGGAGACATCTGGGACTGCTGGGTAGCTTTTCTAGACATAATGACTCTCACCCACCTCTTTAAGCAACAATGCTCCTAAAGGATTGGCTGTACCTCTGCAACAGGTGGGTGTCATTTCTCTCTTCCAGGGCCCAGCTTTCACATTGATTCAGACACTCCATCTGTTCTAGAGGAGTTACTCTTTGAAGCTATCAGTTCTGGTCTGCAGAAAACTCTCAAGCAGAGACATGAAATTGGCCCCATATAGAAATGTAGCTGGCTTGTCCCACAGAGCTAGAAGTCTTCATAAGTCTTCTGTTTTGGTGTGGAGGGTGTATAAGGCTGTTTGTGTTCTTATGTTCTTAATCAAGGGCATTTATCCAGAGAAAAGCTTATATCTCCAAGTTTGTTGCAGTCTAGAGACAGCTGGAAGGGGTGATACCACAGAATTGAGAAGTTCAAATTAGAAGAGTATCTTTTTTCTTTTATTTGAAAATGTACTGTTTGAAATACCTTGCAGGGTTTTTTAAAAACTTTTTTGTCTTTTTTTTGTTTTGTTTTGAGTTTGACATTAGTAATCCATCTTTTTGCCATGTGTGTATAATGCTGATATTATTAGTATAGGGTATAGTTAACAGAGCTATCTTTGCTCTTAAACTCATTTTAAAATGTTGATGTTTTTGATAAGTATGTATCATCTTGTTGATGTTGTGTTGTAAAGCTTTTAAATTGTGATTAATTTTGTTTTTGTTTTGCAAACAACCTTGAATAGAATATACCATGGAAACCGCAGTATACAAATAAATTAACTGTTGACTGCTGGCTGTGTGAAAATACACTTTTTCAGACACTTGAATCCCAACGCTACTCCTACTTTCCTATGGTAATGTAGTCACCTACATCAGAGATTGGGATGATTGGCTTTTCTGACATTGTCAGACTGCACTTCCCAAATTCTTCACCATTGCAGTCCAACAGCATCTGGACTGCCATATAAATTCAAACTCTTACATAGGTTAATCCCTATGACTCAATGTTATAAGCTAGAAAAGTTGTAATTTCAGATCTCCCCAAGGTTCCTTTGGTACCCCAAACTGGTATACGTCACTACTGCAAGATAAACTTTATTGACGGTAAATGATGAAACGAAGAAAGCATGACAGCTCTTTAGCTGATGTGGTCTAGCATTTCCTTGCAGCAAGAGGTAGAATTGGGTTGCTCAGCAACTAATTCTACCCAGACCACTCCTTGGACTACACTCTAACTCCTCATGGTTTGCAGATGGGGTCTTTGAGCTATAGAGCACCTGTCAAGAACAAAGCCAGTGGAAGAAAGGCTCTCAAGATTTGTATAGGGCATAAGTGAACAAAGGAAGTCAAAATACACAGGTGTGATCCATCTCCCATTCTAACAGCTTGCTCCACCTTCAATATGACATCCTTTCAAATATTTAAACATGGTTAGCATGTCCCCTCTTAATCTCTTCACCAGGCTAAATATAGCTACCTCCTTAAGCCACTTCTTCATACGGTATGATTTTCAGGCCTTTTAACATTTTTGTTGCCCTTCTCTGGACATATTGCAGCTTGTCCATATCTTTCTTCAACTGTGGTATCCAGAATTAGAAACACTATTCCAAGTGAGGTCTGATCACAGCAGAATAGAATAGTAGTACTATTACTTCCTTTGACATAGACACTATGCTCCTATTGATCCAGACTAGAACTGCATTGCCTTTTTTAGCTGTCACATCACACTGTTGACTCACGTTCAGTTTGTGTTCTACTAAGAGTCCTAGATCCCTTTCACATGTACTCTGGTCAAGCCATGTATCACTCATCTTGCTTCTATACATTTCAATTTTTTTCTGCCTAAGTGTAATATCTTACATTTTCCACTATTGGAATTCATTTGCTTAGTTTTGGTCCACATCTCTAACCTGTTAAGGTCATTTTTAATTCTGATTCTGTTCTCTGTGGTATTAGTTACCGGTACTCCTCCTAGTTTGGTGTCATCTGCATATCTGAAAAGAATGCCTTCCTGTTCCAACATCCAAGGCATTTACTAAGATGTTGAATAGCACTTAGCCAGAACTCTGTGGCATCCCTTTAGTCCCTTCTCTCCAGGATGAAGGGAAGCCAGTGGTAAAAACTTTTCCAGTTTGGTCAGCCAATCAGTTATAAATCCACCTAACAGTAGCATTATCTAGTGTACATTTTACTAGCATGTTTGCAAGAATTTCATGGGGGACTTTGTCAAAGGCCTTACTGAAGTCAAGATACACTATGTCCACAGCATTCAATCTAGACACAGCACTATGTCCACAGCATTTTCTACCAAGCAAGTAATTATATTACAAAAGAGAAAGAGAAGATTAGTTTGGCATGATTTGTTTATAAGAAACCCATTTTGATCTTTATTGATCATGCCATTTCTTTCTAAGTGCTTACAGACTGTCTATTTAATGATCTACTAAAGAATCTTTCCTGATACTGATGTCAGGCTAACTGGTTAGTTATTGTTTGAGTCTTCCTTTCCCCTCCTCTTTTAAGATGGAAGCAATATCTGCCTTCATCTAGTCTGAGACTTCTCCTATTCTCCAGGAATTCTCAAAGATTATTGCTAGGGGCCTGAGATTACCTCTGCCAGTTCTTTTAATACTCTTGGATGTAGTTCATTTGGTCCTCGAAAATAGAATTCATTTAGAGTAGTCAGGTATTCCTGAGCTACCTTTTTACTTATGATGTGCTGTAGTTCCCCTATCACAACATCTGCTCCATTTTCCCTGGGTAGAGCATTTTTTTTTTCATTCTGGGAGAAGGTTGAGACAAAGAAGTTGTTCAGTAGTTAGAATCATAAAATAATAGAATCATAGAGTTGGAAGATACCCCAGGGCCATCGAGTCCAACCCCCTGCTATTCAGGAACATAGAGATGGCCATCCAACTTCTGCTTAAAAACCTCCAAAGAAGGAGACTCTACCACACTCGAAGGCAGCATATTCCACTGCTGGACAGCTCTGACCATCAGGAATTTCTTCCTGAGGTTCAAGTGGAATCTCCTTTCCTGCAGCTTGAGTCCATTGCTCCTTGTCCTAGTCTCTGGAGCGGCAGAAAACAAACCCACTCCCTCCTTGACATGGCATCTCTTCAAATATTTAAACATGGCTATCATGTTCCCTCTTAACCTTCTCTTCTGCAGACTAAACATACCCAGCTCTCTAAGCAGTTTCTTATAAAGCATGGCTTCCAGAACTTTCATCATTTTGGTAACCCTCCTCTGGACACGTTCCAGCTTGCCAATATCCTTCTTGAATTGACATGCCCAGAACTGAACATAGTATTCCAAATGAGGCCTAATCAATGCAGAATAGAGTGGTACCATTACCTTCCTCGATCTAGACACCATACTCCTATTGATGCAACCAAGAATCGCGCTGGTTTTCTTGGATGCTGCATCACACTGCTGACTCATGTTCAGTTTGTGATCTACCAAGACTCCTAGATCCCTTTCACACATACTGCTATCCAGATACGTGTCCCCCATCCTATATTTGTGCATTCCAAATATATATAGTTCTACCTTTTCTCTGTCACCTGTTAGCAGTTCAGCATTCTTTAGTTCTTCAGTTGTTTAAGCATCCATCTCAGATTCTTCAGACACCTCTCATTTTACCTTCTCATTGGAATTGTTTGAAAATGTGACTTCAAAATCTCACTTCAAAGAAATTCCAATCCATCATGAATTCCATTCCATTAGTATTCTTGACCATGGGATCACTCCCAGTATTTCCCTAGGTTTACTGAAATCATCTTTCTTAAAATCTAGAATGCATGTCTGATTATGCTTGCCTTCCCCTTTCCTCTATATAATAAACTCCAGGGGAACATCATCTCTTCCACCTAAGGACCCTGACACCTCCATCCTATTAACCCGATCATCATTCTTGGTTAGGATCAAATCTAAAACAGCTGTTCCCTTTATTCCCTTTTCCACCTTCAGGACAATTAAATTGTCTGCAAGTCAAGTGAGAAATTTGTTGGAACTGATACACTTGGCAGAGTATGACTCCCAACAAATAACAAGATAGTTGCAATATCCCATTAGTCCTATATCTCTCCTTTCTGAATGTTTGACCATCTGTTCCAGGAAAGCATCATCTAAATCCTCTGTTTCACTTGAAGATCTATAGTAGACCTCCAAAATGACATCACTGTTGTTTCTCTCCCCATTAATTTTTACCCAGATGCTCTCAACTTGACTTCTCTGATTTAAGTTAGGGATCTCTTCACAGGTGTAAAGGTTCCTGACATATAATGTTATTCTTCCTCATTTCCTTTTTGGTCTACTTCTCTGAAATAGATTATATCCCTCTGTTACTACATCCTAATCATGAAACTCATCCCTCCAGGTTTCAAGGATGCCAATTATATATTTGCTTTGCCGTGTTAAGAGTTCAAGTTCATCTTATTTCTCATGTTCTATGCATTACTATAGAGATGCTAAGAGCATGGGTCTTTCCTCTAGCTGCTTATTTATGATTTTTCCTATCATTGTTGAGTTTTATACTCTTCACTCAGTTCTTTCAATAATGTTTGAGCTATTATGTCTAGCACTTGATGAACTCCCGCCCTCAAGAATATTGTCTCCCTCATCAAAAAAACAAAAAACAAAACCTCACTCTAAAGCCCTCCTAATCAAGTTTAGGAGTTCTTCACAAAAGCATTCCTGACAGCTGCTGTGACAACTTGCCAAAAATTCATCTTCATTAAACCACAGACCATGGTCCAAGAAACCGAATAGTTCCCAGCAGCACCATTTGCAGATCCAGTTTTTCACCTCCACTATTCTTGTCTACCTTTGTGGACTCTGTCTTTCAACTGGGAGGAGAGATGAAAGGATAACTGTTCATCAAGCTCCTTCAGCTTCTTACACAGAGCTTCATAATCCTTTGTAATATTCTGAAGACTATGTCTTGCAGTTTCATTGGTTCCCACATGGACCAAAAGGAAGGTGTAAAAGTGAAAGTACTTGATGTGTCTTGTCAGCCTTTCTGTTACACCATGGATTTTTGCCACAGGGAGACAGCACACATCTGGAGACATTGTGTCAGGCCTACAATCCACTGCTTCTCTTCCCCTCAGCAAGCAGTCCACTACCACTACCACAAGTAACTTCCTATGGTGACTGACAGGAGCCATTCCATATGCTGAATCTTCCCAGGTCATCTGTATGTTCTCTGAGGATTGACATTGTTGCTCTTGTTCCCATTTCTCTTTATCACTGATAAGGGAGAGAACTTCAAATTGATTCTTTAGCTCCAACTCACAGAATGTACCATAGTCCTTCTAATTCTTTGTGTCACATTCCTCCAAATGTGTACATCCTGTGTTTGAGAACTGACCTTCTCCTCAGAGACATCCTCTCTGTGTTTTTCATCTAGGACACTCCACTTTGCTCTGTGCAAAAAAACCACATGCTCTCTAATATGATGAAATGTAGATATGTATGGGCCTCAGTTTGCTGGACCTTCTCATCCAACTGGGTAACCAACTTGCACTTGCTTAAGGTGAAGCTACCCACATCCTCCAGCAAGAACTCAAACATACCACAGAGGCTGCAGGTCCTCCTCACCATTCATATTCAGTAGTCGTAAACAGGAACTGAAATAGAACTCTAGTCGTCCCACTGAAAACTCTCTTGCTAAATACCGATGCGAAATACACATTGGCCTTGCCTGTTTACTGATCTCCAAAGACCTGCTTTGCAGCTGTAGGACTCTAAAAACTCATCTTCCAGGTGGCAAAGGCCACACTTACTGTACTTTGCTCATCAGGAGCTATATCCTTCTTGTCAGTAGTGGTGACAACTGCAGGTTACTCTTTCTGTTAATATATTTAAGATTGTTAGGGACAGTTTGCCTAGGCATTAATAAAAATAACAAGGCTATGCATACTTTCATAAAACAAACTGTCATTGAAACACCTATTACTTTTCTGCAAAAGTTGTGTACTTTGGATTATAACATGGCAGTTTTGTTTTGTTTTTAAATATACAGGATTTTATTTTATCTTTCATATCTTCAGTTCCAAAATACTTTGGGCCAGAAATTTTAAAGCAGTGATGGGTGAGCTGACCTTACTGTGATTCAAAATCATTTGGCTCATTTATGAATCCAGCTGTACAGATTGCAATGAAAGCTCTCATATATTCCAAGTTTTTTTTTTTTTAAAAAAAACATCTTTGGCTTATAATAGAAGCATATGGATGAAGCATACCATGGGAATCTAGTATGTTTAAAGTAAAATTATTTTGATATGGTTAGGTGGCCGAACATTTTGTACTATGCTGCATTGTTTAAAGTGTATTTTTAAAAGAATAAACTGCTTCACATGGAGCCACTGGTGGAGTCACTGTTTGGGAAGGAAGAAATGAGAAAGAGAGAAACAAAAATGCTACAATTGCTCATAATAGAGTTTAGTTCCAAGTACAGGAAGCCTTTGCCTTTTGATACCCCTTTATGTGATGATTCACTGTTTTTATACTTCCAAATTAATGGCAAGTCCCATTAATTTGATGAGGTTGCACTCTTTGGTCAGTTCTTCTTGCCTTTGGAGGCTCACTTGGGATTACTATCTTTTTCGCACTGCTTGCAAACTGAGCTGAAGGGGGAAAAGGTGCCAAGACAACTAAGAGACTTTGCAAGCAGCATACACATGGCTGGTCCAAAGTGACCCTCTGTAAGTCCTTCGTACTCCCTACAGTGCACAACAGGAGTTCTACTTTTCAACCAATTCCCTTTTCTGATGGTGTTTCAGCCCCTAATCTGTCTGATAAGTATGGGAAGTCTGTACAATCATTTTTTCACTTTTGGCATGTCACAGTCATATCTTATTTTCAGTTTTATGCTTACTTGCTTGCTTGCTTACTTGCTATACCTAATAATATCAACCAAGTATTTTATTTGTGTGACTTTCATGGGGTACATTCAACTCTAATACTGAATTGTTACCACTATTTTTTTACATAAGTTTGAGAGTTTAATCAAAATGAATGAAGAAATTAAAGCACCACATAAACCAGAGACACAGTACGGTTCAGAGGTTTGAGCACTGAACTTGGACTCTGAGATGCCAGGGCTCAAATTCATGCTCATCCCATAGAAACCTTCTGTGTGACTTTGGAAACAACAGACAAATGTGGCCAAGAAATGCTATGAGAGTTTCACCTTAGTGTTGCTATAAGTCATAAATGACTTGAACACAACAACAAGAATAACAACACAGCAACAAGAACACAACAACAACAATTTTTTGATGTGGGTTTTTGCACGGCAGGGGATTGGCTTGGATGGCCCCTGTGGTCTCTTCCAGTGCTATGATTCTATGATTCTAACAGGCAGCCACATAATGGGATCTTAACTGAGATAGTGTGTTGTTACTTGAAATATTGTACAACTTTTAAAAAATAAAACTGGACAATTTCTTCTTGAAGCAAGTATGAAGACCAGAATGATATCCAAGAGGAAAAAAAAAGGCTAGCAGGTTTCATCATTCTCTTACCATGTTCTTCTAGGAACTGCACAGAGAAGAAGTGCTTTAGTCAGTACAAAAGAAAAGTTATTTCTGCTAGCAAGTGCGGGCTGAAGTGGAATCTTCACACAGTAGAATACTGAAAAGAACTCAAGGAATATGTTACAGGTGACTAGAAGTGACAGCAAGTGATTTACATAAGCATCTTGTAAGGGGTCTGTCTAAATTCCAGAGCAAGCTTAGATTGCTGAAGTACCAGTTTAACAACAAACACCACCATCCAAGCATCTTGAAACACCGGGCTCATACTCTAAGAGTGTGGAAGTGTAAGAACTGAGTGGCACAGAATAATGTGATGGAGTTCATTCTTACTTCCTCACCCTGCCCCACATTACCATTTTAAGGACAGTTGCACCTGTTCTGGAGTATCATCTGAGGCACTCTCTAGCACTTCACTTCTAACTAACATATGTTCCAAATTCAGGGAAAATGGCAATATTTATGGAAATAGATAACAAACGGCAATCAAAGGAATATTCAGTAAAGTGATCTTAGCAATCAGCTTTAGGGAACCTAAAAGAATCCATTGTTTCGTTGCAACTAGCCTGAATTTTGTTCTTGGTTAAGGTAGATGAACAGAATTAGACAACACTCCCCTGTCCCATTACAAATACATTTATTTGTTTATCTACTTATTTTATATCCTGATTTTCTCCCATGGGGACCCAAAGTAGCTTAAACTGTATTTTAAAAAAAAGATAGCTAAAACAATCTGAACAAAAATAAAATTTTAAAAGCATAAAACAGCAATCCATTTAAGAACATTACTTGAGAACAGATAGAAACACATTATAAAGTATTGTATATTAAAAATCAGCACACTTGTTGCACTACCCCAACCAGCTAAAAGCTAAAGTCCTGTTTCAATAAGGTGTTTGACTACCAGCAAAAAGAAAGGAGAGAAGAAGCCAAGCAAGCTTCTCTCAGAACAGCATTTCATAGCCTGGAAGCAGCCACCAAGAAGTCTCTCTCTTTCTCTCTTTCTCTCAGTCCTCACCAGATATGCCTGTGATGGTGGTAGGACCAAGAGTAAGCCTTCCAACAAAGATCTTAAAATCTGGCTATGTTCCTATAGGGAGATATAATCTTTCAGATAGTCTGAACCCAAGCCATATCCCTTGTCTAAAGCTATATGGAAGTAGTAACCTGCTCATGTTGTGGATTTTGGGATTGTTTGTTCTGATGCCATCTTGATTGCGAGTATTTCATTATAGTAAACAGAATGCTAGACTAAATAGGCTTTTGTTGTGATTTAGCAAATATCTCCTATAGATACCAAATAATGGTACTCATAATCCTTTCCCCACTTTGAATAAGTGAGTGGAGTGAGGTGTCTCGCTGCATCTCTCCCACTGTTCTCTTTTCAGTGAACATCTAATGTTTTACAGAAATAGATATCCACCCATATTGATGGGAGGAGGAAGGCCCTCTCTTCATGTGTTGGAATTCTCAACACATACATCTGAGCATGTATATATGTCCTTTTATTGAGTATCAAAGTGGCTGTTTGTCAGAAGAGTATGCTGGCAATGGCCCATGCCATCCCACCTCCCTTTCAGTGCATTCATTTGATTCATGGAGAGTGGCATACATGTCTCTCTCAAAGAGAAAAAGTTGTCCCACCATAGTAAGTGAAAGTGATAATAGACTTGAGGGATTTCCCCCTTTTGCCCTATTCATGCTATACACTCTAGAAGATCCAGAAGGCTATTAGCACATACTGTGCTTCTGATGACATTGTCAGGCATGCAGTAATGCCTGGAGATCTCCTGGAGGCCAGAAATCCCAATCAGCCCCATTATTCATTATTTAGCCATGTAGAGAGAACAGCTTTCAGTACATGAGAATCTTTCACTTCATGAAATTTTAGCTACTATTATATTTCCAGTATTTTCAAAATATCCAGGAATAGGAATAGACAAATCACTGTTTCTGGACCAATTTCTACATCAATTTTCAACACTGTTTTAAACATACACACTCACAAACCTGAGCAAAGAGAGAGAAGACCACAGAGACCATCTGAAGGCTGTAGGGAGGAAGAGGTTGTTGTTTCTTGCTGCTGCCTTGGACCTCTGCTTTATTAGTGGGACTCTGCTCTTTGCAGGACTGAAGCACTAACTCAGCAGGTATTGCTCACCATCCAGCACAGCTGCCTTGCCTGTCTGGGACACAAAAGCAAGATTCTTGCAGGGGTGGGTCTGCTGTGAGCAGGATTGCCACCAAAGGGCCTTGCCCCTTGGGGGCAGCCACTTTGTGGATAAACAAGAGCGAAAGCCTGTTTTTTCACCTGACAGAGGCAAATATTTACCTGTTTTTACCATCTTCCTGTCTATTTATTGTATTGGCTGTTTTTAATAGCTATTGATTTATCTTTCCAATACAGAAAGGGTGTGTTTTCCAGAGAAGGAATGAGACAGGGGTGTTACTCCAAAACATGGGTGACTCAGGGTCAACAAGAAATGCCAGGTGAAAAATTAGTAGCTCAGATTAGAAATCCTGCAATGGGGGCGGGGGGGAGCAAGATCTTTCTCCTATGTTTATCTATACTTCTACAGGGAAGAACCCATCAGAGATCCAAAAGTAAACTAAATTGTGTTTTATTGAGACAATTAAGCATACATACAAGATCCAAACAGTCATGCAATCATACAAGGCTTGCTGAAGGAAAAGGGAAGAAAAGTTTTAAACAGTGAGATTTCAGGATGTTGTGGGTTGTATTTACCAATCTTGAAGAGCAGCGACAAAACAGCAATGTGGCTTAGACTGCTTTCAGTGATCATCTAAGGACAATACACAATCAGAAATCAGAGTGGCAGAGTAGCAATGGGCAATTGATGTCCTGCAAGTTAGCTGGCCAAAACTGGGGGGTTTTATACACAATTTCCGTATGGAGGGCAAGGATGTGACTGGCTCTACAGCCAAGTAAACAATGGATTCACAGAGTGGACAATGGGATCTGGAATGTGTTAATGGTCTTAGCATTAGGTGACAAAGGGCTAATGTCTACCTGATAGCTCAGTGCTTGTCGGATAGGTTTGAGGATAATAGTTTGCAGGTCAAAGGGTTAAGACGCTCAGCAGTTTGCTGGAAATCTCCCAGTTACTATTGTCCAAAAAGCAGAGTCATTAAGCTTATTATCACCTGGTGATTTCCTGACAATAGATGGGAAGTGATAGATGTTCTGAGCATGTGGTCACATAATCTGAACAACAATAGAGTTCTGTGCAAAGACAAAGGCAGCTTCTGGCTGTATGTGTGGTAGAAAGAAATGTCAGTTGATTTCCTTCAGTCAATCAGCATCATTCACTAGCATGCAGAAGTAGTAAGTGCTGAGTACATTTTTTTTTTTACTGTCAAACATTGATTTTTATGACTTTTGAATGGTTTGACACATTGTAATGAAACTTAGTACAAACAATGCCTATCAATGGCAAAAGACTCCTGCTCTTTGAAATCAATGTAAAACTGTCTTTCTTTCTTTCTTTCTTTCTTTCTTTCTTTCTTTCTTTCTTTCTTTCTTTCTTTCTTTTCTTTCTCTCTTTCTCTCTTTCTCTCTTTCTTTCTCTCTGCTGTAAATACTCATAACACTTCTTCATACCTCCATGGATGACAGGTTAAGAATCATTGGACAAGATGATCTAAGTGTTTGCCAAGGTTGATACAACATGATGCTCCTCCTTTCCTTTTGTTCTCTTTAAATAGGATTTGAAGTGGCTAGCTTTTCAAATAGAGGACTGTCGTCTGCTGCAGTACAAGAGGGCTAATCTGAAATTGTCAATTTAGTTGGTTCTGGAGGCCAGCTTTATAGTCCTGGGGCCTGCAGAGACTGTGAAATAAAATGCAATAAAATTAAATAAAAAGAAGTGGCTAGAAATCCATTTCTGACTTGAAAAAAAACAGGTATTTTTGAAGAGATGCAAAATTATTTTTTTCACAGATGGAAATGGTAACACGTGTAGTGAAGCAACATCACAGTACAGTAAAGATGGCAAAAGTTATGCATGACAAAGAACACATGCATTAGGAGAGGCTGAAGCAGTTGGTTTTTCCTGATTCTGCACAGAAGGGCAAGATTCTGCCCCTTCTCTCCTCTCTTTCCTGCTGAGTTAATTAAGTGTAAACTACTGTTCCACTTTCAACTCAGCTTATTACAATTTAACTAAGTTAAGGTTAAATGGAAAAAGTGGGAAGAGAAGACAGAAATCTAGCCATTTTAAAAGCAGCTGTAAATGTAGGATGGCCAAGGATTAATTGGGACTCTTCGTGCCAAATCAGGGCATTTGGGCAGTATGTTAATATTTTATTCCTTTAAGAAGAACAACAGTTTCATGATCTATTTGAGAAATGGATTTCTTCCTCTGTAAAATTTCTAGTAAGATCATTCATCTTTGTCTTTTTTTCTCCAGAAAACAAAGCAAAACGAACGAAAACAGTGCGGTTCTGACAAAGTCAGAGATGGTTCAGAGTTATAGAACAGCTAGTAGGGGCCGTATTCATAGGCAGCATCAGGACAGTACTGAGCCCATTTCTAGAATAAATCCATACTGGTTCCATTAGAGTAGACCCACCAAATCATTTCTAGAATGGAAAGAGTTAGTAATAGACTTATGCATCCTAGAAATTTGAGGACATGGCCAAGAGGGTATCAGTCATTACAACTCCTCTCATAGCTGATGTTTAAGCAATGAAAGTGACAACAGAAAATAACAGAAGAGGATTGTTTTCACATATTTGGAAGTGACAGTTTGTAATGACATATACACTTCTTCTCTTTGAAGAAAGACTTTAAAGTGGGGTGCATCCACACTGCACAGTTGTACCAATTTGATACAACTGGCATGGGTTCATCCCTTGAAATCCTGGAATGTATAGTTTTGTGAGTTATTTAGAACAAATGTTGCAGTTTAGAACAATGCACTAAATAATTTTAAGTACTTCACTCTACTTCAAATCCAAATTCTTATACGATGGAGCCATGACTGTTGAAGTGGTATCAGATTGTACAATGTGGACACATACATAAGCGTCATCCAGGTGTGATCACAGCAACAGAATATTTTCTTTCCAATCATGTTAGTACCTTCTCACTCAGATTCTATGTATTTTCCCACACCCATTTTAAACCATTTTTCCATAAGATCTCTGGGCTTTAATAATTGTTGTTCTTTGTGTGTGCCTTCCAGTGGTTTCTTAGTTATGAAGACCCCAAGCTGAACATATTCACAACATTTTCTTGGCAAGATTTGTTCAGAGTGGATTTGCTCTTGCCTGCCTCTGAGGCTGAAAGAGTGTGACTTGCCCAAGGTTACCCAATGGGGTTCCATGGCCAAACAAGAATTTGAGCCTTAGTCTGCAGATTTGGACTCTAATGATCAATCCCACTACACCATGTGGACTCTTCACACTGGGTTATTTTGTGGTCTTCTAGAGTTTTCTTCCAGGACTCAAATTGCTACAGCACACTGAATCCTAATGGTTGACTCTGTCCTAATGATAGAACATTGTTCTCTGAAAAAATTACATGAGTGTGCATTTGGATTGAAGGAGATTTCTCTCTCTCTCTCTCTCTCTCTCTCTCTCTCCCCTCTCACACACACACACACACACACACACACACACATACACCCCAGTTCAAAAATATGATGACTGTATTCACAACTGAGTACAATATCTTAATATACTCACTCTTACTTCTCTTACTCTGAGCCCTCCTGACTAGCATTTACAATATTATCTTAGCAACTATTTCAAAGCCTTTTTGTTCTGGCATTTTTAAGAAGCTCATATACCCTTTTCCTTTGAGTGGCTACATCATATGGTGGAAGGGGGTTTCTTTTTGCCTTTTCTTGCCATTAGATTACAAATGTCATGCCCCCACATAGTACATTACTCATGTATATCATGACGGCTATAACAATGCACCCTGTCAATTTTGCTGCAGTAGAAAAAGACACTGGAGAACACCATAAGAATTTTGATAAGTGCTTCCTACAGTATTTCATTCTGTGACTGAAATATTGCTCAACTCCAAAATGTTGATAGTCCTAAGAGAGAGGTCACATTAGTAGTAAAACGAATGAATTACAGGTTTGTTTGTTTGTTGTTGGTTTTGTGTGTGTGTGTGTACAATGTGACTTGGATGCAGAACTCATAAAGTTGGAGAAAATAAAAATAGTGATGCTAATGTGATATTTTAAAGGAAAAATCAAGACCTTTTAATTTTTTTCATTGTTATGCTAATACAACAAAACAAAGCAAAATGATAAGGAAAAAGGGAGGAAAGAGAAAAAAAGAAGAAAGCCAGTTTAGACTTAAATTAATTAATCTTGATCAATCACAAATTAAGAATAAAGGCTAATGTGGGGAGTCCATATGGTTTTTTAACAAATATTTCCAAGCAGAAATGACAACTAGGAGATTCACTTTCAAATATAAATACTGCAATGAGGTCTTCAAAGTGCTGAATAATAAACAGTGAGCATCTGTGTTTCCAATTTAGAAATATAAATGTCTTGTTAACAATGAGAGGATGAAAAGTCCATTTACACTGGTCATCTCATAAATCCGGTGCCACAATGATAGTCATCTAAAAATAAAAATTTTAAAAAAATCCACAAATATTAAACATTTTTTCTTAAAATAAGATAAATCGCCAGGTTCCTGTTGGGCAATTATAAATACAAAACCTACACTTACACATTCACAGCTGCTGTATATTCATAATCCCTATAAAACCTTCCTCTAAGTGCTGCATAGGGAACGTGAAAGTCTTCTAAACCCCACTTACCAGTAAGCAACCACTGGGTCCATTTCCCTTTTAGTAAGGGAGCAGCTCTATGTGAGCCATTTCTGGTGTCCAGTTCTTTTTATGTCTGTTGCACAAGAGATCACTCACACAAGGGAGGGAATATCAGGTGACTGCTTTTCAATCGACAGAGGAATGGACTCCCATTGATCCCAGCAGCTACTTACTAATACATGGGGTTGGAGGGGATCGCACCAGAATTCACTATGTAGGAGTTTTGTTACTGTGCTACATAGTATGCAATGACTATGTAGGACTCTAGTGAAAATAAATAATCAACTTCTGAGCAAAAGAAAGCTACCACTATGCATGGCTATACCATTTGATTCAAAGTGGTTGTGACAGATCCCCTTTCCAGGCTGGCCCTGGAATGAACAAATAGAAGTTTATTAAGAAACATTTAGATTACACATTAATCCCTGAACTGCTTAATCATCCACAGCAACCCAAAAATCTATTCAGTTTTTCCTTCTGGCTGACTGTCCTCTCTCTATTTCAGCTTTTCCCTGTCTCTAGGCCATCCTTCCCCATTGCCTTTTGGTCTTATTCCTATCTCCATCCTATCGTTCACCTGTCTGCCTTTTATCAGAGACAAGCCTCTGGGTTGCATCCTTTCTCCTCCATAGGCTCCCCTTCACAGCATTCCCTGAGTTGTGATTGGCTGGCTCCAAGCATGCTTATCTAGCTCTTCTCTTCACAGCGGTGTTAGCTATAGTTGCATCACCAACAAATTCTAAACTACTTGGGTTTTTCTTTAAAAGATATAGCGTTCAGCATATCCTAAATACTATTTTTTATGAACTTATCTCAATATTAAGTGCAACGAAACCATGTAAGATAGGCTTTTTAACCTCTTTTGTTCATAAGATGATATCAAATTCAGGGCTGCTAGAAGTGGGTTTAGATATAGTCAGGTTCCAGGCTCCCCTCTGGACACTAGGCCCTTACAACTTATACGGGTTCCCTCCCTCCTTCCTGCAATACAATTTCAATAGGTATAGTTATAGGTAGCTAGTTGGTTTTCAGAGATATAGGAAAGTTTGTGAAAAGGTACAGCTTTGTTATATTAACACTAAAAAACAAACAAACAAACAAACAAACAAACAAACAAAAACTGACCAGAACTAGAACCAGAACCAGAACAACAACAACTTAATGACTTAATGACTGGGGCCCTTTCCACAGCTTACCTGTTCTCGGTGCTGGGGTGTGGGGATTGCACGAGCAGCCTTTTGCGAGAGGCTCTCACATTCCTGTTGCTTCAGCTCCACAGTCACTGCCTGCTCATGAACAGGGGGTGTGAGAGCCCCTCCTCTTCCTTCAGCAGTTGGGACAGGAAGCATGAGCACTGTGGCTCCAGAGCTCTGCACAAACAGTAAGTGCACATGGGGCCCCGGAGCAATGCACAATTGCACACTATTTTCGGCTCAAAGCTGAAAATGAAATAGTGCATGATCAGCTCCTGCTGGCCCCAGCAGCATCACACAATTGCAAGGATGTCATGTGGACGGCTCCTCACAACTTCACGACACTCCAAAGGCCCTTTTGCATGGCAAATGTCGTGCGAAAAGGGCCTGGGAGCTGGACAGGGTGTGTTCCTATTAGCTGTTCCAGATCTCTCATTTGCTGTTGGTGCCTTTAATCATGGTACCCTTCTGAACCATCTCTTTGGGGGATTCCTGTTCAACTCCTTCAGGGTTCTTCTATGTTCTGTTCTGATTCCATGCTATTTAACATACCTATGAAACCACTTGTAGAAGATGTGTAGAGATTTGGTACCACTACTGTATTGATGACTATGTCTTCCACCACCGACACTCAATTCCAAAGAAGCCAATTTCTCAGCCAAATCATAATTTGATGCGACTAATGAACTTGGATTAATGTGGACAATTTGAATGTTAATTTAGACAAGCCCGAAGTGTTCAGATAAGTGAATAAGGATTCAAGCCTATACTGGATGGGTTGCATTCCCAATCTGTGGATTTAGAACTTTGTACTACTCCTAGGATGCTTATCTAGATTGATGATCCCGCTACTTCAGATATATTGCAATGACTACAGCTTAGCTGTAACAACTAGATGTAATTGTGACACTGAAAGCAACATACTGTAAAAGGAATGATGAACTTAAGAAACAACTAATCCAAGAGGATATCATCCTGATATCAATGATTACAATATGCAGAGGGAAACTATCTTTTTGAGATAAAATCTTCACAAAGACATGAGTCGAAGAACAGCCAACAAAGCATTCCACTTGTGTTGGATTTCCATCTGGCAACTCCTAAGTACCATATGGCAGTCAGAAATAGCTATTTGCTGTTAGCAAATTCTGAATGTCTTGCCAGAGCAACAGCAAACTGTAAATTTCCATAAGCCACCAAATCTAAGGAGATGTTGGTAAAAGCTGTCCTGAAAACACTAGTCAGCAATCCTGGATCACACACCTGAGACTGCAAGCATTGCATCACTTGTATGTACTTCAAGAGACCAGTCACTTTAAGGAGCACAATGACTGACAAGTTCTATTGTATTAAACAAAATATTAAGCCCTCGGTCCTGCAATCTTATTTATATGATTGAATGCAGAGGTACAAGGTGACATTTGTAGTTGGTTGGACTGTGTAGACATTTCAGAAAGTGTCAATTGGCAACTTAACCAGGATGTTTGAGGAGCCAGTGGCCTACAGACTTCCTGATGTCTTTGTTTGGAAGTGAAGTATCTTCTCTTCCAATTACTTTGGATAAAATGGGGAAAAAATCTGGATCCACAGATTTAAGATTGTAATACTGCCTTATCTCAAGCTAGAGGATGGTCCTTTCTGCAGTAGCCTCCTATCCCTTCATGGGAGCAGGAGAGGAGCAGGACTGCAATGATGTTTTGGCATGATGTCTTCACGGTCCTGCTCCTCTCCCATCCCTGATCGTGGATTAAACAATTGACAGGTTTTCCCATCAGTGACCCATGATTGTGTCACTGTCCCCCACTTACCTGTTCAGTGGAAAACCCAGAAGCGTGATGACAGTGCTTTCTACCCCAGTGAAGCCTGGGAAAGTACACAGCAGAACTTTGGACGGAAGAAGTACATCCAGTATGCTTTCTTCTGCCAGGAGACAGTCTGGTGCAAAAGGGAGCACTCCCGTTGTGCTTTCTTCCCAGCAGAGATGTTGCCAGGATTGCCACTGGAGTACCACACAAGAAGGTAGGGTGTGGAAAGGGCTGATAACAGCACCATTAGTACATTCAATCATCTATATCCTTAACTACACGCTGGAGACAACTGAAAAAAAGCAGAAGCCAAAATATTTCTGCTTATACCTTTTAAGAATTTTGTTCATTAACAACTCTTACAAATGTTATATTATGTTTAGAATATAGTACAATGGAAGACATATCCTCTATGGTTGTTCATGATGACTGGGTGGTTAAAACTCACTCTGAGTTTTTGAGTTTTAGTTTGATGTATGTGTATGCTTTGATGTAAACACTGAGGACGATAAACCTGTTGAAGGCAGCTATTATTTTCTATATATAAATTCTACGCTGGCATATATATTGTTGAAACAAAAGTGGCTGATGGTGAGCATGAGGATAATTGTGTTCCACATTAAAGGTTGAGAACTTGTGGCACTTCTGATGTGATTAGCACTTGCCATTTGAAAATATGGTTTTGAATTGTACCCTGCTACTTCAACAACACATAGGGTTTCAACATTATGGCCAGGTTGAAATTGCCATTTAAAATAATTATGGCAGCCATATCAATTAGCCACAAGACTTCTAAAGCTAATTACAGCCTTAGAGTTTTTAATTTGATGTCTGTCTTGCTATAATATCTATTTTATGTATTAAATTAATGAAATTAAGATGGCATCATTATAAATTTCCACTTTTATAGTTCCATAAGTTCTACAATTACATGCCATATTTGAATGATAATTAAATGAGACTGAATAATTATATTCATGCCTGCTTTCCTTGGAACTTTAAAGAAAGGTCTTTTATTTTTCTGTTACAAACTGGATAGGCTCTAAAATGTGAATAGATGGACCTTCTTTTCACCTCTAACTCATAGACTATTTAATAAGCAGAACAAATGAAGATAAGCAAGACATGCAACTAGAAGTATAAAAAAAGCAATTTTCAGGAGCTCAGGAGGTGCAAGTAGATCTTCCTCCATCCAGATAATCATGGTTACTTTGAATGTGCAAATAGAAATTAGATATATTGAGAAGTCAGGATGAACTATTACATTGTTGATATACCATGTGGCTCTATTGGAGACAATCTAGCTCTTCCTTCACAGAAGCCAATATAACCCCTTCTTCCTCTCACTAGGGACATGTGACTTTATCAGTCTCATTCTTAGCCAGGCTCATTTTCTCACTGATATTTATTAAAATTGGGTTAGCCAACTTTTGAGAAACACATTTTTTATTTTTCCCCCCTAAAAGCATCCTTCTTATTCCTAGAGCACACCATTGGAATGAAAGTTCAGTTCACCTGGGTCCTCCATGGCACTCCACACACACTAGGACAGAGTGCAGGTGAGGTCATTTCCTTCTCTCTTCCCTTTTGGGACATTGGGATGGATAATTGTTTATTTCCTAATGGTAGAGAGGGGAGATTATTATATCTATTACTTACATTTAAATGTCTCTTTTCCTTTATGAATTCAAGGTAGCACATATGGCTCTCCATTTTCTCATTTGATCCTCAGAACAATACTGTGAAGTGGATCTAGCTGAGAGACTGAGTGATTCATAGGCCATTTCTGCACTAGACTGTTATAGTGCTATTATTCTACTTTCAACATCCAATGGAATCCTATGGAATCCTCTAAGCTTCTAAGGCCCCTCCCTAAACTACAAACCCCAGGGTTCCATAAGATATTGAAAGTGGAATAATAGCAATCTAGTGCGGAAATGGCCATGGATGATCCAGTAAGCTTTTGTTTTTGTTTTGGTTCAGTGGGAACTAGAAACTGTTCTCCCAAATCTCAATCTACCACTGCACACTGGCTTTATTCCATTTTAAAGAAAACAAGAGCAGGGAGAAGAGGTTCACTTCATTATTTTTAACTGGCTAAATTTTTCTGAAGCTGAATAAGAATTTGAAAATGGAACAAGAGCTCCTCTTTCCTCATATGAATTCTAGTAGTTTGGGTGTTGGACTAGGGCTCTGGAGATGAGGATACAAATCCCTGCTTGATCATGGAAACCCACTAGGTGACCTTTGGGAAGTTGCGCTCTCTCATCCTCAGAGGATAGTCATGGCAAACCTCCTCCAAACAAAATCTTGCCAAGAAAACCTCCCAAGACAGTCAAAGGAGCATTTGCCTCAGATCTCAAAACCTTAGGATAGGTTCACCGTAGTGTTGCTATAAGTCAGAAATAAACTGAAGGCACACAACTACAAATAGACACATCCCCCCAACAGATTCCCTCTTCGTGAGCTTTCTGCATTTGTCTCCTACCTGCAGAATGGGCTAGTAGTTCATCCCTACTTGTACCCACATTCACAAGTGCAGAACACTGAATGTCTGACTAAATCCAAGAAACTAATGCTGTGGATGCAACAGCCCTTAAAACTTAACTAAAGAAACAAACTCAAAAGCAATTATTTTCTGTTTGTTGCTTGTTTGTTTGTTTTCCTCACCAATTCCCTCTCTTTCCTCAATATCTCTTTATTAATTATTTGATGTTTATATTATAGTGAGAGGAGTTGTATGGGATCTTACAGACAGAAGTAATCTGACCAGAAAGGCAAATAGGAGAATAAAAGTACAGGTGTCAAAATAGCCACAGTTGCTTGCCAGTCTTTTCCTCTGTTCAATGCAGTTTCATCTCATTCACTCAGCATGCGATTGGATATCATGGGAAGGGGCAGAGAGAACACCAGACTCTGCAGGTAGATAGTGAAACATTCAACATTGGGGTAAAAAGAGAGAGAGCCACAGCCAGCGATCACTGGTCCCTACAAACTATGCAGCACCTTAAACTCCTTTACCATCATCAAACCCTGAGTATTTATTATTCTCTCTTCATCCTCCATTGTGAGACTGATTTGTTCTGCATATTTTCATGACATGTTCATGGGATTTTCTTGGGTTAAGTTTGTGACATGCCCAAGATCAACCAGTGGGTTTCTATGGGGTGAAGCAGGAAATTGAAACCTGGTCTCCAGGGTCATAGTCCAATAGTCCAATGCTCAAACCACTATACCATGCTGGCATTAGTTAATTTACTAGAATGACATTAATAGTTCAAAAGTACATGTAGATCAATAGATTTCAAGGATTGTTTCAATATTGAATATTAAATTGATATAAGCAATAGCATTCTTCTTCCCCCAGCACCTCTCAAAAAATGATTCTCTGAGCCCTTTTAATGGGCAAAAGACTTATGATCTATGGCAACATTTGAATGATTTAACTGAGGACCTCACAATTCTTCCAGCATTTGAACATGTTTCCTACAACCTTCCATGTCTACCTGGATATTCGGTAGTTGTTCACTGATACTTAAACATAGATTTGTTTTCACTTTGGTATTTTTGTGTCTGTTGAGTTTTTTTTTTTCTTCCTTTAAGGGCATTTAGTTCCCTTCTTTCTTCCCTCCTTTTTATTGTTCTTATTTATATGATTTACTTGCATTAAATAAGGGGAAAATATTAGTAGAATATTTAGGAGAAGGTCCATGCAAAATGTGTATGTCAGCAAAAGTAGCATATAAAAATGCATACATTTAAAAAAACACCCACACAGGAAAATGCAGAAATTGAACAGAAGAAAATTGATGACCTGCAAAAATGGCATGGGCCTGAGCAGAGACACAGTCTTACTATAGATTCAGCCATGCCATGCAAGAGTTCCTTTCCTCTCCTTTATTGAACTTACAGGAAATATTTAAGACCACAGGAGGAAAAATTCTGGTGCTAAACTACATTGGCTATAATCAGCAGGAATGGACTGTGGTTTCCTAAGAAACAAAGGATATTTTAACTTTAGTGCATCCACTTATTCTAACTTCATTGCATCCAGATCCAGTGGCACAATGTATGAAAGGCTCCTTCTGCCCGGGAATCTCCCTAAATCAACTGCAGTATCATAGTATGAATTAGTATGAATTATTTCAGTCATTGAAGTGATAGAAAGAAGCTAACCTTTCTTATCATTCCATTGTAACAGTAGAGGCAGCTGAATTTTCCGTTACGATTATGAAGGAGTCACATTATTCATATGTCTTTTTTTCCCCTTTTTTTTTTAAAAAAAGTGTCTCCCCCATGTGAAATACTATTACCTATATTTGAAGGCTTTATGCCTATCTCCCCCTCCCATACCTTTTGCTAAATGACAACCACTAAATGCAATGGTAACTGCATGACAAGGGTATTTTTATTACATCAAAAGACAGAAAAAAGGATTAAAATGAGTTTATTCAAAAGTGTGATTTGTCAATCTCCCCTTATCAAGGAATTTGAGGGAAAGCTTTAAACCTAAACACAGGGATCTAGCCCCTTATTTGAATAAGTTAATACTATACTGTGTTCTTGGGAAAGTACTGAAGCCTATCTTTTATATACAGCAGTCCCAGGAGGAGTCTATGCTTTTATACGGTCAGCTGCAAGGTGTCATTCCCTTTTCATCATTCCTCCTTTTATCATCCTGCAGGTCTTGACAGCTTAAAGGTTCTTTTTAGCAGCAACTGTGTGTGGTACTATACGTTTTCATATGATGGATTTCTCTCTCGCCTTCTTCGTTTTACAGTCAGACAGTCAGAGATTTGGGCTTCGAAAAATCCCTCTTTCATTGAAGAGTGACTAATCACTGTACTTGATACCACAGGCTTCCTCCCCAACTATAAAATAGGTTATACGTTTTGGTGGTAAAGGAAGATTTCATAAATTTTAACTTCTAACATTATTGATGCAATTAGTTGAAGCCTGTATCCTGCAAGCATCAATGAAACAGCCTAAGTTCAATGTAATTCTAGTCCTCGACCACTACAGCAAGAGACATTTTTCTACTTCCAATCTCTGTTTCAGCTCTCTGTGCTCTTCTAGCTCTGGAAGCCTTCCCAGATCTCCAGAGCACATATTTGGGATTGCAAGGTATTTGAATTGATGCCAACCTATGGAAATAACAAGACCAGTCATGGATAATTGGGTTGAACAAGATCACGTTATTACCCTATAACCAATTTAGACTCTATTACACATGAAAGGTGCAAGAGGGGGGAACAACATAGTGCAGGATCAGCTGAGGTCAGGTGTCACCCCAAATTCCTCTTCAGCATTACCTTGAGTGAACTACTTGAGCCCTGAGGGCAATCTAATAGCTGGGTTGCTCACCAACCAGGTATCTACTGAAATGCAGATCCAAAGCACCATCCCCCAAGTTACAGGACTTAAAGTGAGGGCAAAAAACTGGAGGGTAGATTCCTTCCTGACTCCCACATCAAAAGACCTAAATAGGCAGTTCCTCCAGAGACCTACACTTCACCAAAAGGATGTCAAGGTGTTCACTGAATCTTCTACTCTCTTTCCTCCCATGATTTGCCATGGACTAGGAACAAACATCTGCTTAATCTCTTTCCCTCACTAGGCCAGGCAATAGACCCTCACTCACAGTTGCAAATCCCCCAGGAACCACACGTTACCCTCATGTGATATATGCATGCCATCAGCTCTGTAGAACCCAGGATGGTTAAATATCCTATCTCAGACCTATCACAGCTAAAACAACAAACAAAACAACCTGAATAACTCCCAGCTTGTTACTTTCAGGCAGCAAGCTCAGAGTCATAAATAAAGTCCACTGGGTTCCAAGGCAAGTGAGTGTCCAAGGTCAGTCAGCGCATTCATCAAGGTATCCAGCAGGGTAGAAGGTCAGATAAGCTCTGACAACTCCTGGAGGAGAAGGACATCAGCTATATAGATCTGAAGCCTAGAGCAGCTGTGGATTGATTAATTGTTAGTGGTTATAAATTCTGAGAGAGTGACACCAGGACTCTCTTTGCTGTCTGCACTCTATAAAGCTGGGTACAGGTAAATGCTCTTCTACGTCTGAAGAGGCAGGACTCTCTGCTGGAGTTGGCACTGCCCTCTGTTCTTTTTTTGGCACTGTAACATCTTCCTGTATAGCAGGTCCTGGCATGCCCTCTGTCTTAGACTCTGAGTCAGAGTGGGCCAACCTTTTCTATAATGCATTACCTATCTCCCTATTTCATCTTTTATGGGCTAGATCAATGTGTTGAGGATCCCCTTCAGCCCACAAATGAGATGAGGCAAAATGGCTGACCACATCGTGGTCACAATGAGCCATCTACTCTGTATATGGCTAAGATTGTGGAGAAAGTTAAGGCCCTTCAGCAAACCCAAGTCACTCCCACTGAGGTGAATGACTAAGACATGAGGAGGAGGCCTCATGAACTCCACAAATAACAGAGGCAAAAAAAAATCCAACAAATGTCTCTTTTCACAAGCAACTCCAATGTGGTATGCTCACTTAACCTCAGTTGAGTCCCAAAGTGGCAGTTGCTGCCTGGTGCATTGCCCAGTAAACCATACAATGGTCACTGATCAAGACCTGCTGCCTTTCCAGACAGAAACTAGGATCTGCAAAAGATAACCATCTTAGTAAACAGCAAACATGTTCAGAATTTGAGAGGACTCACATATTCTTAAATGCTGAAGATCTCCAGCACCCAATATGTTGGATTGATTGTGGACCCAGCCCTATGCCAGAAGCTGGAGAGGCAACCCTGATCCTAAACTTAACCTCATGCAAGCCCACATGTTGCAACATCTTATGAGACAAAATTGGTATCTGACAAAGGGCAAAAAGTCTGCATGTCAAAATAAAGGATCTAGATGCCCTGATCTGGATATAACTGTGCAACATATGAACAAGATAAACTCTCAGATCCAGACAAAGCCCCAAATTAATCTTCACCCCTACCTGTTTGATAGTTTAGAAGAATGGATTTTCAACATAGCTTACTGCCCCCAAAAGAGTTAATTCCTTCAACTGTAATGCTTTATCTGATACATCCACTCTGGATAGCACAACCAGCTCACTAATTCACAATGCCCTAAAAACAAAACAAAACAAAATTGCTTCATAATTTAAGGTGCAAATTTTCAACCCAGCCCATTGTCAGGATGAGTAGCCCCTGTCATAATGTATTTGCTGGATGTGTATTGGAATATGTAAAGTAGTCAGTATAGGGGAATGCTATGTTAATTAGTGTACTACAAAGTATTAAATGTTAATTGTTGATTACAACAATATATTTGTTTGAAGCCTGCTTGTGTATTCCAGGGTATCAAATGGTCAATTGCTTTATTGCTCATTGTTACAATCTGTCCAGTGCATGTGAGACAAGATCAGAGTGTAGGAAAACAAAAGCACCAAAAGATGTTATGTGAATTTGAAGTGTCCGGAGATAAAGAGCAGATAATATGTTCCTGCCCCAAGGATGAAAGAGAGATAAACAACTCAAGTCTGGGAAATGTTTAAAGAACTGGGATGATGTTAAATTTATGATCTTCTCCAATCACTGCTTTGTACACCCAAATTTGTATGTGACAGTATAAAATCTGTGAAATCCATGTCTTTACTCTGAAAAACATCAGAAGAAGTGTGCTGTATTGCTTGCTTTGCTACAAATAACACTACTGTCTACCTCAGTGTAGAGTTTGCGGATTGTGAGGTATCCAGAGCATGACACACATTAAGAACCTCATGGCATAATTGTTCATACTTGTCACCTATTCATGAGCTCATTCTTCAAGTGCCTTGTGAACTCTAAAGTCAACAATGTGGTTCTTGTATCCTTAAGCCTTGGAAACAAAGGCCAGTACTGACAGCCTACTCCTGATGGACTGTGGGGCCAATCCCATACTTCTCAAATTAACACAAAACTGCAATATGTGTGGCAAGGGATAGGCCAAATAGCCTGAATCCTTTTCCCCAAACTAAATTGCTGAAACTCCCAGCCAGCCTTCTTAGTACTAGTAACTAAGGAGAGCCTGATGGCTGTAAAATTCTCACCTTTCCAAGCCTCCATAGATTTTTAGACAAAACAAAACAAAACAAAAAAGTTATGTCCAACAACAAGGCTGCCACAGACCACTCAGCAGGTCACATTTGGGCACACAAAAATAAAACCCAAAGAACTTGCTGCATCTGAAGACACCTTCAAAGCATCTCAGATTTGCAACTCATCCCTTCAAAAGGAGATCCTATTAAAAATTGCAAAAAATTCTTCCCATACTCTTAAGTCTTCCCTAATCCCTTGATTCATACTGATCCTATGTTGGGATTTATGGACTCTATATATTGTATTACAGAGACATCTTTAAAAGGTTGTACCAGGTGCTACAACTTCTGTTTAGAGACCTTAAGTGAGGAAGATCCACATACTTTCCTAGATAACTGGCTCCACTCTCTAGTTGCTGTTACCATTAAGAATTTTACCTGTATGCTTAAGTGAAATCTTACCTCTTGCAACCTTTGGTATAGACCCAATCCTGTACTTGAGGGTGAGATCTAATGGCAACGTCTTTTCCTTCTTCTTAGTGAGGCCCTGTAAAAGAGTTTACTTGTCTTTCAAGTTTAAAAATATGCTGTTCTTATCTTTATTTTTTTAAAAAAGAAAACTAATCTAAGATCTCCCTCCCTCCCTCCCTCCCATCTTTTTTTTCCAAAATAAATAAATAAATAAATAAATAAAAACCTAATCAGTGGCCCTTTCCGCATGTTACCTGCTCGCGGAGGTGGGGGGTGCCATTTGCGCCAGCAGCCTCTTGCGTGAGGCACTCGCATCGCTCCTCCGTTCTCCCGCAGCTGAGTTGCCGGTCGTGCGGCCGTCGTGCGAATGCCTCACCCCTTCCTTCCACAGTGCAGCCTGGGAGCTGTAGGCTGCGCTGGGGGAGGAAGCGTGACCGACCCGGCTTGCCCGACGCACCGCAGGACAGGTAAGTGTGTGAGGGCCCCAGGAGCATTGCGCGACCATGCAGCATTTTCAGCTTAGAGCCAAAAATAAAAAATCCATGCACGGCCTGCTTGAGCGTCGTGTAAATGGGAGTGTGTCGTATGGACCGCCACTCTCATTTACGCGACACTCAAGGGGCCATCTCACAAAAGAAACTGTGTCCGAAAAGAGCCTAAAAGCCTAAGATCTCCTTCCCTCCTTCCTTTCCTGTGTGACATTTTATCACTGTTTTATGCTTCAGAAGGCTGAATACACATTACGGTGTTTCCCTCTTGTTTCCAAGGTTGGCCTCATTGCCCTAGGGGACGCTGCATGTTGGAACAGCCAGGTATGTCAACCACAGCATGCCAAGGTCAGTGTCTTCTGGGAAGAGTTATGCAATTGTAAATATCTGAACTTTTCTCTAGGTTTGGACAATGAAAATAAGAGATGAAGAGAACGTAAAAGAAAGAGTCCCTTCTGAAGGGGACAACAGACAGAAGACGTTGAGTGCACTTTGCTTAAAAACGGCTAGGCTTCAATTGACTGAACTCAGTGCTTGTAGACAGTGAGATTTTCAAAAAAAGAAAATCAAGTCGATGGAACATTCAATTTCACTTTAACCTGACACTGTGGATATCTTGGCCTGGAATGATTGATTTCTAACAGGAACTGCCCTGAGAAGTGACTTACAAAACCAGGGGAAAAAATGAAATATCCATAATACAAAAATACGGTAACTTCTCATCAGATTTAAATTGCCTCAAAATAAACCTTACTGGTAATCAATGTAGGAGAGGTCTTCCTAGAAAGATATGGTGGGTGAGAATGAGAAACAGGATACTGGATTTAGACACTTCACCTGATTGGATGGGACTGCAAAAACATGCACAAGGGGGAAAAAAGGATGTAAAAATTACAGAGAATAATATAATGGAAATCTTTTATTGATCTTAATTAAGTTGAAGTAATCTGGGTGGGTGATAGACTTTTTTGTTAATGGAAAAGGTAAAAGATTTTTCCTCTACTTTTTTTTTAAAAGAATAAGAAAACTTTGCCACAGTTTCAAGAAGGAAAGGAATTTTAATTTTTTGCAATGTCAGATGGAATACCCTAGAAGGAATAGCATTGTTGCACAATATAGCAACAGTGCCAAGGACGTTCTTGGAGAAAGATGGCCATTCACATTTGACAAAGCTTTTTATTATAATTATTGGAGGAGAAAGATAATCTCCTCCTATTTATCCTGGACAGTTCATTAAAAGGAAGCCCTGCTTAACTTGTGTTTTTTTAAAACAACAACAACAACAACAACAACAATTTACTGTCTGAAACCCATACATCTCCCTCACATTTGACCTGGAGTAGTATGAAAGCAACTATAATATGTGGAGTTGGGGTGTTACAAGTTGAAATATTCTACCATGAGGAAAAGCTTTTTTTGGTGGGGGGAGGGACAGTTTTCAATGGTATCTTACAGGAAGGCAAAGAGATTGACAGATACTGTAGAGTTTTCCAAGCTTTAAGTCCTAAAGATATATTACGGCTACTGAAAAATACTAACTGCCCCATGGAAGATCTTAGACATATATCATGGGGAAAGTAATTTTTTAGATAACTGGAATGCTGGGAACTGGACAAGGTAAGTCTGTTGGTTCTGCTGGATCTCTCTGCAGTTTTCAATACCGGTGACCATCCTCCTGGATGGACTCACTGGGATGGGACTTGGAGGCACATTTTTACAGTGGTTCTGGTCCTTTTTTGTGGGGAACAAACTCAAAAGATGTGACTGGGAGGATTCCTGTTTAAAACCCTGACTATAGACCTGTAGCATCCCTCAGGATTTTGTCTCCTCTGCTAATCAATATATACAGGAAACTACTAGAAGAAGTAATAGGGAGTATGGGGAATTTGTATCACCTATACGTTGAGGACATTAAACTTTATTTCTCCCTCCCTCTCTCTCTCTCTCTCTCTTTTCCCATCTAATTCCAATGAAACTATTTCATTGTTAAACAGTGTCTGTTGTCAGTGATGGACTGGATGAGGGCAAACAAATTGAAATGTAATCCAGAAAACACAGAGTGCTCCTGGTCAGTCAGCAAATAGAGATTCAGCCTGTGCTAGATAGGCTTCCATTACACCAAATGTCTCAGGTTAATAGCTTGGTTTACTTCTGGACTCAACCCTGAGCCTTGATGCTCAATTTTAGTGGAGGTTAGGATTGGATTTGCACAGTTAAAATTGTGTCAGCTGTTTTCTTTCTTGAAGGTGTCAGAGCTGGCTGTGATGACATATGCTTTGATTACATCTCATTGGATTATTATAATAAAGTAACAAAAAGATGCCTTGGTGAACCGTCCAGAAAGTTGAAAGAGACCAAAATGTTCAGACAGAGTGCTGAAAGGACAGCTTACAAGGAAAATATCTTTCTTGCTTAAAATATCTTCAGTGGCTATTAGTTCATGTCCAGGCACAATTCAAAACGCTGATCATGACCTATAAAGCCCTGTACTGCTTAGGTCCACACTATCACAAAATCTCCTTCTCTTTCTGTATAAACCTATCCCAGGTTTAAGATCCTTGGGGCTTTCTCTTCACTGGCACATTTGACAAGGATGTGGGAGAAATATTTCCCTATGGCTGCTCTCAGAATATGGAGCTCTCTGCCATGATCTACAACCTCCTCCCTGCTCTCCTTTCCCAGATAACTAAATACTTTTTTGCTTGAACACACATTTGGGGACTAAGTGGCTATGTAGTCACATGCTGCATTTTTATTTTTTTATACTTTAAAATGCATATCCATTTTAAAGTATAAAGAAACCTATAATTTAAACATAATGTAAATACAATTTAAATATATTTTGAATTAAAAAAATAAATATAATTTAAAAAGTATTGAAGTTTTCACATGATAGCTTATTAGATTGTCTTAACTTTTTTTTACTTATAATATTTATTTCATGCATCTTGTTCTCAATCATGTGTGAAGTGCCTCGGGTCCCACTGAGCAGAAAGAAAATTAAATTGAAATAAATAATAAAATAAAATAATAAAATAACCCAGGTGTTTTTTCTTTAATGCAAAGTATAAAGATCCTCTGTTTCTCTGTTTATTTCTGTGCATATAATTTGATAGTTGCTGTGATGAGTTGGAAGAAGAGGAGGAGTGATTCTGCCCACACTGCTGCTTGCATGCTTGCTTAAGTTAAAGTATTTGTTAATCTGTTCTCTGACCATCAAGGCTTCCAAAAAGAGGTACAATAAAATAGATAAAAATAGTGCTTGTACTTGGATCTAAACCACATTTAAAAAACAAACTGCAATGCTAGTTTTTGAAAAAAGCAAAACAAAAACAAAACATATGAAATAGTACAGTTTTGTTCCCCCACTGGACATCTAACAAGCCTTCCTTCCCTTCAGAAGGACTTCCACAGTCAAGATGTGGCTGCAGATATTGCTCTGTCTCATATACTCATCAATCTGTGCTTTTAGGATAGTGGGACACGTACTGGGACCATTGTTAAAGATCTCTTATTCTAGGCAGGCTCATATGGGTAGATTTTATGGCAGTATTTTTTTGAGGGGGGAAAGAGGCTAAGCCACCAAATCAACTATATATTATTGAGCAACATGTAATTATTATTCATAAATGTGTTGTTGTTTTTTTAAAAAAAATTAAACTAGTAACATCATCAGAAAATGTTTGTAGGAATACTGAATGCAAAAGAATTGAAACATTGGGAAAAGATATTTGCCGCCCAACCCACGAAATAACGAGACCACAGACAGAGCTTGGGTTGAACTAGGGCAATTTATTAATATACCTATTTAACAAGGGTTGAACTTAAACTTAAATTTCAACTTGCTCATGAACTTGAACTTACAAAGACCCGAAGGGAAAGAACAGGGGGGGTATACAGCATCCCCGGACTAGGGTCAAGAGGCCACTCCCGACCATCTCCCCTAGCCCGTTGGGCGAAATACCGGGCCCCAAAGCCAACCGCTAAAGTTGCCTGATGGCTTTGGCCAGCCCTTATCTGGAAGGCAAGCCCTGAGGCCCACCCCCCGCTGCGCAGCAAGTGGGGTGATCCCAGGGCCCTCCCCAAGGATATGATTTATCCTACACCCCACAATGAGGGATGCCATAGGTATACACCGAACCCAAATCCCCCCCCCGCCAGCCATGGATAAGGGCAAGCGTGTGCTTAGTCCTTTTCCCCCATCCCCTCAGAATCAAGTCCAATCCCTTTTGAAGATCCCGTAGGAATATCTGATTGCCCTCAGGTGATAAATGTACTCCATCATGCCAATAGAGTTCCAATTTACTAAAAACAATATCGTCATGAGGGATGTAATAACGCAAACCCTGTCTCAAGGCGACACGAATCTCCCTATTTGCCAACCGGCATGCTCTTTCTATACGCCGGGATTGGCACCCCCACCCCATGTCCTTCTTTGTACCAATGCCGACCATGCAATAAGAGTGTGAGGCCAAGCCTCTTGAATGAACTGCATGTCATGGATGGCCTGTATCACTAAGGCCTTTCCCTTCAGCAATCCAAGGTCATTACCACCCAGGTGAATGACCAGCACATCCGGGGGAGGAGCATTCCACTCCCTGAACAACAAAGATAGCAATCCATGCCACCGCAAGCCTCTCTTTCCAGACCAACATATGGATGCTCGATCACCTAGACCCAGGTTCGAGCCCATAGGACCGTTCCGAGCCTGCCGTTCAGCCCAAAAGATGAAGCTGTGGCCACAGATCAGCACCCGCTTCCTCACTTCCACAGCAGGTCGATCTGGAAGAGAATCAAAATGTTAATGCAAATCAATAGGCCAGACATAGCGTTGGAACGCAGAGGACTTCCACCTACCAATCCTCTTAATGTCCTCAGCCTTCATGCCCAAGCTTGCTGCCATAGAGGCGGCCCCTATACGAAAGGAGTGTGTACTAAAATTCACTCCATGCAAACCCAAACGTAGCAGTGCCTTTTTGGTAACTGTCCAAAATTGATACCTGGTGAGAGGGGTTGTATCCGTGTGACAAAAAAGTGGGCCCACATGGGATCCCCTGTGACCCATGTAAGCTCTAAGCGCCTTCACCGGGCACAGTGCTGCCTCATTGCATTCCTTTAAGGTCACCCCAGTGCCCCTTTTGGCCTGATCCATCTTAGAACTCCTTAAGACTACGGTGAAATGTCGCTCTCCCCATGACAGGTCCAGGAATTCCAAAGCCCTGCCCGACCTGTTGGTTTTACTCCGAACCACCAATTCGCTTACTCGTAATGCCCCAAAGAATGTCATGAGGGCCGCAGCATGGAACAAAAGAGCTTCATATGGTGAGGTACACACGCACTTCCATGCCTCGCACAGACCCCTAAGAATGTCTGACAAAAGCGGCTGCCTGCCGTCACGAACTGTTCCCTGCTGCCTGACACAACCCTCAATGAACTTACGTATTCTAAAATCGCCTGTATAATCCGCCAGGCCTCGTGCCTTGGACCAAAAGGCCAAAGTCGACATTTTTGACCTAATGTAGAGAGGAGAAGTGCCAGCCTGCTTAAGAGCGACACAAAACTGTAATAAGTGGTCCACTGGAATTGGCCAGGTGTCCCACAGCCCCTTGGACTTACGGAAACTGGTGAATTCTCTAGCCGCTCTACTATAGCTCTTCATTGTGCTGGGCGCGATAGACATACCTATCATCCTTGTTACCTCACCCCGCCAAGGTTCCACAGTCCCATGGGCATTGGTTCTGGCAGAAGCACCACATTGGGGGCCAGCTTCCTGAAGCGATCCATCTGCATGCGGGAAAGAGAGTCAGCCAAGGGATTGTCCACACCTGTCACATGCACAGCCTTGAAAAGAATGTTAAAGCGTAAACATTGTAGTGTAAATGCCCGCACTAATCTCATGACCCGCTGTGACTTTGAAGAAAGTTTATTGATCACCCTGACCGTGGCCTTTTTATCACACCAAAAATGAACTGCATTATTGGCTAATTCTTGCGACCAAAGGTGGACAGCCACCAATATCGGGAAGAATTCCAGAAATGTGAGATCCGAGGTGATCCCCTCATCCCCCCAGCTCTGGGGCCACCTCTGGGCACACCACTTACCTCTGAAGAAGACGCCAAAGCCTATGGAACCAGCTGCGTCGGAAGATATCTGTAAGGCGTCCCTTACCCTGAGCTCTTCCAACCAAAAGGAAATCCCATTGAAATCTGTAAAAAATGCTTGCCAAACTTCAAGATCCATCTTCATATCCCTGGTGATCCTAATTCGATGGTGAGGCTTGTTGACGCCCTTGGCAGCATCACAAAGCCGTCAAAGAAAAGCCCTGCCAGGTGCTATCACCCTGCAAGCAAAATTAAGGTGCCCCAGGATCTCCTGAAATTCCCTAAGTGTCGCTCAAGAAGGATGCCACCCTCAAACGCAAGTCATGTACCTTAACTGGCGGCAATTTACTAGTCTGATTAATGGTGTCCAATTCGATTCCTAGAAACATGAGCCTTTGTGTGGGGCCTTCTGTTTTTTCATGTGCTAAAGGCACTCCCAGCTCTTCCATCAATGCTGTAAATTCTGACAACAAAAAGGAGCATTGCCCCGAACCTCCCCGTACCACAAACAAAAAATCATCAACTTAATGTCTGCCTTTGCCAACTCAGCTCCAATCTCTAGCCTGCGTATGACTCTAACCACTGCATCAAAGGAGGTATATCTCACGGAGCATAGCTCCTCCGGGATGGCATCGTTCATGGATTCCCCTTTAGGATATGATAAATGGTGGATCAACCTAAACTCGCCAGGTACCTTTTTGGGAACAATACCAAGTGGAGAAATTTTAACATTAGGTGTGGGAGGGTAATCAAAGGGGCTCAGAACTCTGCCCTCCGCGACCTCCTTGCCTATCTTCTGACGCACTATATCTTCACTGCCTATAACAGACTTAAGATTATTAGCCATAAAAAATTTCCGGGGTCCAAAACAGGGAATTCTAAAACCTAATGTAAAACCGTCTCTCAAATACTGTGCTGCCGCCCAGTCCGGATAAAGCCGAAGCCATGCCAATAACCGCTCCAGTTTAATTGGACTGGGCCCGTTTTTGAAAAGGCTGCTGGTTCCCTGACCCACGCTTACCAGTGCCCTCTCTGGGGCCAGACCCGCCCGCTCTTCCTTTATTACAGTTGCGGGCCGAATGTGGGCCCCAGCAAATCCCACAAAGGTGTTTGTACTTACATGGGCACTGCGTACAGGACCCCTGCATCCCAAATTCCCAACATATCTGGACTGCTTGTTATTCCTATTGACCCTGGGCCTGTGAAGTACCCCCTGCCTTATTGAATTGTACCAGATGGCCCTAATGGGCCCGTTCGCCGAAAACAGGGCTACCCGGCCCCATGGACTGCATCCACATCTCCATGTTGATGCGGTCCCAAAGCAAGCTTGTCTCACTTACCGCTCTCATGCGAAACCTCTCATCGTAGTATAGCCATCCCATACCTGAATACTCAGCCTGGGCCCTCATTATTGTATTTAAATATGCCACCAAGTCATGACCACGTGAAGGCTGGGCCTTAATGACCACATCCATATAAATCAAGTAACCGGTGAGCCAATTAGCCCAATTCCTATCGACCCGCCTCTTTTTCAGCTTCTCTCTCTAGCCTGCGTCCAATTCTTCTTTCTCTTTCTTGTCTAATTCCCTATATAGAAGGGAAAACACATCTACATACTCCCCCTTCTGTATTTTCTCTATGGTGAGTAAGTAACCTGCCCCCCTGCTTGCTGTCCGGCCGCTACCTCCTTATTGGGGTCTCTTTGCCCCCCATCTCTCCCTTGAGAGGCTCCTTGACATTCTTTACAGGTTCTGACCATCCCCGTGACCTGTGGAGGGGAGGCTACCTGTTTTTCAGGAGGACAGGTGGAAGAGGAAGCCAGGGGTTCAGAGGGAGTAGCTGGCGGGGCCCAAACCATATCTGCTGGCGGTGTGCTCACTACCCATGGCCCTACTACACCTGCATTGCTATGCTCTTGCTCTGCGTATCCACCAGCAGTCTGTCCTACAGCCTCCATCTCTTCTGCGGGCCCAGCCGCCGAACCACCTGGTTGTGATGCCGCTGTTCTGTCACTCTCCCTTTCACCCATCCGCTTTTCCAGGGCATCTAGTCACGCTATAAGGCGGTCAAAATCATGAGATTTCAAAGTCACTGTTTCACCCCCTTCCCTGTTGCTTTGACCCATCTGCTGGGGTCCACTGTCGTTAGCCTCCGGCTGGTCCGTTGGGACTGCCAATGAGCTTGAAGCAGCTACAGTCCTGGCTGTCTTTTGCCTTTTAGCTGCTCGCCTCCTGGAAGCCATGATGCAGCAAAAGAATTTTTTTTGTTATTATTTTGTTTTTTATTGTTATTATTTTTATTTAATTTTTTTTTTTGAACCAGAGCCACCAGACTCTTGTATGTATGCAGCTGGGGGCCACCCCTCTGCCACAGGACAGACTACTGAAAGCCTCTTTTCGCAGGGCCAATCGGTTACCCTGCGGATTACTAGGCCCAGTGCAGGCCACAGAGCCCTCCTTCCCAGAGACAGGCCTAAGGCCCAAAGCCTCTGTGTGAGGCCTTATGGGGGGCGGCGGATGCTATTATCCCCTCCCACAGGGCCCAAACCAGCAACTGCTTGTCCCTACCCCGCGGGAGCTAAGCCCAGCGCAGGCCTAAGACCCAGATGCAGGCCCAGGCCTGCAGCTGTCGTGCTTGTGGCTTCAAAGGGGTCCAAAGTCCAGTGCCCGTCCCGCTGGGCCTAAACTGGCGAGTAGCGAATGTACAATGGTGGTTCCCCACCCACCGATGCCCGTAACGCTACCGCCTCGGCCACAGCGCAGTAGCCGAGGGCCTACCCGAGCAGCCGCGGAGGCGACCACTATGCTCCCACGCCGCATCGTCCAGAGGACTAGGCCAAGCCGCAGGAGGGCCGCCCGCGACGCCAAACGGCTGCGCGACGCCTGGGCTCGCTGCTGCCAAACCGGACCCAGAAGCCGCCGCTGCCGCCGCGCGACGGTCGATTCGCCGCTGCTGCTGCCGCCGGGCTCCGAGGCAAAGGAGGAAGGTCGCACAGGCCTCTAATCGGCCACGTGGCATGAGAGCTCGCAAGAGCGACCTCCTCCTTTGCCTGTATCGCCGAGAATGGCCACCGGGGAGGAGACGCAGGCCCAAAACTCCTGAGCCCCGCCCCCTCTCTTCCCGACGGCCAATTCCCGCACGGTCTCGCCTCGCGGGAGGGCGGCAAAGGCCGTCCCCCCGCCATCGCTCGCTCGGCATTTGGGGATGAATAATCTGTTCTTTATAGCACCTGTTCTTCACTGGACTGACCTCCATACTACTTTATTTTAATAATCATTTTCTTAAAATCATATTATATTTAAAACTTTTTTCCCTTCTGGATGGCAGGTCTTTTTTTTTAAAAAAAATCAACAATAAGTTATTAGAAAATTTGTCAATTCTAATCAACACAGTTCCTAAAATACTCTCAGTTTCAAACTCAAAGTTCACATTTAAATATTTGAGCTATAAAAAGACTTCCTTGTACTCACTCACTGCCCTTCAGACACAAACATGTAGAATCTTCTCACCTATCCATGAAGCCCACATGAGCCTAAACTCTATTGTTAGTCCTGACTTGAACAGAACCATCAAATCAATGGGATTTACTATGTGCTGGCTCACTGTTCAACAATTGATTCAATATGTTATCCTTAGTTGGGAGTTATTAACAGGATTACAGCTGTGTTTTGTCACCATTCACACAGAACTTGAAAAAGTTACTTATGAACTATAAGACTCAGAATCCTCTGACCAGCACTGGCTAAGGGTTACACATTAGAGAGTGATATACATTTGGGAAGCTGGATATGTTTAGCCTGGAGAAGAGAAGGATAAGAAATGACACAATGACTATGCTTGAACATTTGAAGGGATGTCATATGGAAGATGGAGCAAGCTTGTTTTTTGCTGGTCCAGAGACTAGGACACAGAACAATGGCTTCAAACTTCAGGAAAAGAGATTCCATCTAAACATCTGGAAGAAATTCTTGATGATAAGAGAAGTTTGATAGAAATATGCTGCTTTGGAGTGTGGTGGAGTCTCCTTTTTAAACGTTTTTAAACAGAGGCTGGATGGCCATCCGTTGGAAGTGCTTTGACTGTATACTCCTGCATGGCAGGGGTTTGGTCCCGATGGCTCTTGTGGTCTCTTCTAGCTCTAAGATTCTATGATTCTATACACCTGGCTTCATGAAACAGAGACTCGAAACTGACAATGAATATCTCCAAGATTTTGGTTAGGATTTGAATCTGATCTAGAAAGGAATTTTGCCCCACCATGACTTTCTGCTAGGCAAACTGCTATGCTTTCTTTTCTACCTACACATCTCCAGTCCTTCAAATTTCTAATACCAGTGTCATATTCTTAGTAACCAGAAATAGAATGGAATAAAAACAGGAGAACAACCTCTCACTACATGCATTAGATAAGGTACAATGAGCCCTGGGAAATACCCCTTTCCAAAATGATTCCAAGTGACACATAGGAACATGCTGGAACTCATCAGAGCAACCCATGGTTGAATTGGAAGGAGAACTTAGAAGGAAATGGTGGAATAAAGTGCCTTCCTATGCTATGAGCCATTGGTGAAGCTAATCTTAATAAAACCAGTATAACCAATAATTGTCAGAACAGTTTAAAAGGTCAGATTAAAAAAATATGTCATCTCCACTTTCCTAAAGCAGCAAGATTGGGACCTGATCAAAATTCTAAATTGAATGCATTGAACCTTCTGGAAGCAAAAAAAAAAAAGTCTTCTCCCGCATACCAACCAAATTGACTTGTGTGGGGGATGTATTCTCAAAAGAGCTTTGGGAAAGCTCATGCATCACAAAAAGGTTTAGGACTGGTTGCAAGAATGTGGAGGCTGAAATAGAGACAAAAAAGAAGTTGGAAGAATACTTATGGAGCTCAGTTTTTTCTCTGTTTAAAGGGTTGGTGGCCATCATATTTTGGCAAAAGCATGCAACTTTAATATATAAGTGACAGCTTCAACTGTTTTGTCAGACTATTTTGACAAGACAAGGAGAAACAATCAGAATCCCCTAATCTCAGCAGGCTTCTTCATTTGAAGGGATTCTAGTCAAAGAACAATATCAGCTTTGTGGCATAATATTTATACTGTCTGTCTCATGCCTTTATTCAATCTCAAGGTTTAACATTTATATGTATATATAAGAGCTTTAACATTATCAAAGAAAACAGTTGTGCAACAGTCAGAGCTGTCAGCTTTGATAGCTTTTAAGCCTAAATGACTAAGATGAATTACTTAGTCAATGCATAAATCATTACTAATCATAATTTGTGTATGTTCTTGGCCATCACAATCAAGAATGACAGCACTAAAGCCTGTCCAGAACTAATTGCTAGAAATGTGCCAGATGTCGTAAAAACCTGGACATATTCATTGCTGTGCAACAAGGAACCCAGCAAGGTAGATGCATGATTTAATAGCATAATCTATATTTCTGACATTATAGGTCAAAGAAATATAGTAAATATAGAAAGCCTTTATTAATATTGTAAAGGGTTATCTCTTGCTGCACTGGTGGCGCCTTCTTTCTTTTTACATCTCAGGCTTAATAAAGCTGTATCCAGTTATGAATGTGTGCACCTGAACAAAGGCCAGTGGTCCATGGAAACATACAAAGTTGAGGTTTAAATTACATTTTGGCTGACATAATGTGGCTAAGGATTCCACTGTTATACGTAGAAGGAAGAATAACAATTTAATTTTCACCCAGTAACAAATCTGATTACATAAAGAATATTTTACTAGGAACAAAATTTTAATAAACTGTCTTTTGGTATTTTTCATAAAAGAGGACTTAAAATTACATGTATGAGGTTGAAGAAAGACAAACAGAATTCATTCACTCTGCTCCGTTATTGCCCTGTGGGTTCCATTTCTTCTGAATTTTGTTTTAGCTAGAAGGCTTGCTAAAATTAATTCCAAATTAGATCATATACATTTGTGCAGCATTCATTTCCTTCAGTTCATGGATATATTTTCCACTTCGGCATTGCTGACTGACCATTTACCAATCTGCTGCAAAAGAGTGAGGCTGGAGGTAGCTTTTCACATGTCTGTTGATAGGAGTCAAGCATGTCAGAACACAGAATACAAACACCAAGATTTATTGTAACATTGCAAGGGATGCTGTCTTACAGACGTCAAAGCTCGAGAGTGGGATCTGGTTCCCACACTCTACACTTAAAAGGACAGTTTCCCCTGAGATAGTTGTAAAAGGACAAGCGACCCCAATCACCATGACGACTATCTGTCCAACAGTTCCTTTGAAATTCCAGCCGGAAGGAATGTTCGACACCTAGGAATAACCTAACATTCTACTATCACCATTCCCACAGGCAGCTGCCATACAAAAGCAATAAAATGTGGGTGCACCTCGACATCCTGCCCCCTTCAGGAGAAAAAAGAGAAAAAAATAAGAATAAAAATACATACAGACATATATATATGATACATAGAAAATACCACAGAATGGTATAAATACAGGAAGACTAAATAGCAAAATAAATGCAGCAGAAAAATCAATCGGGGCGTTGAGGAACATCAGCCGATGAAGAAGTGAGCGAACTGGAATGCAAAACAGCAAACTGGAATGAAAAACAGGATGAATAGCTTTAAGGGAAGAAGGGAGATCCAGTTCAAAGAGACATCATTAATAGCCCGTTTCACAGGAAAAGGACTGAGAAAGCGAGGGGAAAGTTTCTTAGATGGGGAGGGTGAGGAAATATTCTTAGAAGAAAGGAAGACCAAATCACCAGGTTTATAAGGGGGATTAGGCTTCCGTTTACAGTCAGCGAAGCGTTTGTGGGAAGCCTTGGCGAGGGAGAGAGCAGACGGATTGCCAAATGTCAGAAAATTTAGAGACCCAAGCCGACACAGAGGGAGGCGTAGAAGAAGGGGGAGGGGGGAAGGGGAAGGTAGAAAACCGTAAACAATCTCAAAGGGGGACTTCCCAGTGGAGGAATGAACTGCATGGTTAATAGCAAATTCAGCGAAAGGGAGGAGCGAGGCCCAATTAGATTGGTTCTCAGAAACAAAACATCTAAGAAACTGCTCAAGTGATTTGTTAACACGCTCAGATTGGCCATCCGTCTGGGGGTGATAAGCACTGCTGAGTTTTTGAGTGACGCCCAGTGTTTTCAGCAGACACGACCAAAACTTGAAAGTAAAAACAGAATCCCTGTCCGAAATGATTGCAGAAGGCAATCCGTGAAGTTTCCATACATGAGTAACAAACAGGTCAGCCAATTTCTCAGCACAAGGGACCCTTTTTAGGGGCACAAAATGACATTGTTTGGAAAAATGATCAGTAATAACCCAGATGACATGAAAACCTTGTGAGGAGGGGAGAGATATGATAAAGTCCCATGCAACGACCGCCCAAGGACCAGAAGGAATAGGCAGAGGTTGCAGTAGCCCTTGAGGCTTAGACGTGGGTGATTTAGCAACGTTGCAAGTGGCACACTGTTTAATATAAGTCTGCACAGAGGAGTTTAATCCAGGCCACCAAAAAAGGCGGCGAATCGCGTGCAATGTCTTCAAAAACCCAAAATGTCCAGCGGGTTTGGAATCGTGATGACGATGAAGGACATGCTCGCGGGCAGCAGGGGGAACGTAGACCTTTGTGCCATAGAAGGGGAGATTATCAACCCATGTTATTTTGTCCTTGTTCACCGGAAGCCAGGAATCCCCGTGCGCTGAATGAATGATAGCATCGCGGAGAGCGGAGTCACAGAGGGAAGAGGCAGAAAGCCTTGTTTTAGCTGTAGCGCGAGTAGTGACTTGAGAAGCCAGAGAGGAGGCAGGAAATAAGGTTTTGGAGGGGGGGAGGCAGCAGGGGGTCCTGCAAAACAGGGAAGCCGAGAGAGAGGGTCTGTCAGCTGGTTAGTGCGGCCAGGTTTGAAAACAATTTTAAATCGGAATCTCTGGAAAATTAGCCCATCTCGCCTGTTTAGGGGAAAGTTTCTTAGCTGACTGCCGGGCTTGCAAATTCCTATGATCAGTCCAAACTTCAAAGGGGATTCGGGCCCCTTCTAACAAATGACGCCAAGAGGAGAGCGCAAAATGAATAGCCTTGGCTTCTTTCTCCCAAATGGGCCAATTAGATTGTTGAGTAGAAAACTTCTTAGAAATGAAGGCACAAGGCTTGAGCGCTCCCACAGTGTCATGCTGTAAAAGAACGGCCGCCATGGCAAAATCCGAAGCATCAGTTTGCACAATGAATTTCCTGGTGCTATCCGGGAAAAGAAGCAATGGCTCAGAGGTAAATTTGGATTTCAAATGGTCAAACGCCGATTGACACTCAGGGGACCAACAAAGTCTACGTGTTTTGCTTGCAGATGACCCTTTAGGTTTCCGTAAAGGGTTAGTGAGTGGAAGCGCTATTGCAGCAAAATCCTCAATAAAGTTACGGTAGAAGTTCGCAAAGCCAAGAAATTGCTGCAGTTGTTTCAAAGTTTTAGGAATGGGCCATTTCAAAATGGAGTCAATTTTTGAGGGGTCCATTTTCAGTGAACAATCTTGAATCCTATAGCCCAAGTAATCAAAAGTTTGGGTGTCAAATTGACATTTAGAGAGATTAACCACGAGATTATTGTCTATCAGCCGTTTAAGCACTTCACGGACCAATGACACATGAGATTCCATGGAATCTGCATAAATTAGAATGTCATCCAAATAAATCAGAACCCCCTGATACAATAAGTCATGAAAAATGGTGTTCAGAAACATTTGAAACACAGACGGTCCAGATTGTAAACCAAAGGGAATAACCGTCCATTTAAAGTTACCGAGCGGTGTTGCGAAGGTGGTAAGCCACTCAGAGCCCGGGTCCATCCTAACCCTGTGGAAAGCCTCCTTTAGATCAAGTTTGGTGAAATATTTTCCTTGAACAAGGTGGTCCAAAACAGTCCGTATCAGAGGGATGGGATAACAATTGGAAGATATAACTTGGTTAATAGCAGAGTAGTTAACTATCAGCCTCGGATCCGCGCTGGGATCTTTCCTCTTTCGGAAGAAAATGGGACTCGCCGTGGGGGCTGTAGAAGGCTTGATGAATCCACGAGCCAAGTTTTTATTGAGGAACTTCTTGAGAGCAAGGAGTTCTTGTTGGCTCATGGGTAAATTTTTGGTTTAGGTAGTTTGGCCCCGTCAACCAATTCCAGTTTACAGTCGAAATCTGTGTGTGGGGGCAATTTGTCAGCTTCCCTCTCGTGGAAAGCCTTATGCAAGTCCCGGTAGTGTGAAGGAATATGTTGCATATCTTCATGGGAAATGGGAAAGTTTGATTCTGAAGAGGATAGAGTGCCAGCAGTCCAGTTTATTTGGGGGTTATATTCACGAAGCCAATCGATTCCCAAGACCAATTTGAACTGCACCGCCTTGGGAACCAGAAAGCGCATGCTGTAATTGTTTTTTCCCATTTGAAATGAGATGGGCTTAGTAATTTTGCCAATTACTCCTCCAGTCATTGAGGTCCCATCCATTTGAGTTAATTTGATGGGGCGTTCCAAGGGCTCATAAAGGATTTGTAAATCCTTAGCCAGTTTGGGGTGTAACAAGCTTCTGGAGCAACCAGAGTCAATTAATGCACTATGTACATGCATAGTCCCATCTCTGCCAATAAGCGTAACTGTGGTGTAGAAATGGGGAATTTTTGGAGACTGTACGGCTGTTCCCGCTGCCTGCCAGTCATCGCCGCCGTGTTCAGAATCCTCGTCTGTCTCAGATGAGGACGAAGTGGTGAATTCAGCGTCGGGAGCGAAGTTTCCTGTCACAGCTGCCGGGGCCTTAGAAGTGCGTCTAAGTGGTCGTTTGACAGTCGCTGGCTGACTTGTGGATTCCTTATTCTTGATGTCTGTTCCTGCTCCCTTAATCCCAGCCGGGTCTTGGTTTTTAGGGCAAGTATTAGCAAGGTGACCCGTTTTGCCACAGTTGAAGCACATTCCTAGATGGAGGCGATTGTTCCATTCCTCAGCGTTGAGGATGATGGGACGGCGAGGTTGTCGTTTTGCCATGTCTTGTCATTGCCGGTTCAGCTGCACCGTCTGGGTTATTCCTTCCACTTCAGTAGTTAGCCTGACCCAACCTAGCAGGGTCTGTGGGTTGGCCTGAAGTAAGCACCCGTGTAATATATCGGGATTTAGGCCATCTTTGTATAACTCAATAAGGATTTCGTCATTCCACAGGACTTTGGTGGCCAGGTTTCTGAATTCACGAGAATATGTTCCCACATCGTTCCTGCCTTGTTTCATTCGTTTTAGTTGATATTTGTGTTTTTCCAGTAGATGAGGGTCTTCAAAATGTTCACGCAGGTGGTTCATGAAGAGCTGCAGATTTTCAGTTTCTGGGGCGCAGGTGTCATATAGGTTCGTGACCCAGTCTGCTGCCAGTCCTTTCATCCTTTGGCTGAGGTATCGAATTCGGGCCGCATCATCCCGGAAAAGATGGCCATTATCAATCATGAAATTATTTGCCATGGTCATAAAAAAAGAGAGCTTTTCCCCCTTTCCGTTGAATGACGCTTTCAGGTCTCCAACATTTCTGAGTAACGGTGGCGCTGGCGCTTGCCTGACTGGTTGCCAGGGTGGACCAGGGGTGCCTGCTGTTGGGATGGCAGCTCGTGGTTCTCGTCCTGGTGTTCTCCCTGCCTGCGAGGGACGGAGGCGCATCTCGCGTAGCATGGTCTTGAGTTCAAGTATTTCCTCATCTTTCTCTCCAGTTCCGTTTCCATTTGTTTTATCTCCTCCAGAAGGGAAAGGTCTTTTGCTGATGTGTCCAATCTAGCAGCCCTTCTGCGTTGTCTCAACGACATACGTGGTTTCTCTCCCCAGACCCAGGTTTGGCCGCTGGTGGGGTTTCCGGAGCCTCGGTCAGGCGTAAGTTTCCCTTGGTATCCATGAGCACTTCGGTCTCTGCGGCTTCATCAGATTCTGCAGATGCATGCTCTTCTGCAGTAATTGACTGGTCAGTCGCTTGATACATTTTAGGAAAAAGACTCTCTCGAGCTTTCTGTCAGGAACAGATTCACGCTCACACGTATTCAATAAACTTGATAGAAGATTTATTGTAACATTGCAAGGGATGCTGTCTTACAGACGTCAAAGCTCGAGAGTGGGATCTGGTTCCCACACTCTACACTTAAAAGGACAGTTTCCCCTGAGATAGTTGTAAAAGGACAAACGACCCCAATCACCATGACGACTATCTGTCCAACAGTTCCTTTGAAATTCCAGCCGGAAGGAATGTTCGACACCTAGGAATAACCTAACATTCTACTATCACCATTCCCACAGGCAGCTGCCATACAAAAGCAATAAAATGTGGGTGCACCCCGACACATGTGGTCAAGCAACATTAGAAAAATTATTAATGAGGAAGAACACACAAGCTAGAAAAGACTGCAGTAGTTTGCTTTTTCCCAACTCTACCTTGAAAGGTAAGATTATGTCCCCTCTTCTCCTTTCTTCTACTGAGTTAATTTAGTATAAACTCTTTTTCACTTTGAACTCAGATTGCAGCAATAAGGGTAAGCTGAGGGTGAAGGTGGAACATAAGAGAAGGAGAGAGAAACCCAAACATCTTAAAAGAAACTGGAAGAAAAAAATGCTGTGACTAGACTGTTGACCAGGGCTGGTTACAGAGATCTTGTGGCCCACCCTGTTGAAACAAATTGTCTGGCTGTCAGTTTGTTTCCAAGGACAATTCAAAGTGCTGGGTTTGACCTTGAAGGCCTTACATGGCATAGGTGAAGACTATCTGAAAGACAGTATCACCCCATTCAAGCCAGAACACCCTTTAAGAGCTGCAAGGGAAGAGTTTCACTTGGTTCTCCCACCTTGCAGACACATTTGATGTCTGTGAGAGAACCTTCTCCAAGGCTCCACCCAAGCTGTGGAGCAACCTTCTATGGCTTTCTTGACTCCTTTAAATTCCATTCAACCCATCTTCCCACGCATTGCTGTGCTTTTGGACAGTTTTGTAAGTTGTCTGCCATACGTTTTGGTGACATTCTATTTAGTATCCCTAGAAGGCTGATTTTAATGTTGCAATCTCCCAAAGAAAGCCATCAAAAATATTGTCAGGCCAACAGGCCTTAGATTGTTTTGAAGAATAAAATTGTCTTTCTTTTCTACATCTTGATACTGTCACTTTTTTCACATCTATTGGATGTTTCCAGTCCTCTTTGTGCTTCAGTTTTATAATAGGCCAGAAACATTTGCTTAAAAATCAGGCACGTAAATTCTCTATAGTTACCCTATCTATCTTGTAGCTACGGATTTCTTCTTTTTTTACCCCTTCCATTGATGCTTAGAGTAATGTGGGAGAATTAAATGTAAATCAGTAGGGAAACATGAGAAATTTGTCCAGTTCTTACTTCAACACGAACTTACCAAATTTGTACTTCTCAAATTTGAACACAAACGGGAAAGTGATTTGATTTTGAAATGTACTTTTGTGTGCTTTATGAAGTAGTTTGCAATAGATAAACAAGCAAACAACAAAACACAACAAAAAAATTACACATTTGTGAAGGTGCATTAAATGCTATATTCAATGAGAGCATCATTTGAGGAAATGCATATGTTTGAAAAAAACTGTGCAAAACTATTATCATGGGACACATTTTATGATAAATATTACATATTGCTATACACACACTTTCCCAAGCAATATTCCTCTATGAAACCAAGGTATGAGGTTGTAACCTATGAAGCATTGGTGAAAGAGACAGAGAATTCTGTTAATGGAAACCATATTCTGTTTCAGCACTGGAGAAGATTGAAAATAAATATCATTTTATTCATTTGATTCATATTTAATTTATGTCTTCCCTTTGTCCTTGTACAGGACTCAAGGTAGTTAACATTCAAGTAACAAAAGGGTAGAGATAAAAAAAAATGTATAGTTGTACATACATTTTAATAAAAACCAAGTAAATGGCAACTCTGTTTGAAAAAACAAAGTTAAAATAATATAAAACATAATTAGAACAAAGCAAAAAGGTTAAAAGCACAACCTCATTAAAAGGCCTTTCTTCTACTAAGGATGTAATTCCTCACTAAGTTTCTTCTCAAAGGTAGCAATGAGTAATTTCAACAATTTTTTTCTTGCTGTGAGAAAGCCTTTGAAAACCATGAAACCTGTTTCTGGTTCAGGACTCATTCTGTGCAATATTCATATATGGCTGCCTTATGTAAAAACCAGTATTTCCTGCAAAAGCATTTTCTGCATACAAAATCATACTTCCACACAGAAATATCTATTCCTCTGCAGAAAATTAAGTTTTTTGTGCAGAAAATATTCTTTTCTATGCAAAACAACCACATACAAATTTCACACAGAATAAATCTACAATTATAGCATTTTCTGTACAGCAAACTGCATTTTTTTTTGCACAGGAATTGTTATTTATGAGTTGGAACATTATTTTCCATACAGAAATGTTATTTCCTGTATGAATTTGGCACAGAATAAATCCAGAACTGTGAAGATTCTCATCAGTCCAGAAACCTCTTATCAGAACTTCTCAACACTTGAAAAAACTGTTATTTGACAATTTTTTTTAATACTCTTTACATCCTTATTTGCCCCATAAATTGTAAGACAAAGTCCTGCCTGAAAGAGAAAGTCTTTGCCTGCCAGCAGGAGAGAAAAGAAGGCCCAAACAAACCCGCACCCCCGTGGGCATGAGAGCATCCTCAGAAGGCTTTCTCCTGAGTCCTCACAAAAGATGTCTGTGATGAAAGTGGGACTGAGACAAAGCCTTCCCCCAAAGATTTTAAAACTTGGTCAGGCTCACAAGGGGGAGTTAAGTCTTTCAGATAGTCTGGATCCAAGCCATGTAGGGCTTTCAAGGTCATAACTAGTACTTAGAATTCTAACTGGAAAAGAAATAATGGCAAGTGATGACGGTTGATCACCAAGCATGAAATAATGAGACCAGACACAGAAATCTGGGTTAAATAAGGGACACTATATTTCACCTAAAAACTATTTATATTATATTGGCCTAAAAAGAGCAAGGAGGGGAGCAACCTGATGTGGGTTCAGCTGAAGCCAGGTTTCACCCTTGACAACTTCCTCAGCTTTTCCTTAGGGAAAACACCTTGACACCTAGGACAATCCAATAATGGGGTTGCTCCCCAGTCAGCCATAATTAGAAGGTAAACCTAGGGGACTCTCATCCAGGTCATAAGACTCTACAAGCAAGAACCCAAAGCCCAGTTTCTTCTCAAGAGCAGCATCTTTTCCCACCATCCTGGGAGTCAAGGTCAAAAGGATGCCGAAGTCTTATATTCTCTCCCCAGTACCTGCACGACAGTCAATTTAAATATACCACCCAATGCCAATTGTCATGTCTCCCAAATACAGTATGGGGAAGGGGGTTGGAAAAACACATGAAAAGGGGAAAAATCTGCTCCTATCACATGCAGTGCTCTGATACTCTCCACTAGTTACAAAGCACCTTGGTTTCTCTCATGGAGGCTATCAAATTATTATCCTGCCCTGCAGTGTTGTTTTGTTTTGCTATACTGCAAAATAACACAAAAATCAAATCAAAATCGAACAATACATATTACTACTAAACAACAGTAATCTACTATCACTACTCAACGTCACTAGTATCTGCTATCTAGTATCATTACTCAACAACAGCAAAAAAGAAATATACATAATTTTAAAAAAATAGTTCCCACCCTTACTGAAAACAGCTCCTCACATACCAGTTATACTTAACCTTTTTTAAAAAAATTACATTTCATCCAGGTAACACATTGTTACTCTTTTATTTTATCCTAAACACTTAAATAATATTATGCAATTTCTACAATCTCACTTTTTAACTAGTAAAATAATATAGTTAAATCCATACTATTATAAAATCCTATTGTAAATAATTGTTAGGTAACAACATAACAAAGTCATAGATAATCTTCTATTATATATTTTATCTCTAAAATTAATTATCATAAAATCATATTCACCTTAAACATATGGTAAGACAATACCATAACATTTTATCCAAGAAAAGTAGCAAAGATAATCCAGTATTATGTAATATCTTACTTATGCTATATCAAAACAAATAATATTATTATTTTAATATATTAAAAACCTATTGTCATCAATTCACCCTCTGTTTTGTTTAAATACTCAACAATTTCCATTCAGATAAAAACCTGCCCCGCAATGTTGTTTGCCATGCAAATCCAGGTACATATGTCCTCTGTAACCAAACTAACATATGCAATTCAACACAAATAACAATAAAATGCAAACATATTTTGTACCCATGGGCATTTTTACGCAAGCAAATTCCAGGAAAGCACATATTCCTATGCATTTTATTGAGCAGCAAACTGCATAATAAAACCTGGATTTGCTCAAAAACTGATAGACTACTGCATTCTGTTTCAAATATTAGTGCAATTTACATCGGTTTGCATTAAATCCAAAACAAATAAATCCCCCCTACATACCCCATTTTACCTGTCTGAAAAGCACAGGCTATACAGATCTCAGAGGTCAGTTGTCTCCATCGATCGACATCTAGACTAATCTTATAGTGGCATTTCAGATAAACATTTTTTGACCTGACTTCTCTGTCAATATACTTGAAATACAACAAAGCAAAACCTGCAGATTTTGCAGATCATGTTTATGTAAAGTAAGAGCTATGCTAGGGAGCCACTATGGTTAATTACAGTAGGAAATGTTATGTGATGGGTATCATGTGTAAAGTTAATTGTGTCATTAACCTCAATTAAAATAGCTTCCTTGCATGAAGAAAGGAAAACAAATGACTAGACTCAAATGAAATGCACTTATCATAATTGCACTTGAATATTGCAGTTGCTATAATGTGCATTTTGGTCAAAATGCACAGGAGCTGTTGTCCCCAAGAGTGTTGCTTGCTGGCTAAGGTCAATTAGTTTGACTGTCCCCACCCCAATTTAAGAAGCACCAAGGTAGCTGTGAAGGCAAGTGAAGGAGGTTTATCCTAGTGGATAGCAAATGAGTGTATCTCAGGATATCACAGTTTTCTAAGGCCATTTCCACCATACGCTGTTATAGCGCTCTTATTCCACTTTCAACATCCTGTGGAATCCTTGGGTTTGTGGTTAGGGAGGGGGCATTAGAGTTCTCAGCCAGAGAACTCTTTGGCCTCAGTAATTCCACAGGATGTTGAAAGTAGAATAATAGCACTATAACAGAGTAGGACAGAAATGGTCTAAGAAGTAGTCATGTTAAGTAGTCAAGTAGCCTCTTCCAGCATAAAAAGGAGGAAGGAAGGAAGGAAGGAAGGAGGAGAAGAAAAAAGAAAAAGAGAAGTGGCAGTACTACGAAGACTAACTGGTTTTTAGTTTGCATGAGATTTTGTGGATAAAAACCCAGTTCCTCAGATGCAGTCTCTACTGCATCCAAAGAAGTGGGTTCATATCCACAAAAGCTCATAAAAATAAAGGAACCAATTAGTCTTACAGGTACTGTGACCTACCTACCTTCCTTCTTTCCTTCCCTGGATATCACAGGATATTTTCCTGCGAAGATACCAAATCAGATAATTGATCCACCTATCTTAAGACTGGTAATTATGATGACAGCAGCAACCAGACAATCTTCCCTGTTCCCTTACAGTTTTTCACTAGATATGCCAGTCATTAGGCATGGGATTTTGAACTAGATATGCCAATCATTGGGCATGGGATTTTGAACATGCAAAACACTGGGTCTTTCCACACCACACTATTATAGTACTATTATTCCACTTTCAACATCCAATAGAATCCTGGGGTTTGCAGTTTAGGGAGGAACATTTAGAATTCTCAGCCAGAGAGCTCTTGGGCCTCAGGAAGCTACAAACCCCAGAATTCCACAAGATGTTGAAAACAGAATAATAGCACTATAACAGTGTTGTGCGGAAAGGCCCAATAACTCTACTACTGAGATGTGGCCCTTTCTCTAAGAAGCTATGCCCCAGGTTTGTCCTCTGTCTCTCTCTCTCTCTCTCTCTCTATATATATATATATATATATATCTTTACACTTCTTTCTTGTCCTTTATCATGGGATCTAAGGGTAGCATACAATGAAAACAATTTAGGACATTTCTTTTTTAAAAGCATAAATAATTTAAACACATATTAAACATCACAGCAGTTAAAACCACATTGAAAGCTACAACAATTTAGAACCATGTACTTTGCTGCTTTCGTACATTCTTTTCTTAACAATGTGGTACCAGGGTGCTTCTTCATACTGGTTTAGTGGCCAATAGAAGATGAGACGGCCAGGCAGTGGGTATGTTCCTACAGCCAACTACAGGGAGATACCATCTTACTTTCAGACCTCCAAAGGACCCCTGGAGGTTCAGGAAGATTACAATTCCTTGCCACAACTGGTAGCTGAAAAACAACCAGCCACTACCTGGCCACCCTTAATCTTCCTCCATCCAATATATGATCATGGAAAGGGTGCCTTGTGACAGATCAGTAAGCAAAGAGTATGGAAGAAGTTCTGAATAACTACATTTGCAACAACTGGTAAAAGCTGCATGCCTGTTATTTCACCAACAGGATTCCCAGCAGTGATCTATCTGTCTTTCTATCTACTTTTTGTACAAAACATTGCTTTTATTCATCATAGAAATGATGTTGCCTATGCTGAACCTACTGAAAGTGAAACAAAGAAGCACTGTTGTTGTTGTTTTTCTGTCACTGAGCACTTTACATTTTTTGTAAGGTGTCTCATGTCAAAGCACTCATTCTCATAGAAGATGAGAAAATTATCTAAATCCCCTGTGTCTGCTTAGTCATGTTAGTTGGTTAGTTAGTTAGTTAGTTCGTTCGTTAGTTCATGCGCTAACTTTTGCTGGGCAAGCTCAAGACGGATGTTTCCCTTTTAATATTTCTTTGAAACAGAATTAGCACAGACAGTTCTTTAAACAGAAAATAACTTCCCCAATTGTCCTTCTGATAGAAAAATGTGCTGACAAAGTAGGGTACACAGGGCTTAATCTTATGTTAGACTCCACTAAAGTAGACCCATTAAAATCAATACAATTTATAGGAGTGACTAACCACTCCCATTCATTTCAACAGATCTACTGTACTTACGGCTAAAAATGTATTTAGTGTATACCTACACTACTATACCCCACCATCACATAACCTCAGCAAATATGGGTTTAGCAATATGAATTTGAATTCTTTTTTTTATCAGAAGCATGCTAGTATTATCTTCTTATAAGTGACTTCCATTGTAATTTATTCAACCATCTTGTAATAAAATTTCACAAGCAGATGGCCCAAAAGGCAGTGCAGGGGGGAGCACAATGCTGAAGAAATTTCTTTTGGCCTCTTAAAAATGTATCATAATTGTGTTTCCCAGTTCAAACAAGGAATTAATAATTCATCACTCCGAAAGCTAAGGGTACATGATATTTGATGTCTTAGATGAAACATTCTAAGCAAAATGAGACCCGGAGCCATGGTTTCTAAGAGGATTCTCGGCAGCAAGCTCTTAATACACTGCTTTACTCTGTCAAGATTGCTAATACCTCCGGCTGGAGTTCCTGATATGCCTCAAGGTAGATCACACTTGTTCGCACATAATCAAACACACAGGGCATCATAATGAGTATATGAAAGATTGGCATCCATAATATGCCCCCTGTGAAATGTTCTTCCAACGGGTAATTATTCCAGGAGCTTGGACTCCCCAGTCGTTGTTAATGATGTCAGTTGCCACGGCAGGGTGCCTTAGGCATTCATCTGCAAGGTCACAAAAGGGCATTTTCCTTTCACATCCATGTTTATGGCTGCCTTTCAACACAAATACAATTGCATCTGCTCAGTATGCCTGTGCTTTCTCAGAGATTTGCTAATAATAATAGTAAAAAGGGCAATCATTGCCAGAGCCATGGCACAACATGGAGGCTTTTGGAAGTCACACGCTACCCCAGCTGCAGTAGGACCCCATTTCTGTGTCTCTGTTTATCCGCTCTTCAATGCTTTGATGTTTTTCAGAACCTAGGATGTATGTTCAACTATGACTAAATTGTTTAGAAATGATTTATTCTACTGTGGTGTCAGGAAAAAAAAACATGCAGCGGTGATTAAGGACTAAATGCTGTGAAATGAAATTCATGAGAGAAGACCATTTGGCTTGTGTGCTTGTTAGAGGAGAGGTAAAAAGCCTACTTAGAATAAGTCATGTACTAATAAACTTCTTTGCTTCAGCTGAAGTCCTTTGTAGTCATCAGGTCCTGGCAGATCCAGCTGAGGCATTACACCTGCTTGCAGGCATTATAATGTCTGTGGAACTGATTATATTTGTTCAGAATAGTGTACTATAGTTTGCCCTACGCATGACTTTCTCTTTTTGGATGTTTCAAGGGTGCTAATATTTTATAGATTCCACTAACAGCTCTGTTGGGGTAGCAAGCATCACCTATATTGTCCTGTAATGTCATGTTTTGAAAGACAGATTTGGGGAAATTGTGTCTGCTAGTGGAGAGGGGACTACTCCTATTTTGTGATGACTGTCTTTTCCTGAGAATATTCCATGAAAGATCCTTTGTAATGGGGATTTTCAAAAATAAAAATGGTGGATATAAGATCACCAAAGCTGAGCAGATCACGTTCTGTTTCAAGATGGCAAGTGCTCAGGATAGTTACCCTTTAGTCTGAGAAAAAGGATGAACCAAAACAGTTCAAGGTCATGCACAGAGAATCCAAAAGAGCAAAAAAGTGATCAAAACAATCTAACAGTCTAAGTACCGTTTCTTTAAAGTCAGGAACTAACAGAAATGTTCCGAAAGCAAGTAAAGGTTCAGGAAACTAGGGAGTAGGTACTAACAAAGTGACAGAGATTATTCTGCTCTTCTTCTGCAATGCAGACACAGCCTTAGCTGTGCTAATCTATAGCCAGCTGTAACATTACAAAGTTGGCCTCATTTCCCCAGCATTTTCTTTTTAAGATAGTCCATGCCTTTGCCTGTGCTTTCTGCTGCTGTCATTATAGTCTATGATACTTCAAAGCCTGAGGTAGCTCAGACTCTTATCCCTTCTCTCCAAAACCAACATGTGACTGTTCAGGCTCTGCTTACAGGACAGGGCTTCCAGACTTACCTCTTCCCTTTCTAGGGCCCTTTTTGCATGGCATTTTGCAAGCAAGAGGGCCCCTTGACCGTCACATAAGTGTGAGGAGTGGTATGCATGATGCACTCACATTTACATGATGCTCAAGAGCCGTACATGCAGCATATACATATTTTTTTATTTTCAGCTTTTAGCCTAAAATGCTGTGTACTCATGCACCAGTCAGGGGCCTGGGGTGTACTCACCTGCCGTGTGAAGCCTCCTGAGCTGTGCCGGTCGTGCTTCCTGCCCCAGCGCTAGCCTCCAACTCCCCGGCTGCACTGTGGAAGAAAGGGGCAGGGCACGGGTGGGGTGCTTGCGTAACCAGGACGGAGCTGCGGAGCCCAGGCAGCAGGGAAGCAGCAGAGAAGTGGCAGCGTTCCCTCCGAGACTTCTCGCGCAAGAACCTCCACCAAGCAGCGCGAACGGGTAATGTGTGAAAAGGGCTTAGATCTGAGGAGACCTCTGACATGACAATTCATAAAAGTGAGGATCTTTTTCTTTTTTTTCTCTTTCTATCTACCTCTTCTTTACCAACTGCACCTTGCTAGTATCATACTTATATTGCTATATTCTAGACTGAGGATCTAATTCAATCATTCTTGTTGTTGTTGTGCACCTTCAAGTTGTTTCTGAATTATGGTAACCCTAAGGCAAACCTACCACTGGGTTTTCTAAGGCTGAGGCTTTATGACATACCCAAGGTCACCCAGTGGATTTCCATGGCCAAGTAGACAATCAAACCTGATCTCCAGGATTGTAGAGCCACATTAAGTTTTTGTAGGCCCCAGGCACTCTTGTATTCAACTCCTCACCTTGCCTTGATGTACCACTAGGAATGTTTTTGTAGGCCCTAAAATCTTTGTGTGTGTGTGTGTGTGTTCTTACATTTTCATAAGCCCTAGGCATTGTGCCAAAAGTATCTAATGGATTGGGAACCACAAATCCATGGGGCGCATATCCTGCCATTATTTCTGGAAAATGTCTGAACCATCCTTAGTTGATGAAGGCAAATCAAAGACTATGCCTGTTCCTTTTTCTTTTTTTTTTGCATTTTATTTTGGCATATGACAAGTCATGTTGATTTATGTTAGTACAGATTTGCTCCTAATTATAGACTTTCTTGATTGCTGGTGTATCTCATACTGATTTAATCACAGCACCATCTTGAAATGTGTTATAAACCTGAGCTACACAAACAACAACCAGATGGCAATGGGCAAATATGTACAAAATATCCAGGATGAGGGACACTAAAATGGTTGAAAATCTAAGGTTTTTCATGTCACTGAATGAATTACCATTATAGTGAAATATATAGTATGCAATAGTTGTTCTAAAAATTGTTTCCAACCATTTTCAAAGAAGCAACCATCAGAACTTAAAATTGCCACCATGTTACTGGCTGAAATGAGTGCAAGAGACATAGAAAGCTGTCACTCTAGTTATTTTCCTTATTTTCAGTATGTCTCAATCCTTACGTATCAGATTGCAAAATTTGATTTTGTGTGTGTGTATGTAGAAAGAGAGAAATTCATGCATATTTCATTAGATATTCCTCTAATGTACACATTTTTCTTACACACAAATCTACATCTCTTACTTCCACTAAAGCCTTTCTAGTTATGAACATTTTTGAAACATGCACATGACTTTATTTGATATCCCCTTCCCATATCCACAAAAAGTATCACAAACATCACAAATGTATGGATTCCAAGGCAAGAAGTCCATTTCATTGTCAGTCTCAGCAGACATGAAAAAGTATTTTCATTTACATATGTGAATTCAAGAAATATCTTTCCTGTCTCTAATGAGCAACAGGAAAAAAAAATCTGTTGCAAGAGGAAATAAATAACATGGATTTTCACTATGGACATAAAATAGATAACCTATAGTTTGGCTGATGATTGTGGGGAAAAATGACTGGTTTGGTCATATGCTGTGGTTGGAGGAAGTCCAAAAAAAAAGTTGAATTGTCATCCATAAACCATATGGAGAGGTAGTGGGAGGGGAAAATCAATCTAACCTTTTCCATCAGCCAGTGAAGAAACAGCTGTTCCTATGCTTACTTGCTGTTTCTTCTCTATTTTGTTTTCCTCCTTTGTATTATATCTATTAGGCTGTGAGCACAAGGACTGTCTTATCTTTTAATGTCTGTGCATTGCCTGGAAACTGTATGTGTTAAAACAGTGATGACAATAATATGGGGAAGTCTAGAGGGACAGCCATGTTAGCCTACTTCAAATGAAATAACAGGTGGTCTTGTCTTACTTTTAGGACTCAAAAACTCATTGTGACATAAATGCTTATCGGCCAGAGTCCACTTCAACAGATAGATGAAGCAGTTGGTGAGAACAGAAAATTTAACATTTTGATACAGACTTAACAGAGGTATATCTTGGTATCTACACAGTTCTTTTTGTTATACACATATCTCAGAATTTTGTAGTACAATTGTCTAAACCAAAAAAAAAAATGTATGCAATGTGTACAATTATTTAAGGGAAAGTTGCTTGAAAAAATGTACATGCATATCTGTTAGGGTTAAAAATGCACAGAACATATGTATTCGATGAAATGTGTATGAAAACATAGATGAATGGTTGTTGTTTTTTATTAAAAAAAAGTTGCTGTCACGTCAGAATTCCTCATGACATGAATTGTAATGATGATTGTTTATTAAATATGTTAGCATTTACAATACTTTATGTCACAAGCATATTGTAGAGATCTTATGTAGGTAGGCTATGTATGTAGAGAATGTACATCCTGGGAGGTTAATAGGTAGTGTTAAGTAATGCCCTGCTGCATAAGAAACCAAGTAACTGTGAAATTATATGTACTTTGCCTATCCTGCTATTTGGTGAGCAGGTCTAGTTAGTAACTGCCGTTAATCATATTTGGAAGGATTATTGTGTGCTTTGCTCGCTTGAATATAGATAAAATAGCACATGTATACTGATTGCCCAGAAAGTAGGTGTAAATATCAATCTTCTGTTATTGTAGTAGGCAAAGTTATATATTGAGCAGGGATAATTAGTATTTGATATTAATCTTGGTTAATGGGGATAGTAAATAGCTTGATAAGTTGGGAAACCGAAGGTAATAAACAGAGAGCAGTTCATTGGGATATTAGATGGACCAAAAGCCCAAATGGACCTTTGAAAGTTGATTTATGATCTAGCTCAAGACAGCAAGAGTTGAATACAGATCAGGGTCAAAGGGAAACATAAGGATGGGCTGAGAGAATTAGCCTTAGACAGGCTGGACGCAAGGGTAACAAAAGAGAGAGCAAATGGTGGGCAGACGATGGCAGGTTTCAATAACATCAGAGACCTGTTGAATTAAAGAGACATGTAAATTCAACCAATCAATGTCAGAGGAGCTGAATATTTATTGCTTGGACCTGTATATTCTTTGCTTGGAGAGCACTGGTCAGTTTCTGCCACTTTAAGCAATGTTTGGATTCAAACCATATTTCCAGTAAAAGGACATTTCTGTCTACCATGTGTTTCCACATTTCTGAGTGTTCGTAATGGAAGCAGTTTAGAGCTGGACATGACAGTTGCACACTGATGTGCAAACAAGACTGAGGTAAATGACAAGACTATTAAAAATGAGAAACAAAGAGGAACTGAAATTGACAGACTCATCCACCTCTAAAATTAATCTGGTAGGCAAAAAATTGTATGGTCTGAGTAAAAAAAACCCCCAAAAAAATCTATGGATAAGAGGGAGGGAGGGAGGGAGGCAGGGAGAAATAAGGTCCAATGTTATAGAAAAGTATAGCCCTATATTTAAGAAGTATGATAGTGTGTGTGTGTACTGTACTGTGGTAGTATACTGTAGAACACAAAAGGAATACCGGCTCCAATCAAAGAAATGCAAGAGCCCAATCCATTTTTCCATGTAGTAAGTGCTGATAGACATTTCCTATGAAGAAAGATTATGCATTGATTTATTACAGACCTACAAAATTAAAAAGGTCAAAAAGGAGAGAGAGGGACTTCTTAATCACAAGTTTGAGACCCTCTCTTTTGAGAAATGATTGATATTAACATAAGCAAATGTCATGGTGCTGAATTCTAGCTCTGATGTTACAGCATGATTTTTTTTTTCATGGTGGGCTGAAAAGGCAAGGTATAGAAAGTTTGGCAAACCACCAAGAGTATGTAAATATGCAAGACATCGTTTCCCACTCAGTCATGCAGGAACATGACAGTGCAAGAATGACAGGCTTAAATCCTGTTGTTTGTCCTGATTAAAGTAGAACCATTGAATCAATGGTATGTGTTGACCCACTATTCAATAATTGATTGAATGGGTCTATTATAGCTAAATGTAACCAACAGGATATCAGCCCCCGTTTTGAAAATCCATGATCAATACCTGGCAGAGTAGGGAAGTGAAAATGATTCTTCCAAATTTCTTCAACCTCAAGAAGAAAGAATATATTGACATATCAAGATACCCCAGCAAAAATGGTGAAACACCTCAATAAGTTGTCCATTTTCCATTTTATGATTTCACTGAGAAAAAGAATGTTTGCAGTGAACTTTTTTTTTATACAGAAAGCAACTTTTTGACCAAGAAGTCCAAAAAAAAGAAAGAAAAGAAAAGCAAAGAAAAGAAAAGCAAAACATCATCCGAAAATATGCAAAAACTCTCTTAACTTCAGTAAGTAAACAGGAAACATTCAAATTTATTTTTATGTGTATGCAAGAACAAAATAAGCCGAGATTTGCATCCCTACAGTAAGGTAGAACCATTGACATCAGACAACAGGTAACTCTTTTGAGGGCTACAACTAGAATAAGAGATTTCTTTGGATCGCACTACTTCCACCGATATTGTCAGAGTCCTGAGAGATTTTGTCTCACTTGCTGTGAGCTGATTTGATTTCACTTCATTGAGTTTAACTCTACTCTGACACCGAAATGCAAAGTCTGGACTGTTTTCATGTGTGAGGAGAAATAATTCCTGCAGCTTTCTCCATCCTGTGGAAGAAAACAAATATTTTTGTGCATTTTTTTTGACTAGCATTCACACATTCTGAAATGTTTCAGAAAATTATTCACACACATGGGGAATGGTATATGAAAATAGTGGAGTTTTGTGTACCCCCCCTCCATTTGCCATCAAAAAATATGTTTTTATGCAGGAAAAAATACCTTTTTTTGTGGAAAAACTGTTTCCAAAAACATTATGAAGCTGTGTGTATGTGTAAAAACCATGACTGAGCTATTGCACCAGAGGCTATGTGTAATAATTTTACAGTGACATGGCTACATCTCTGATATAGAATCATAGAGCAATAGAATCATGGAGCTGGAAGGAGTCACAAGGGTTGTCTAGTTCAACCCCTTACCATGCAGAAGTACACATCTAAAGCATTTTGAAAAATGTTCATCCAACCTCCTTTTAAATTATCCTAAATAGGGAGAATTTGCCATCCTAAAAGGCAGTGTATTCCATTCCTAATGTTTAGATGGCATCTCTTTTCTTGTAAATTAAATCCATTGGTCTATATTCCAGTCCCTGGAGCAGCAAAAGCATGATACACAGCCCTTTTAGTGAATTGTGACAATGTGTACTGAAGTTTCCAACTGCACAATGGGAGGTCCTGTTACACAACAGGCCCCATAGCACGATGGAGACTATGACACTGTGGCGGTTCCACTTTTGTAATTGTCCCAGAGATGTAGCTGAGTTTCTGTCCTCTTCCAGAGTATATGAATGTTGTTCAAGAGTACAAACTCATAATTGAATTGTATTTTTATAGTTTATGATTATGTAACTTCCTAACAAAATGGCATCCCATGTCTTCTTTCGAAAACAGTGTCAATTTTGTTTTTCCAGAAACAGTGTGTGATAATTGCACAAAAAATTGGCTGGTCCCTCCTGAAACTGCAAACCCCAGGATTCTAGAGGATGTTGAAAGTGGAATCATTGTGCTATAACAGACTAGTGCGGAAATGGCTTAGGTTTTCCAAATGTTGGGAAACCCATTTTTTTAACTGGGAAAAGAATACTGGTAAATAATACTTTAATTTGTACTCTTCCTGATGAGATTGAGAGAAATCAGTGAGTAACTGTGTTAGAATCTTCCCACTCTGGATCTCTTGCCAAACCAGGATTCCCTACCTAGTACAGTTATTACCACTCAGTCCTCCTTCCCTCAGGTGCCTTTGCTGTCACATAAATAGGTGTAGGATCGCCCTCTCTGTTTCTTTCTCTCTGTGGCAATTTCCATACTAGACTGTTACAGTGGTATTATTTCACTTAACATCCTATGGAATCCTGGGGTTTGCAGTTTAGGGAGAGGCTTTGAAAATGCAAACTACAAACCACAGGGTTCTGTAGGATGTTGCAAGTGGAATAATACCACTATAACAGTCTAGTGCAGAAACGGCCTCTCTCTCTGTGTGTGAGTATTTAGGACAGGTCCACTGTCAGCCTAGATTTTATAATGTAGTTTTAGTCGTCTATACAGCTATAGTGGCTCTTTTCACCCTATAAGCAAAGGACAGACTAATAATATTAAACCAGAAAAAGAGGTTTTTTGATCACCATTTATAGAGCAGAGCAGGAGGGCGAGGAGGCTACAGAGACAGGCCTTTAGGTATATGTTGATGTCTGCAATTTTCATTGCTCCTAGACAAGCTGTACACATGATAGATGGCCTGTCAATTGTTTTTCTTTTTCTCCAATTTCAGTATGGCTCATGCTGTTTTGCAGGTTGGTCTCAGCCAGAGGGTCTTAAAGGCAGCTCTGATCAATTTCAGATTCAGCACTTTGAAAAGGTTGCTTTATTTTATATTTAAAACTCACAAAGGCCTTATTCTGCAAAGCATCCAATCTGACTTACATTACAAACAGAATATCAAATGGATAATATTAAACACACTGAAAAAAAGATGAAAAATTGACATTTGAATGCAGTCCTATTCAACATCACAACCACTACCACTATTATCAAAGCAAAATACATAGACTAGAAACAAATCCCAGCTTCTAAAAACCAAGTGTGTGGACCAGCCACTATATTCAGTTTGGATTCCACCTCGGATATTTGGAAAATAACCCTGTATGCTTCGGACTGATTTGGGGACTCTGAGGTGTCATTCTAGGCTGAATCCAAAAACTCTGTAACTCAGATCTATCATCACTAACAAATAGCAACAGCATTCATTTTAGTTGTCAGAAGTGGATGTTAGAAATTTCCAGACATACGCTGAATAGATGTCCCAATGAAGTTTAAGTGCAAGATAGTCAAGGATTTTCTCATCCTTTCTTTTTTCTCTTTTTACTTTGACAAATTATGCAACATCATTCATTCCCTAGCACACTCTTGTTGGAGAAAATATTGCTTTTTCTATACCAAAAAAAAAAAAAAAAAGGGTGGAAATGAGAAAAAAAATATGGCTGAGATCCTTCATCAGAAGACATACAACTCCTAACTAGTGGCACAGTGGTTAAATGCTGGTACTTCAGCCACAACATTTTGAGTTTGATCCTGCAGGGTTCCAGGTTGACTCAGCCTTCCATCTTTCCATAAGATGAGAACCAAGCTTGTTGGGGGCATTTAGCTTACAACATTGTAAACCACTTACCTAGTGCTTAGCATTGATAAGTGATATAGAAATGTAACTGTTATTGCTATTGCTACCATCCCAAACCCATCTTGCGAGCCAGTGTCCCCCAACCACAGCCATATCTGAGTTTTTGAAGAGCGGGAATATTAGTATTGACATTCCTTTACCAGGATGTGACAAACACCTGATGGGATCTCCAAGGATCCTTGAAGCATCCCTGCAGATGCTGCCTTTGTGGTGTGTCCTGGTGAAGGAAAATGGCTGGACAAATCACTACTGGCCCCTAGTCTCCTACAACCAGGCAATAGCTTGAAGGGGGAGCTGAATGGATTATTAGGTGAGTTGGATGGGGATTTTAGTCTTTGCACATTGGAAGAAAGTTACAACTTGTGCAACAATACCAAAAAGTGAACTGTGTTGGTGTAAATTGTACTTACACCATCATAAATCACTAACACATTGTCCCCACAGTACACAGAATATTCATAAAACATTGCCTTCTTGAAAATGAATTCACTATTTTTAAATCCCACTCAGATGAAATGACCTTTAGAATAATGCAAAGAATATTCACCAATTTTATCAACCTTATTTAGATGTTTGAACCTTTTTTTCCTAATACCCAGTCAAAAGAAAAAAAGGAAATTATCACATGAGTATGTAAGAGTGAAAAGACTAGCACTTTTTAAACAGCAACAGTAGTAGCAAAACATATTGGACTTTGCACAAAATCATTTGTGAGATTTTCAAAAAAACAATAATAAAATGTGAGTTGTATCATTGGAAAAAAAAAACCCTCTTGCAGTCTCACCACCATCAGGAGAAACTGTTTGATTTTGTTGTTGTTATTGTTACTGAATGTTTGTGATGGAATAAATTAAAAATGAGATCCCTTTTTCTGAGTATCAGCTGCGTAGTACGAACAGAATGGGACAGCTGTTGCTTCCACTTCCTGTTTATGAGGTTTATCACTGGTGGAAATAAGATGTCAGATTTTATGAACATTTTGTGTGATCCAGAAGGCCTCCTCTCTTATTTTGCTTATCTATTTCAACACCTGCCCTTGGCCTCACTGAACACAATTGGAAGAATATTATACCAAGGGTAGAAAATTTCAGCAAATGTCATATTCAGTGTTTCTCTTTTCACAAGAGCAAGAAATGTTTTACATAAAGACACAAAGTACTTCTTCAAGGGCAAGTGGCAGCAGCTATTCCTAAATTAGTCTCCAGCGACTGCTAAGCCTCTGCGTTCAGAAGGTAGATGCTAAAGGGGGTGGTGGAAGGCCACCATGTTAATTTTAACAAATGAGATCAGAAATAAAAAATATCTTTCTCCTTTTCACTTTCAACTGATTCTTTTATTGCACCTGCTGTTTTGCATATGGAGATCACACACTCACACTCATACACACACAGACAGTTACTTTATATTAAAAGAAAGTGACGGAAACAATAAAGGCCTAGAAGTTCACAAAGAAGGATCAATGATGCCAGATGTCCTCCCGTGTTGTGACTATTCACAACAGGGTGCAGGAAGAAAATCATTAAGGCAGCCTCATGTTGTGCCTTGTTGATTGGAGGGCATCTGGAACTTTTCTGTTCGCACTAAAGGGAATGTACATATTGCTCTTGCAAAGTTATTTTTAGTTCAAAGTTTTATACTGATTATAGTCCTGCCTTTTTTTTCCCTGTGAAAGTGGACAAGCAAGAGAAAGAGTCTCCTTCTCACCTTGATCTTTAACTAAAGGCTAAACTGATAGAAAGCGACATTATTTCACATTGATTCCTGAATGCTTGGAATCTTTGGAAGAATATCAGAAGGTATTCTCTGTGAACAAATATTATAGCCAGTATGCTTCCTTAAAAATTGATGCATGCTACTACCAACAATTGTTGCCTGCAATAGTCAGCCATGGCGTTATATTCATTTGAGGGCCAGCTTTTCCCAGATGATTGTGAAACACAATGAGGAGGGGAGAATTTTACTTATATTTGTACACTACATCAAGGAAAGGAAAGGAGAGTAGAAAGTTTACCACCAGAGTTGGATCCTGGTGAAATCATGCTTCCGGAGTTTAGTTGGACATCCCTAGGGGCAAGAACAGGAGGAATCTCAGTAGTTCAATTCCTCTTAGGCCACAACAAATATTTACCAGGCAGAAACATATGGGAAGAGAATGTAATGGAGCACCAGCTCAGAAGAATAAAAGATTTTATTTGAATTTTCTTCTCCTCAGGTACCATGAGGGCAATACCTTCATCCATGACTTCAGGGAGTAATAGAAAAAGCAACAACAACTTTCTCAGTCCAGCAGTGTAGTGCTGCTGGCAGAACTAGCAGTGCATGTTTCATTGCTCTCTTCACAGTAGGCAAAAGGATTTGTTCTTCTTTTACAAGTAAAGTATGTGCCTTCAAGTCACCTACCAATTTATGATGATCTCAATAATTTCATAAAGTTTTCCTAGGCAAGGAATACTCATTGCCCTTCCCAAGGAATCTGACAGGTATGAAGAAAGTTGTACCTTTACTTGTACAGGCACAAGTCCTATCTCTTTTCTTTTTCTTTTTCTTTTTGGTTAATTTTGAAATGTGACCTCTGGTGCATTTGTTGCTTGATCATATAACCTGTAGGCAGACCACAGAGACTCTGCAACCATATTGGTTATCCTTCATTTCTTTTTATTGTCCAGTTCTACCCAGCTGTAAATATACTTTTCTTGTGCTGACCTTTAAGGAGGGGAGAGGCACCTTAGTTGAACTCAATGTTCTGAAAAGACCAAAGTGCCCCCAAAGTACTGTGATCAGATCACTACTAATATCAGGTAAAATACATCCACCTACGCTGTATGTTGACTTTATTGGGTTTGACTTGTAAGCTCAGTGGTGAGCTTTTATTGGCTTCCCTTTTTCTTCCACTTCTCCCTGTTTCCCCTAATCAATTTTATATGTACAGGTTTTTTTTTTATGTACATGGAAGTCTGTTCTTAAAAGTATTTCTCTGGAATTACTTGTTAAAATTTTCCTTCCATGTTAAATCTGTGGAGGATGTTATACAGCCTCTTCTATTCCTAAAATAGTTTCAAATTGTCTGTAACTTTTAATGTTTTTGAGTATTAGGAAAGAAAATTCAAAATTGTTCTTTCTTCTCTGTCCACTTCAGCTAGATTGAGAAAAGGAAATCTTTTCAATAGAACTTAGAAGCACTGCAACAAGGAAGAGAGTTCATAGCATCTGGGATAAAGCAAACTTATGGTGACAGTCAATCAAGTAAGGCCGTAGAAAAGAGAGGCTTCTTTATTGATGAAAGTCTTCTTCATACCCACTCCAGATTCACAAGCCTTCCACTCTGGGAGAAATTTAAAAAGAAACTCCTCTCCTCCTGTGATCAGGAAAACATGGTGAGTAATTCCTGAACGTGACTAAATTCTCTCTATCCATCCTATAACATATGAGATCACAAAGACTCTACCTCAAAGAATATTTGTAAGAACTATTTTGCTATGTTTGATTAGAGATGTATCTATACTCAGGTAGTTTTGTGACTGTATATAATTTGTTAGGTCTGTGCAACAAATCTGCACAATTTGCAAGCAGTTTTCCAAATATCAAAGCAAATTAAGTGGATGAAACTTCAGATTTCATCAAATTGGCATGATTCTGTTCTGGAACAGATTGACACAGTCTAAAGTCCTTCATACCAATCTGGAAATCTAAACACTAAGGTCTTTTCCACAGCATACCCCATTAGCATGTTCTTCCGTTACAATCCCAGCATTGCCATTCACACAATGGTAACAGGTTAGAAATGTTCTCTTCCACACCTTTCTGCCTTGGGCAGATGAGTAGTGGTGTTGCCAGCCATGTTGCTTCTGCACTACAGGATCCTTGGCCACTCCCTTTCCCCCACCTTCACCTGCCCCACCACCCTGATTGGTTGTGTGTTGTTGTTTTTGTTTGTTTGTTTTTTGAAGCCATACTAGTGCAGCAATGTTGTAATGCATGACACGCCAGTACACTATTGCACTTTTGTGCTATAATGGTTAAAAATGTATTTAAAAAATAAACAAATTTAACTCAGAGAAATTTAAAATAAACACAGATTTCGAAGTTGATAGATTTCAAAGTTACCATACCAGGGGAATAGCTGAGGAAGGGACAAGCTGGGCATGTGTGCACCCCATCCACACCTGGATCTGGGAGGACAAGAAGCACTATCAAGTGCTATTATGGTACCTCACAGAGATGGCTGATGGGATTGAAGGATGGTCTTCATGGATTTTTTTTTTCCTAGAAATGGTATATGGTGATTTTGCAATGCTTGCGTTGTGTATTCTTGCATGGTGGTCGTGGAGGGGGCTTTGAACTAGATAAAACTTGTCCCTTCCAAGACTTTGTTTTGATGATTCTATCCTCTGCAGTAAATTTCTCTCAAGTATCTCTACAGTCTACAATTTAGCCACAAGGTCACTGGAAAAAATAATGTATAAAATCTTTATGCTACATCTAAGTAGTGGTTGTTCTATATCTGATTTAAAAATTAAAGGGGGGAAAAAGAGAGAAAATGAGAAAAAGTTCATAGCTTCTTATTTTATAAGCAGTTGTACATCTCTGCTGGAAAGTATTTACTCAATATACAGAGCTATCCATGTCTAGTCTCCAAAAAACCATAATTTTAACAATCAAGAATGTGACATTTCATATTCATTGAAATTCATGCTCAGGGGCTGAGGTATCACATGATGCTTTTGTGAACTTTGCTCTCAGTTCTGCCCTTATGCCTCTAGGAAGCAATTTTATTTGATTAATGTATGCATCACCTACTTAATGGAAGCCCTAATTCTGCATATTAGAATCATCAGATACTTTCTAGGACAATGGTTCTCAACCTCTGGTCCTTCAGAAGTTTTAGGCTTCAATTCTCCACCCAGGATAGATAACGGTAAGTGACTATGAGAACTGAAGGCCAAAACATTGGGATGACTAAAGGTTGAGAACCACTCATCTAAAACAGAAGGACAATACTATCTTTTGTATACAGAAAATGCAGCATGGATATTACAAAGCAAGAATTCCCATGATAGCAGAGTGAAATCTAAATGAGACAAAATTATGGCTTATTTTATCAGACAAAAACATTAATCAACAAACATAAACATCTCAGCAAACTAGGGGGAAATGATGTGAAACCTCTTAGAAGGAGAACTGCATGCTCTATAGCATATACACTTTGGTGTCCACTAGTGTTTAATTTCAGGAGCCCATGTGGATACCAAAATTCGTGGGTGTACAATGGTGTTGTAAAATGGTAACCCTTATATAAAATGGCAGAATTAACTTCTTGGATTTTTTTTAATAATTTCAAACCATGGTTGGTTGAATCCATGGATGCAGAATCTATAGATATGGAGGGCTGATTGTATAATTTCACAGCATAGCTTAAACAGTGTACCAATACGCTTCCTCCTGAGCATCAGTTCCTATACTTCTTTGAGAAAAGCAAAATCTATGAGAATTAAAGCTACCTAAAATCTTCATGCCTAGAGGCTTCTTAGCAAGAAGTCATCAGATACAGCATGTCTGGATGAAAAAGCGGGGAAAAAACACCTTTGAGAGTTTAGTTTTATAATACATCCCATTGTTTTAAAGCAGCATCTGGGGAATTGAATTCTTTTATTTTCATCAGACTCGCAGAGTTTTGCAAGACCAATCCATAGTGACATTAAAATAGCACTCTCGTTGACATCCCAACCACTCTGGCATTTGCACTGACGACATAATGACTCCTAGGGGGCTGTTATCATGTGAAGTGAAATATGTGAGACACTTCATTGACATCTTAACAGTTCCACTGCTTGCCTTCAGAATGTAATGGCTCCTTTGGGAGTGATATCACGTGATAGGAAGCAAATGAGATGCTCTCATCAATACCATGACATCATTTTCACCAATATATTCAGGAAAGCAGTGAGGAAGCTATGGTTTTTACATTATGTTAGTGGTTTACACACATAAAAGAAGGAAGCGGAAAAACTATCCATTGAAGGACAGAAAGCTGGATTGCTTTTTCTTTTATTTTGCTTCTTGTCACATCAAGGATCTGTACATTTCTGTTATTGTTGGAGCCAAGAGATAAGCAGATAAATCTGCCACCCTACATATATTTATCTGGTCATGAACCCCTATTCCAGGAGACAGAATCAATAAAAAGCATGGCAAATTGCACCAATCCTGAAATACGTTGCACCAACATTTCTTCCCCAAGTGTTGGGACTGGAGATTCTGTCTGTCCCAGAACTACATTCTCCATCTTCCTTCACTCCACTCTGGTGTTTTTCTTGTATAGAGAAATTGAAGAGAGATGCATGTTATTCAGAGATATTCTCTTTCTGTCTTCCTTTGTCTCTCAATAAAAAATTCTAATAAATGTACATTGAGTTAAGATTCAATATTAATTTGATCCAGATTTATCTAAAATCTATAAATTAGCCAAATACTGATGTGGATTTAGGATTTGTCTGAATCCAAAACACACCTCTGCTAATTAAGGCTGAAATCATATGCACACATTCCTGGGGATGAGCCCTACTGAACTGAGTGAGTGGAATCTGATAATGACAACTATGTGTGCATTCCCTTTACTGAACAGAGCACGGGGGGCTATTTCTAGCCTCTTGCATCATGTCCAACCCACTTGTCCACACTGCAGTTGCTGAGCCCAATGGGACAACTGCTAAGGTGAGAGAAAGAGGGGGAGGTAACTCATGAGTGGTGACTGCTTCAGATTTCCCTCCAGTTCTTTTTTTGTCTGCTTTTCTCTATAGCAGAAAGAAAGCCAGGCAGTCCATGGTGTGATGTGACTGCTGTAGAAGCCTCCCTATAGCTTGACAATTGCCAGAAAGGACAGGCATGAAGCAGTGCATCAAGACTGGTTATAGTCCAAGTGTGCCATCTAGGATCTAGCTGAATATTATTTATTTCCAAGTAAAGATGGATAGGATTATGCTGTAAGTCTGCATATTACCTCTTGCTCTTCACTTAGAAGCAGAATGGAATATGCAAACCTCCAACTTGCATATACTTGTCCTCCTAATGACATAGCGTGCTATTGTTCTATCTTCTGTTACTATCAATGAGGATAGTGAAAATTTCAATAGAAACTAAAATACTAAAATCTCAAAATGACAAATTGTGCTATTGCAAATCACATAGTATTAGAAAAAAAGTTAATTGCTTAGAAGTTGTTGCTTAAGTATAAATTGTAAATATTATGGTGAATTCTGTAGACTGGGGCCATTTCTGCCCTACACTATTATAGTACTGTCATTCCACTTTCAACATGCTGTGGAATTCTGAGGTTTGTAGTTTCCTGAGGCCAAAGAGCTTTCTGGCTAAGAATTCTAAATACCCCTCCCAAAATGGCAAACCCCAGGATTCCATAGGATATTGGAAGTGGAATAACAGCACTATAACAGTGTAGGGCAGAAATGGCCTGGGTGTCACAGAAAGACTGGTGATTCAACTTTTCAGCTCACCTAATCTGCTGTACAGGTGAGACCACATATATCCCAAGATGTTGAGGGACAATCAAGTCATTCTTGGAATGAGGAAGGTCCAAGATATAGGCCAATGTAGTGTCAAATGCGGGGAATACTTTGCATTATACATTATAGATCAGCTGAATGGTAATCAGAAGTAACCCAGATTTTCCACCTTCATACTGAAACCTAAAACATGCCAGTTAAATAAAGGCTATGGCCAATATGAATTACATTGCACTAAGCCATGGAAAAATTAAATTAATTCTAGGGGAAAAAGAAAAAAAAGAAGAAGAAAAAGCTTCTCTAATACTTCAATTAGTTCCTATAAAAAAAGATTATAAACTTTCTGGGGGAGTGAGGAGGGAATCCTCTTCAATCTCAAAATACACATTCAGTTATAATACCTGCAGTAAGCAATGGATCTATAGGAGACAAAGATTAAATCAAAAGGGCAATGAATTAAACAATGCTGAGTTTTTGTTTTTAAAGTTTTCTTCTTATTTCTAAAATGGCAAAATCTGGTGACAACCTAGAACAGGTAAAAGATGTATGTGAGTATACATCTGCATATGTGGTAGAAGTGGAAACCTGTGACTAATATACTTATTAAAGTTGATGGTGGTAGTAGAAAGTAGTAAGCAACAACAGAAAAAATAATGCTTGAATGGTTGTAGTAGAGGTGTGGGAATTTTCTCTCCCCATCAGTTAGCATGGTCAATTTTCAGGGGTAATAGGAACTGCAGCCCAAATATTTGCTCATCATTTTCTACTTTCATGCTTTAGTGAAATGGCTACAACCAAAATATAATGGGTTCAATTTCATGCCCACACTTGATAATTTTGGGCAATCATTGTTTCACATCTTGTTTGTGATAATAAAATACAACTGTAGGATTAGATTGCTGACCAACCACAGAATAATGAGAGAGGACAGAGAAAACTGGGTTGAATGGCCACTTTGTCTACCTATTTAAAATCTGTAGAACCTGGAAAAGGGGAGGAGAAATAACCTAGTGTGGAATCAACTGAGCCAGCATCACCCTTGACTTTCTCCTTAGTCTTCCCCTGGGCAAACCATCTGAGCCCCAAGGGTAAGCCAATCCCCATCCAGCCATGTGCTGGGAGGCAGAGCCAAGGAACACCCCCCACCCCATGTTGCAGACCATAAAGTGAAGGCAAAATCCCCAGGCTAGACCTAGGGAAGTCTCCTTCCCTTTGCCCCTGGTCCAAGGCATGCAAGAGGCCATTACAGAGCTCTCCCCTTCACCAAAAAGGTATAATTTGAACTTTTTCTCCCCCCACTATCTGCCAACTAGTGCCTAATTACAGGCACTACCCAAAGCCAATTGTCAAAATGCTGTCCAGGGTAAGCAAAGAACCCAAATGTGTGCCAAGGTGTTTACCATAACTCTAATTTTCTTCTCCCCCACCCAACCACTGCCTGCTGCAGACAAAGGCCAAGTGTCCGCTTAGTGCTTTTCCCCCACCAGGCTGGTGAAAGGGTCTTCACTCCCTAATTGCAAACCCTACATGAACAACATATTGCCTGCCTCAGATAAATGTGTGCTATCAGCTCTGTAGAGCTCAAGCCACTGAAAGACTATAGCAGGATGAGGAACAATGTGGCCGAGCCCCTTATTTAGGGAATTACAAATTTCCCCATTGATCTGCTTACAGGATGCATCAATGTACTGGGAGGGGTAACTCTCACTTCACTAAGGTTGGCAAGGCAAAATAGCCAACTATTTCAAGGTTGTTCCTGTCCATCTACTCTGTATGATCATGTAGTCCCTGAAGGATGTGAATCTTGCCCTTCAACAAACCCAGTCATTCCCACTCAAGTGAATGATCAAAAACTGGGGAGGGGAAGGATCCTGGCTCTCCCCAAACAGTAGCAGCAACAATCCATGCCAATAAATACCTTTTTAAAATGAGTTCCACTCCACCGTGGCCAGATCACCAGTTGAACACCAAAGCTGCAATTCTGGATCAGCCCCAGTCAACCATATTTGGCTGCAGATTGGAATCCAGTGTCTCCAGGCACAACCTAAAATCTCAAAAAAGCAATGAAATAAGAAAACTGAACGCTATAATCAAAACGTTAGGTTTGGCATATCTCTTATATGCCAAGGATCTCCAGTGTTCAATACTCTGGACTAATTCCACATCCAGACCCATGGCAGAAGCCTACATGACAAAACAAAGGACCAGGCCTAGATCCCCTGTAAATGTAACACATACCCTGTCTATGTGTTACAACACCAGAATGTGAGAAAGACTCAAAATTACCTTAATCTCTACTGTCCTCTGATCTGCTTTAGAAACACAGATTAACAACACCTCCTGTTTCCCAAAAGTTAGATCCTTTAGTTCCAATACTTTACTGGATTTATCCCCTCTAGACATCATAGCCTGCTCACAAACCCACAAGACACCAAAAAAGGCAGTTAAAGATGCTGCATGTAACAAAATAGTCCCATAATCTGAGGTGCCAATGGTCAGCTATGTTCTCCAGGACGCAGTGGTTCACATCTGTAAGACCTTACTCTCAAGGCCACAACAAAGGCTAATGCTGACAACCTATTTCAAATAGTCTGTGGAGCTAAACCTTTCCCATTCAGATGGACACAACATTGCAAAATGTGGGAAACAGAGATTGACCAAAGAGTCCAAAGCGTCTTCCCAATCCCAAAACTGTCAAACTCCAAGCCAGCCTTTTTGTAATGTCACCTGGTAAAGATAGGCTAGTGACCCTGACAACCTCAACCCCCCAAGCTTCCATAGGTCTGCTGACTTAAGATCTGGATGGACCCCCACATCCAGATCCAGTTGTCTGGTGTGTTCCACCTATTGGTAGGAGAAAGCATCAGCAATCTTGTTGTTCATCCCAGCAACATGGAGCACCATGAAAAGAATATTGTAATAAAAACACTGTAGTACTAAGGCCCTGACCAAACATATAACTTCTAGGGACCTGGAGGACTATGAATTAATAACTTATAATGTGCCCACATTATTTTGCCAGACATGGATAGCGAATTAGCCAACTCCTCATGCCAAATCCAAACAGCCACCACAATTGTTAGATCTGACAGAAAACCTGCCAGGTCTGCTCATTAGGCATACCAGTGATCATGAAAATGAACCCCAAACCCAGTGTACCATGCTGCCTGAGAAGATACCCTTTAAAACATTTCAGTTCCTTAGCTCATCCCTCCAAAAAGAAATCCCTTTAAAGTTGGCAAGAAATTCTTGCCAGACTCTCCAATCTTTCCTAAACCCCCAAGTAATCTTAATGTTATGATGCAGTTTACATATTCCACATATAGCATCACAGAGATACCTTAACAATGCTCTAACAGGTGCTCCCACCCTACAGGGAAAAAATGGCCAATGACCTCCTGAAATTCCTTCAATGAAACCTTCCTACACCACATAAATTGTCCCATCTAGGAGGGACCAGCTAGGCCCCCATGTCTTGTTTTGACATAGTGACTACATATTAGTGGAGACTGTTTCATATGACAGACAAGACAGAAAGACAGTTTCCCCAAGTCCACATATCTTGCCATGTGTCCTGGAGCATTCTGGGGTGACAGGCATCCACTGGTGCTGTTAGTGTGGGGATGGATGTTTTGGTTGGTGGTTTCCCTATGCATCAAGATTGGGGGGTGGCATAATCTCAAGTGCCTCTTTGGCATTGTTATCCACAAGAGGGCCTATTCTCTGCAGTGTTTTTACAGTGATGTGAAGAATATGCAGCAGTGCTTCTCTGCATACAGGACTGGCTCCCTGTGGAAGGGAGCGTGGTGGACATGCCACTTCATTCCACAGTGCAGCTGGGTACTTTCACTAGTCCTAAGTACACACTGAAGCAGAACTCCAGGCCTTTCCAACAAAATGCCTACACAAAATGCCTGTTGGCCATGTTCCTTTTTAGCCGAGCTCCGGGGACTGGGGCTGCAGTTATATAGTGAACTAATGGCTGCAAGCTCCACCCTCAACCAAGTCTCTGGCCTTTTCCGCATTTTGTTTTTAGAACAAGGCAGCACGTCCTCCAGCGAGGAAGTTTGCACTTGGGGGCGAACTGGGTCCAGACTACTTTCTGTAGTTTCAGACTTCAGCCTGCTCCAGAATGACCAGAACTGGTGGTTTGCTGTGTTATTGAAAGACTGCTTAAAACAGGTCTTTCAATAGCCTGGCGCGCCCCAGTCTGTCTCTGCGCTCCTGTGTAGATCTGCAGGCTTGCACCAGCACGAGGCTGCAGATCTTCCGGGGTGGGCTTCTGGCTGGCTAGCTTCTCCGGTTGATGGAGAGCCTCCACCAACCAGAAGCCTCCATTTTCGTCCCTGGAGCAGTGTGTAGTGCAGGCATGCACTGCTCCGGATCAGCATGGATTGTCGGAGGGAGTGCACCAGTCCGGTGAGTGACAGACTGCCCCGTTTTCTTCCCAAAGTGTGAAAAAACCCTCTGACTCACTTCCTCTAGGTCTACACAATAAGAAAATAGGGCCCTGACAAGCACGCAAACAAGCCTCAGTCACTCAAATGATCAGCCTTATCCCAACAGACACAACCTCACCAAAACACAACAGAGCAACAAAGCCTTAACAAGCAAAGGAGAAAGCAAGCCTCCTTCCAGAAACACAGAAACAAGTAGCCTTAACCCAACAACTCTCTGGGAATGGGGAGGTTTATCCCCACAGACGAAACTTACCTTATGTTCATCCACCACACCCACACAAACCCCTGTTGGCCTTACTGCCTGCTAGCTAAGCTCCTGTGCGTGTTTGTGATAAGAACTTAACCACCCACCAAATGTCTTCATAATTAAGATGCAAAGACTTATTTTTGAAGAACGTGAGACAAACAGAAATGACAAGCTTTGGGTGCTGAACTGGTAAATCTGGATTTGAATTTGACAAGTAGAAATGGTGAATCATTTCTGTTAGATTTCTGAAGCACTTACCAAAATTCACACTTTTTTTCATGCATGGGATAGAAAGAATTTGAGGTTTAAAAATCTGGATGTGGAAGACAGCAAAATATTTATTTATTTATTATTTATATGCTGCCTTTCCCCTGGAATGGAATCCTTAAAGTAAAACAGAGAGAGACTCTCGCATACCTAGGGCCAAGGAGTGGTGCAATTATCGCTTTCATCATAACAGTGACCTTGCTGGTAACCTACTTCTGTGTTGTCAAATTGTGTGACCAAGTAACATATTGTTCAGTGCAAAAGGAAGGATTACATTTGGTTTCTCTTCTCTGAAGTGTTAATGGAGATGTCATTCCATGTTTCTAAAATCTCAGCTGTCCTTGTCACTGTCAGTTTAAGCCCCCAAGGATGACATAAAGAAGTGATTGATATAATTTTTATTTTATTTTGTCTTTTTTTCTCTCTCTTTTTTAACAAGAACCTTTCCATCTGTGATGTGGCAGGACTGGGGGAGATGTTGTGTCAGATACTGTCAGAGTTTAAAACAATACTCTTCAACCTAGTGTGCTTTCATTTGTTGTTTTCACCAAGGTGCCAAAAGGCAGCTGAACTCAACCTAAGAACTCAGATCTCAGTGAGAGGAATAAGATGAAGTGTTCAATGGGATGGATTCCTAGACCCTTTCCACACCAGGCAATTAGAATGGGGCAGTGCATCCTCTCACGGAGGCCGTCTGCACCTTGGAGTGGATTAGGAGTGGATTACTTACCGGAGATCTACACCTCAGTCTGCTCCAAAATGACCCCAAGTGGTCCTCCAGTGTGTTTTTGAAAGACCAGAAAAAAACAGATCTTTATTTTCCTGGAACATGCCATTGTGTTCCTGCTCCCTTGCGCAGATTCACAGGCTCGCACCAATGTGAGCTTGTGATCTGCAGAGGGCGGGCTTTAGGTGTGGTGATCTTCAACAGTTGGTTGGGACCCATGACCAACTGGAAGGTGCCATTTTGGAAACCGGATGCCGCCGTTTTGGAAGCTGGAAGCCACCATTATGGAAGCTGGAAGCCACCATTTTGGAAGCCAAAGCAGTGCAGATCTACAGACCTCACACTGCTCCAATTCGCCCTGGACCAAGGAGGAGGCCTGCAGAAGGGCTTCAGGGACAGTCCATGTTGCTTTGGACCCCTTAAGAAGTGGAACATAATGGCAGGGAGCGATTCCCTCACCTTGTGCGGAAAGGGCCCTACTTGTCTAAAGTCCCCATGCCCTACTCACAGTCACAAACCAGAGTTTAGAAAGTTATCTTTGAACCACAAATTCCAGAGCCAATGGCAGTTGAGCTTGGAGAGATTCCAGCAGCTGTAATGAACTATCTTAAGTGTGCCCAGATTTTGCCTTCTAAAGTTATATCATACTTGAAATGTTGGTTGTGAAGAAAGTAGATATTAAAGATACTCCCTATCACATCTACAGTGTCACTTTCAGCCGTCTTTGCTATATGAATTATTCTTCACTAGTTTTCTTCTTGAAGGAAACAACAATTAATTTTAACAATTTTCTTCATATTGTGAAAAGATTTTCAAATGTTGCACAGTTTTGGTGATTATTTCCAGTTCAAGACTTATTCTGCACAAAATCTGTGCATGCTTGTTTTGTGCAGAAAACAGTATTTTACACAGATAAGTATTATTTCCTGTGCAGGAAATCCTGTTTCCTGTACAGATAATGCTGTTTTCTTTCCAAGCAAGTGTGGATTTTGCTTAGGATGACTCAACAACTACATAACTTTCTATGCATGAAACAACATTTTTCTGCACAAAATGTTATGTTCTGTGCAGGAAATGATGTTTCCCATGCGAAGAATCTTATTTTCTGTGAAAAACAGCCATGTGCTAATTTTGTGTTGAATAAAGCCTTTTCCGCACGAGGAAGTTAAAACAGGCCAAGGCGTCCTGTCATGGAGGTCGTCCGCATCTTGGATCGGACTAGGTTCGGACTATTTACCTTACTTCTGCACCTTAGTCTGATCCAAAAAGCCCCCAAGTGTTCCTCCAGCATGCTAAGTGAAGACTGGAAAAATCCGGTCTTTCAATCTTCTGGAGCGCGCCATTTCGTTCCTGCTCAGTTGTGCAGATGCACAGGCTCGCACCAATGCAAACCTGCGATCAGCGGAGGGTGGACTTTGGGTATGGTCAGCATCAGCGGTTGGTCTAGACCCACAAAGAACAGGAAGCTGCCATTTTCAGCCTCAACAGTGCGTATCTACGGACCTCGCACTGCTCCGATTCACCCTGCAAGAATCCCTGCAGAAGGGCTTAAGGGAAAGTTGGCATTGCTTTGAAGAGAGAAGAACCGGTAAGTAATGGCACGGAGCAATTCGCTCGCCTCATGCGGAAAGGGCCTAAGTCTCAAATTGTGATTGTTAGTGTCAGTTTAGGAAAATTCCATTCAAGGTTTCTTGACAGTAAAGAAACACACTTGTCTTCCATTTCTAAATAATTTTGAATATTCTTCCCCTCCTTGCTTCTCTGAAGAAGTAAAAAGAATGGCATTTCAATTCATTTGTTAGTATAAACAGCCAATGACAAACCCTAATTATCAAAATAGAAATAGAGTAGGGATTTTGCCAAAAATATTATCAGCAGTGTGACCCTTATACGTCCTCTGAAATATCAAGAAAAAGCAGAAATCTGTTCTACTATATTAACCATACTATTCTGACTACTGCACAAATCACATAATAGAGTAGATAAATAGTTATCTTAAATTAAACACATGTTCAATGAACATTTCCTTAGCTCTTGTTTATGAGAGAATCATTACAACTGTACTAGTTTAAAGCAGGATAGACAACTGTGGTTCTCCAATCTTTGCTGGACTGCAAGTCCCAGCATTCTGAATCATGGACTATTGCTGACAGTAGTCATAGCTCAGCAATACTCATCCCTGTTTTATTTCACAAATTCATTTTTTTTTTACAACACTCTTTTGTTAAACACAGCAATAAAGCAATAATATACCTAATGCAGAGACAGGAATGTTAATGGGAAAGGGTTAATGCACTTAGTTAATTGTCAGTAAGTTAAAAAAAAATCTATTTCAACAGTATTTGTGTTAGAATTGAAAATATTAACTATTAACTTTATGTTAACTTGTCATTTAAATCTATATTTAATGTCTGCAATAAAAACTTTACAAGAATGCAATCGATAACCACCATCCCCTAGGTCTCAATTTCGAGCTTGAGAGAGAAGAAAATAGTTGTTTTTAAAAACTTTTTGCTTTTCCGTTTCTCTTTTCTCTTTATAATCTTATGTCCTCACTTCTCCTCTTTAATTTATTGATTCCCAACTGGATCCAAGGAAAATTCTAGGGTTAAGAACTTCAAAATTCTCTCTGTCCAGTCTCTGATGTAGAACATAAGGAGAGGATTTTGATGCAAAGGAGACCATCCTCTTCCAAACTGACCTTAATCCTTTTTAAGTCCTACCTCCCCATGATCTTGTGGAGCGGGGCGTATTGTGCCAAGCCTGGAGACAGATGCCAGCATTCCCAGAGCTGGCTTAGTGGCCACCCTGCTGCAGGACTTGGGAAATTATCATAACAGCTGGGAAGCTTGACCAATACAGTCCTTGGAGTGTATGTTCTCAGCCTGCCTCTTATGTGAAATCTCACAAGACTGCAAGCCTCAGGAGACTGAATAGGATTTCAGTAGACATACATATAAGATTGATGGTTTTCTGTCCAATCATCTGCAGCTGGACCATCTGCACATCCCTGATGGGCTTTAATACAAACCATTAAACCTTCAGAGGCTGGGGAGGATTTTTTTCTTCATTACTATAGCTCCCCCCCAGGATTTAACCAACTTTATGAGGGTCCTCCAGGATCTGTGTGTGCTCAGTTTCTTGACATAGTACTGCTGTATGGCATACTTTGCAGTAATTGGACAGATTGTTTGTCACAACTTGCAGCTATGAGGGAGGAAGGGCAGAATGCTGAACACCAGGGCCATTTCCGCACTACACTCTTATAGTGCTACTATTCCACTTTCAACATCATATGGAATCCTGCGGTTTGCAGTTTAGGCACCTCCCCATAGGATTCCATAGGGTGTTGAAAGTGGAACAGTAGCACTATAAAAGTGTAGCGCAGAAATGGCACATCTAAATTTGGAAGTGGAAAGCCTTGAGGTCAGACAGTTGACAGAGAAGGTAACTTGTGGGTTTGGGCATCTGAAGTTTTGGCACACCTCTATTGCACCGTTCTGAGCATTCCACAGATTGACAAATCATATCAAGCATGACCTGGCATTGGCCAATCTCATAACTGTTTTCTACCCTGTTTGGATAGGCATGGGATTGGACTTAATATTCTCTCCTTTCCTATGAATGGATGAGAAATATTTTGTGTTAATTGGTCATCTGCATGTAGCCATAATTCTGTATTCAGCCTTTCTGTCTCAGTCCAAATCTTTTAAATTGTGACTTCAAGTTGTTTCTGACTTACATCAACCCTGAGGCAAACCTATCATGGGTTTTTTGAGGGCTAAAGTGTGTGTGAGGTGCCCCAGGTCACTCAGTAGGTTTCTATGGCTGACTGCAGAACTGAACCCTGGTCTCAAGGGTCATAATCCAGTTCTCAAACCACTACACCATGCTGGCTTTCTCCATATCTTTTAACCTTCAAATTAATTGAAGTATTGTCCTGCAGTCTTGACCTGGTTTGGATCTTGTGACTGAAACATTGAAATACACTATCCTTGAAGCATCATGTAGTTTTACAAAAATGGAGACAACAGGGTTTAAATAAATAAATAAATAAATAAAACAACTAGCTTAGACATGTAAACTTTATGCACTTTTTAGTACTGTTTCTCATTTAATTAGTTAAAAACTGGAAATAAGTGCAGAAGAAATCTCAACTTTAGTCAATAACTATATTTTAAAAGAAATAATTAAGCTGTCTCCTTCCATTAGAAAATGTCCAGCTTAATTGATAATGTTTTTAGTTAATTTGTATATCTGACTTTTCAAATGATAAACACCAAAATCATTCACAAAAGTTCTTTTATAGAAGAAATATGAATATGATTTTAAATCTTTCTTGGGAATAATATTTTAGCATTCAGTCAAATGTTCGGCCATGGAAATCAAGGTCATGTCCAGTTGTTGGAAATGCCATAAGATAGGTACCTTCTTCCGCTGCTGGTGGCAGTGTAAAGAGGCACAGAAATATTGGTCTCAAGTCCATGAGCAGATGGTTAGATGTCTCAAAATCAGGTTTCCATTATCAGCTGAGTTATTTCTTCTAAACATGTTTGACGGTATAGAGGAAAAGATCAGGAAAAAATATTGGCGTGTTATTTGTTATATGATCTATGCGGCACGAATTGTATTTGCAAAGAAATGGAAAGAAGTAGCCATACCATCAATAGAAGACTGGGCCAGCAAATTATATAAGCTGGAGGAAATGGACAAGCTAACGCTGAAATTAGAGAATCAGAGCAAGGAAAAATTTAGAAATGAATGGGATATTTTAGACCCTTTATGGGAAGAATTATGGGGTGATCTTGCTCTGATTGGGTTATATGAATGACTATCAGGTGTTGGTATGAAAAAGTATAAATAGGATTAGGTTAACAAGATAACATGCGACAAAGAGCCGTGGTGGGGGGAAAACTATGGTTAGTAGGTTGATAGTGGTAAGTAAGTACATGATATAAAAGCCCCAGTTTGGTAAGGAGAGGAAGTCATGGAGTGAGAGGATAATGAATGAGTATGTATGAGGTGGTTATATAATGGATTTCATGATTGTAGTAATATGAAACTTTATTAATATTTATGTATTTGAGTAATAGTATAACCTAAAGATAAAGATGTGTATGTGGATTGGAAATGTATTGTTTACTGTCTGTTTGGTATATGTATTTCTAATGTTTTGTCATTAATGTGGGATGGGGGGGTGGGAAATGCTAGGTAACCATCTATGTAATGTGCTTTCAGTTTAGAATAGGGTTGGTAAGATGGGTTAGTTTGTTAACATTAAGGCACATCAGAATATTCCAATGCTTAGTTCTTAGTTTTCGATTTAAATTTGTGTAGGGTTGATGTTTGTAATGTTATGTATTGTGTTGTGTATTGAATGCAATTGTCGTTTTTATTATATGTTTAATAAATTCTATATTTTTAATAATAAAAATTTTAAAATAAAGGAAATCAAGGTCATGTCTGCACTACATTGTTATAGCGCTATTATTCCACTTTCAACATCCTGTTGAATTCTGGGGTATGTCGTTTCCTGAGCTCTCTGGCTGAGAATTCTAAACGCCCCTCCCTAAACTGCAAACCCCAGGATTCCATAGGATGTTGAAAGTGGATAAATAACACTATAACAGTGTAGTGTGGAAATGGTCCAAGTAGTGATCTTCGGCAAGTTACACTTTCAGCTTCAGAGGAAAGCAAAGGCAAACCCCCCTCCCCAACACATCTTGCCAAGAAACCCAGTGATAGGTTTGCCTTATGGTTGCTGTACATCAGAAATTACTTTGAAGGCACACAACAACAACAAACTGGAGCAATGCAAATTTCAGATTTAAATATGTGGTAATACACCAGCAACCAAGATAGTGTGTCATGTTTTTTCAAGATGCCATGATGGTGTGGGAATCTTGATTCAGTCCACACACCTTTCCATATATGCCTTCCATATGAACCCTGATAAAGTTACCATGAGAGAATATGTGTGAATCTGATGTTATCAATACCATTTTTTTCACATTGGGTACATATGAAAACATATGTGGTAGTTCTCAACAAGTAGCCACAGAGAAATTGGGAACTAAGACTGGGGACTGGGGACTGAGGCAACCTTCAGAAACATGGGATACTGTTTAGAAGTCCAGAATATCAGATCATGCCAATTTGAGCTTAGAGGTTAGTACTTTGAATAGCTCATTTAAACTCTGGAATAAAACCTGAAGTGAATTCATTGCAACTGTGATATCACATGGGAATCAAAGGGCTGCTCCTGGATCCATTCAATTCTGTATGTTCCCAGTAATAACTAGCAGTGGCTTTCTAGGGCTCCAGTTAGGAATCTTTGCCTCCCCTATCTAGAGAAGGACAAGATCAAACAGAGCCTTTCTGCACGCAAACCATGCATTCTATGATTCCGCTGAAGCTCTTCCTGAAAATTTTATGTCAATTCCAGAATGAATGTTGGAATTCTCTCTGCTAAACCAGAAAGCAATCATTGCTGAATGTAGATCACAGTGAACTTGTGGGAGGAAAATAATGGAATGGAACAGGAGAGCAAATCCATTCAACCCTGGTATACATATTTATTCCGTAATGGTTCTTGGTACTAAAATCTGTCATGGTTGGTGTTTGGAATTATTTTGTTCAAGACAATCTGTCTCATCTTATAGTTTCAGGATTACGCAGACTTTTCTGGTGATAATCCAGAATGACTACATTGCTGCAACATGCCTCAGTTAACACCTACATGGATTATTCTCACCATAAGTTATAAGAGCAAACTTATCCATGGTAGGTTAAGCAATAAAATGATGCAGGCATTGACCTCCTTATGCCTGTCGTTGTTCTGTTTACCAGTGTGGAAAAAGGAGATAAAATCTTCACAAAAAAGGCTGTGATCTTTGGCCAGCTGGATGACTGTCCTGATTTAGGAAACTCATAATGAATAAGGTTCAAACAAATAGTCAACATCTAGGTAAAACATGGGGGCTTATTTGGATGAGGTTCCAGGGTCAAGTAAAAGAACACTAAAGAGGAATCTGTGGAGAGAAAATCCCAATCAACTTTATGCAATGCAATGCAATGCAATGCAATGCAATGCAATGCAATGCAATGCAACAAAACAAAACAAAACAGTAAAAAAAACCAAAACATAAAAAATAGAAATAGAATTGCTATATTTTTATGTTTGCAGGATCAAGGATCAATAGATCAGTCAGATGGACAAGCTTTATTTGAAACATCAGCATATTTATAGAACTTTCAGTGGTACATGGACAGAGAGAAAATGTGTTAGCGCATATATTCAAATATATTGAATACATTTGGCAACACATCTGGGGAAAAATGTCCATGAGATCTTTCCCCTCACAATGCATCTATTCACACCTTAAGTTTCCATGTGATTGTGTGTGGATTTTCCTATATATTTTGCTCTGAAAACCAGAGGCTTACCTGCCCCATAAGGATCCACTAGTTCCATGTTTTGGCTATTAATGGAAATCAAATGTAGGTGGATGACTTTAATGTCTTACAAACAACGATTCTTCTAAATACGATTAAAAAGAGGCTCCCATTGACCAGACCAACCAGGAGCTTTGCTAAGCTTCTCTGTTTGAAGTTACCACTTGCAATTGGCAAGAACAACTTAAAATCATTCCTTTGAGGGGTAACTGGGGTGAAGGATTTGTTTGGGAATAAAGCAGCTGCCCCATCTAAACTGTAGGCTTCTTTTTAAATTCCAGTTGCTATAACAACTGTATAGCTCTCCTGTATTCAAACGCTACACATTTTATTATTAGTAGAAGGTTTGCACTCCAGGAGGAAAAGCTTATTTATTTTCCCCAAGGATATACTTCATGTGACATGCAAAATGTCGAAGAGAGAAGAAATAATGCAAACTGGAAGTATAAAAATACATTTGAAATAAAATATCACATGATGGGGAATCAGTAACTTCTGCATCCATTCTTGGTGATAAGAGACAAGAAGGCTCTACTGAAGGCGCAGCGTTAACTGGCAGGTAATTATGAATAAATTGGTTAAATAATTATTCTGAGTTAGATTTTCAGTACATTTCAATAAATTTCATATGTGAAAGAGGGCAAGAATGAATAGGTTTCCTCTTTTGTTCTGAATCTCTTTAAAAAAACACATTCACTTTTTTTTCAACTTAAGGCCACATTTTCACATGAGTAAACTGCTGGTGGCTGCATGATGGTGTGGGTGGGACAAAAGCCCAAAGTGGGCATGGTCTGAGCCAGATAGGGGTGGGGCTATCCATTTTCTTCCTTCCCTTTTCTGTGATTTCTATTGTGTACTCTCTTACCAATGGCCACTCCATCCTCTTTCCTTCACCGTGTGTAGGGCTTTGGTCCTCTTCCTCACTTTAGTCTGAATCTGATACACCCCTCGATCCATTAATTGCATTAGGATGAGGTTCCATTAGAGTCAAAATGAGAATTATACTGTCCTTCAAATGTTGCTAGATTGCAGCTTCCAGCAACCCTAGTCAGCATAATCAATGGTGATAAATGCTGAGGTTTACAGTTCAAATGTCTCCTATCCCTTTGGGCCAAATCAACACTTTCACATGTAAAATATTTTAATGTTTATTGTGCATTTAAAAGCATGTAAACTATGAACAGAGCAGTATGATTCTAACAGCAACATAAAGCTGTTTGGTTTGAAAACTGGATACATCTGGCTGGATCACATGCATATAAACCACGGCTTGACCAAATGATGACTATCCTGTAATAGTTTCTTTTAAAGGACTGGGGTAAAAATTATTTTTAACTTCATTCTGAACAGATTTCATGGAAATCCCAGGGAAGTATGAGGTGGGGAAAGGAATATAACTGTAACCATCTTTTTGTATTACAGATTTATTTCATTAATCTTTTGCGAAGGTGCCTGGACACAAATCGTTCATTTTAACCTCCAAGAAGGTTCAACCTTAGATAAGTTCTAGAGGGGAAATGGGTTATTGGATATCATGGAAAACAGAAGAGATCTACAAGAAAACAGTCTGCAATATTTATCCTTTAATGTGCTCTTGCCCTGTAAAATTGTGTCCTTGGACTAAGGTTGTGAAATGATACCAATAAGGGACCCAAGGTAAACCCACTCAAAGAAAGTCATTTATTTTCAGTGACCCAGCTGGTCAAGTGAATTGAAGTTCAGAGCGATAGAATCAAGCAAAGCTGTTAGGTTCATAATTGGTGTATCAAGGAGACTCAAGGAATGATTAGGAAGTGAGAAAGTAGACTGTGCTATACATTATGAGAGACCTCTGAGCTACATAGTAAATCTACTGACATTTTTATCACAGAAGTCCCATCCATTTTTAAGAGCGCTTATTTCCATTAATGTACCTTGGTTAATTCCCAATGTGTCAGTTCTAAAACTAGGAGACAACCAATTCATAGGAATTCGTTATTACCTCTGTCAAGCTAACACAAGCTGTAATGGGGAACCTTTAAGGAGTGAAATGCTGATATCTGGAGTAAGTCTTACTGCGTTCAGTAAGTGAGTATAATATTGCAACTTTAGGCAAGGATTGTACATCAAGGACACAGATGATTGTGCAACACTTCATTAATGAATTGTAACATTGTATCGCTTAATATGCAACTCAATGTGAAATGCATGATTGTAATGAACAATGCACATCAGCATGTAGAATGTATGATGTACAATATCTGCACACCATGATTGTCTATTCTAAAATAGTTCTGATTTATATATATGGCTGTAAAAGCTGAACCACTGATAGGAAGGGAAACAGCTCATTTGAAATATGGTGCTGTGTGGTGGAATTGCAATAAGATAATGGAGTTTTGGCAAAAGGTTTTTAAAGAGATAAAAGAGATTATAGGAGCAGATATACCAGTATGTCCAAATATTGCATTGTTGTCTATATATGATAAGGTTGAGTGTACTCAAGTAAAGAAAGAATTAATAACAAATTTGTTAACTGCAGCGAGATTAATAATAGCAAAAAAATGGAAAGCAAATGAAAAATTTCAAATAGAGGAATGGTATAACGAAGTGTGGAAAATTGCAATTAATGATAAACTAACATGTAGAATTAGGTTTATGAAAGGTTTGGTTAAAGGGAATGATTTTGAAGAAATTTGGAAAATATTTTTGGATAAAGTTCTGAAAAGAGATAGTAATACTACCCTGTCAAAAGAAGAATGGCAATTTTGGAAAGTGGATTAAATAAAAAGTTGACTCTGGGGGTGGGTATTTTTTAGTTTTAGTTTTGTTTTTCTTTTATGTTGTATATTTTGTAATTCTTAGTAGGTGTGTGTGTCAAACTTGTGATTTATAGATTTAAATGGATAAGTGATGTTAATGTTTTTTTAAAAAAAAAAGTTAAAAGAATTAACAATAGAAATAGATTAAAGGGGATGTGAAAAATATTGAATTAAATGTGAAATTATAACAGTTGAACAGATTTATAAATTTAAGGGTAAAGGTGCAAAATAACAATGAAAGTTAGTATTGCTTAAGAGAAGAGAAAAAAAGAAAAAGAAAAAAAATTTTTTAATTCACTATTATGTATATCACATGGTGTTTATTTTTTTTTCTTGTTTTGCATTTGTGATTCAGTTATATAAATAAAAAAAAAATGAAAAAAAAATGAAATATGGTGCTGGAGAATCTCAAAAAGACAGATAAATGGGTTCAAGAGTAAATCAGGCCTGAACTCTCCCTAAAAACCACAATGACTAAACTCAAACTGTCATATTTTGGACACATCGTGAGAAGACACGACTCATTATAAAAGACAATAATGCTTAGTAAGGTAGAAAGCAATAGGAAAAGAGGATTCCCCATAAGACAAAGCCAATCTGATGCCAAACAACGATGACAATTGCAAAGTGAAATGATGCCATAGAAACTACTACACCACAACACACGTCTTCTTCTCTATCTCTTCAACTGAATATGGACATCTGCACTGGGTAAGAAAGTCCAGCCACTTCTATATGGGAATCTAACTATGCATAAGTCACCAACAAGATGCCAGTCTTAGTCATGTCTGCTTTCTTGAGGCAGGAAGGACAAGAGGTGTCTCAGTTGATCAAAAACATGAGGGGGGTATTAGGCTGTTAAAGCACCAAATTCCACAGTCTTCAGGGAAACCTGTGTCCCTTGGAATATTTATGAGAAAGTGATATCAGATAGTGGAGGCTTCTTTTTTGTTTAAGTTTGGCAGCCACTCGTTCCACATAAAATGTGTCTCAGAAGAGAATATATCAGAAAATCTAAAATCTAAATGATGGGTGCCAACAGACTGCTGACAAGTGATACTCCCCCCAGTTCTTTCTAGTAAAGAAGTTGCCTCTCCAAATAGAATTTGGAGGATTTTGGTCAGTCTTACCTCAATTTCTTCCATCTTTTGACAGATGCTTAATGGTGCTTGTTAAGTCACCATAGCTTAACAAGCAGTGGAGAGAGAAATAGATTATTTCCAGTTGAGAGTGCTTGACTTACTGAAATACATATGAAGTAAATTGTGTGTGATTTGTGTACCACTATATGCCTAGCCTGTGAATATATACCAGAATTTTAAGTTGTCTCCTTTTGTATTTCCTATGAAAATTCAAGCTTTTCTTTAAAAAAGAAATATTAGAGAAATTATGTATAAAAAAACCCCACTGTATTACAAAAGTTGATTGAAAAATATCATGCACACATTGTAAAAATAAACATATGAAAATTTGTAATTAAAGAGAAAAGTGTTTCCAAAAGTACACATACACAAATTTTCCTGTAGATTTTTTTTCCTATGAAAAATATATATGGAAAAAAGTTAGAGTCAAAGATTGAGTTAAAGTCCTTAACATTCTATGAAAATCTTGGTGAAATATCTATACTGCTAAAATCAAGACTACTCATAGTTTAAATGAGTAATGAATGAATAATATATCAATATTATTTAAACACTGAAACAAAATGGTTAAACTGCAGATTTGGACTACCTGTGGGTGAAATTGAATTCAAATTAATAAACCCATCAGATCTGGTGGAATTTACCATGAGCAAAATTATGATCTTTGTGTTGTTGTTGTTGTTGTTATCCTGTTTTTATGCCTGGTAACCACTCAAAGGGGCTTAAAGTAATTTAATAAAAATAGTTAAAAATCATGGTACACAAAAGTTAAAGCCCAAATTAAACAATCAAATAAGAATTAAAGCAAAATTAAAATACCTAATTAAAATCCAAACATTCATAAATTCTACCTAGTGCATAGTCAGCACCTTTCATCATCTAGGTTATAATCATATATTAAATGCGTGTTGAAATAAAAAATGTCTTTGCTTGACTGAGGAAGGAAAGTAAGTAGGGTGCCAGCCAGTCTGACTTCTCTGTGAAGGTAGTTCCAGAGCCTGGGAGCAGCCACTGAGAAGGCCCTCTTCCATGTTTGCATCAGATGTATCCGTGAGGGTGGTAGAACAGAGAGAAGAGTCTCTCCAGCAGATCTCAAAGCTCAGGCTGGTTTGTAGGGGAGGCTATGGTCCTTCAAATAACCCCAACCTCAGCCCTGTAGGGCTTTAAAAGTCGTCACTAACACTTTGAATTATGCCCAGAAACAAACCAGCAACCAATGGGGTTGTTGCAACAGGGGAGTTCTCTGATCCCTGCAGCCAGCCCCAGGTAGCAATCTGAGTGAGGCTCTTTGAACCAGTTGAATTTTCTCAACAATCTTCAAAGGCAGCCTCACATAGAGGGCATTAGAATAATCTGACCAGGATCTAACCGAGGCATGTGTCACCGTGGCCAGATCTGATGTCTCAAGGAGTGGGTGCAGCGGGTGTTCAAAGCTTAACTGTGTAAATGTACTTCTGGCTACTGCTGAAATCTGGTCTTCCAGGCTCAGAACTGAAGCAGGAGCACCCTAGAACCTGCATCTTCAGAGGGCGTATAACCCCATCTCACACAGGCTGAATCTCTGTTCCTTGATCTGCCTTTTGACTGACCAGGAGCACCTCCTTCTTGTCGGGATTAAATTACCCTAGAAGAACCAGAGTTTGGCTACCACATAACTTCAACTGTCCTATTGTCAGCTGTTGGCCCACTTCCTCACTTAAGGATTGCATTGTTGTACTGCAGCTCCCAGGACCCTTCAGTCGGCATGGCCAGTAAATTTGCTGGTCAGAGGATTCTGGAGTTGTGGTCCAGAAGATAACTTTATCAGGTTCTGAGTAAACTGCTATATTGTACACTTGCTAATTAATTCATTGTTTAATTACTGAACAATTTATAGCATTTTAAATAATGATATATATTAACAGTGTTGCAACAAGCTGTTACATCTTGCAAGAAAAGAAAGGATAGATTTCATACATGTCTGTATCTTAATTCTAGATGCGATGGCTTTTGCAAGTCTAATATTGCTTAATTACTAGAAATGGTTCGGTGCTTAAGCTTTTTCCATTAACACTAATAGGGTTAACATTCAGTTGACTTCTTTCTTCATTACCAAAGTTTCCAGGTGATCATTAGCAAATTAGCAAATGACACAAAGCTTTGTTTTATCACTAAATAAACTTCAAATTGAATTTTCAAACATACTGCTCAGCCACCAGGAGTGTACTAATGTATTAATTTTGCCCAACCATGCCCCTTTTAATCAAACAGGCTCAGAAGGCCTGAAATGGGTAAACACCCTTTGTGTAATGAAGTTTACAGATCAGTTAAGAGGAAGGAAGGCAAGTGAGTAAATACATAGAAAACACTGCCCTCAACATCACTGCAGGCATCTCCCGACACTAGGAAAATCAGAGATAAACAAAGGCTAGAGGTGCCACTAAAAGTTTGCTGGAAGCAAAATTTAGTACAAATTTAGAACTTGCCACTTAGACAAATATCAAAAGAATTCTGAGGATAATCAAAAAGTAATTTCAATAGGTGAATGAAATGTTTCATAGTCCACCAGTCCATATCAGAAACTAGAAGTTCTGAAAGAAGTCATTCAGTGTCAAATATTAAAAATACAATGTTACTTCTTATCTGAAACTAAAACTGATACATAGCAGTGTTATTTCACTAATGCAAATGAACTTACGGACAACTAGTTCCATGCTATGAACAAAAGAGAATCCAAGCAAACTTCAAGCTCCTAAACTGATGATTACACACATAGTTACATACTCAGTTTCATCCCTGCTTGCACAACCACTTACAGAACCAGTTGTAAAATCAGTTCAATAAGTGGTAACATGCCTAGGAACCAGAAAAATAAATGCATTATCACTAGTGCAACAGACAAAAGCAGAAAAATAAACCTATCAATAAACCTGCTTTAATCTGCTGATATTACACTGTTTTTAGGCATAAGTGTGCTTAATAGGTAAAAAAAATCATAGAGATGAAAGAGGTTGTGATCCACTGATAACAATTCCTGCCTCCCCCCATTGTTACCCTGATTTCTGGGGTCCCATGGGAGACGCTTTAATGTGCTCCACATGATAGGGAATGGAAACTACTCAGAGCACAAGCAATAGCAATGTGAGAGGAAGGGTAACCTAGTGGGGTCTTTTTACCCAGTTTTTACGGAGTCAGGCCAAGCCAAAAATGAAACAGAGATCTCCAATAAATGATTTTATTGAATGAAAGTCTCATGCATCAACTCACTCACACACTCACTCAAGACCTATTAAGAAGCAAAAGAGAGGAAACTGGACAGGGGGAATATTGAAGGGATTGTAGCTGGGGTAATACTGCACCTTTTCCTGAAGTCCTTGATCTAGGAAAAATAGTGAAGAAGTAGAGCTCAGCATGGAAAGGGCTGAGGGGATTACTCGACTGATGGAGAAACGATCTGCTGATATGACTGGGAGTTATCCAAAGAAACACTCAAAAACTGGGACTATTTGTAGAGGAAAAAGTACCTTGAGGGCTAATTCTTTCCCGGAGTGAACAATGGGTGTTGCAACGGAAAAGAGAGTCTGCAATGGCAACTTCCTTTGCATGATGGGATTAAGAGGTGTTGCCAATGGCCCTTTTCACATGCGGGTGGGGAAACGGGCTGCTCCATGCAGAAACGGGTCTTACCTTTATTCCGTCGCCACGTGGAGCAGCCCGTTTCACCGCTACACACTCGGCGGCGTCCACGCTGCATCCAGCAGCACCCAAAATGGCTTTTGACTGATGGAGGCTCTCCGCCAGTCGGAGAAGCTCGCCAGCCAGAAATTCTGCCCCCTGCACGATCTGCAGGCATGCCCTTGCGCACGCCTGCAGATCCATACCAGCACTGTGACAGGGCTGGATGGGGCCGCACGCCCCGTGCCTTTTAAAAACCACAAAACAAGCGATTTTCCAAAAGCACGGGCGGCGCCTCTTCCAATCGCCCCTGTGTGGATTGGGGTGTGAATTTACTCTAAAGTAATCCACCCCAATCCACGTTACGGTGTAGACAACCTCCACGGAGGTTGCTCTACACCATTTTTTAAACCCCATGTAAAAAGGACCAATGTTTCAGGATCTTCGGTTGCATTGGGTTGTGATGTGAATTTATGGAAATGGTCCTTGCCTGATATGATTTTACTGTTATCAGTGCTCAACTTGGGGAAAACATGCTAATCTCCTCAAGTTGGCTTCTCAGAGGCTGAGGACCCTTTGTCTATTGTGGGTTTGCACAGCTTGAGGTCTCCTGAGGCTACATGATGGGGGATTGTACTGATCTGACCTGGTTTTCGATCGTTCCGTGGTTGCTGCCTACATGCTCATCTGGGTGACCTCTCTGGCATGTTGAATCATATTTAATATCAAAAATTGTAGACCCCAGGAGACAGGGTTTACCAGAGAGGTAACATCATCAAAGTAATCCCAACAGATGTCCATCCAGCCTCTATTTAAAAACCTCCAAAGAAGGTGACTCTACCATAGTCCCAGGCGGAATGTTCCACTGTTGACCAGCTCTTACCATCAGGAAGTTCCTCCTCATGTTTAGATGGAATCTCTTTTCCTGATGTTTGAAGCCACTGCTCTGTCTTCTACTCTCAGAAACAGGAGAAAACAGGCTTGCTCCATCCTCCATATGGCATTCCCTTCAAATATCGTCACCTCTTAACCTTCTCCAGCCTAAACATATCCAGCTCTCAAAGCCTTTCCCCATAGAACGTGCTTTCCAGGCCTTCTATCATTTTGGTTGTTCTCCTCTGGACATGTTCCAGCTTGTCAATATCCATCCTGAACTGTGGCACCCAGAAATGGATGCAGTATTCCAAGTGAAGTCTATCCAAAGCACCATAGTGTGGTACTATCACTTCCCTTGACATTTATACTATATACCTATTGATGCAGCCCAGAATTGTGTTGACTTTTTTAGCTGCTACCTCACACTGCTGACTCATGTTCAGTTTGTGGTCTACTAAGACTCCTATATCCTTTTCACATGCACTGTGTTCATGCCAGACGTGACCCATCTTACATCTGTGCATTTCATTTTTTTCTGCACACTTCATCCTGTTGAAACTCCTACACTTCATCCTGTTGAAACTCATTTAGTTAGTTTTGGTCCAGCTCTCTAATCTGTTAAGATGATTCTGAATTTTGATCCTACCCTCTAGGATATTAGCTACTCTTCTTAATTTGGTGTCATCTGCAAATTTGATAAGAATGCCCTCTATTCTCTCATCCAAATCATTGATAAATATGTTGAACAGCACTGGGCCCAGGACAGAACCCTGTGGCACCCCACCAGTCGCTTCTTTCAGGATTAAGAGGAGCCATTGGTGAGCACCTTTGGCTTTGGCCATTCAACCAGTTACAAATTCACCTAGTAGTAGCATTGTCTAGCACACATTTTACTAGATTCTTTGCGAAACTATCATGGGGAACTTTGTCAAAGGCCTTATTGGTATGCCTTGATTTCAGAAATCCATGTTTACTTTCAGTGATCACAGCATTTTAGTGATCACACAAGATGTTCAATGAACATTCAGAAATTCTTAACAAACTCATTTGTACAAACAAGCTTATGAGATGTAAGCCTAATTAGCACCAAGTCACATAAACAGCAGGTGTATGATTAGTTAATGATTATCTTTTTGTTAAATCTTATTGCCAGTGGTTCAAATTAATGAGGAATGTTTAAAGTAGAAGCTGGCATTTATTGATAATAAGTTTGGGGTATATATATATAAAACACCCCGATATATATATTTAAAGAGGACAGGTACACCACAATTAGCGATTGAATAATTACTCAGATCATTACGAGAGATACACAAAACCACAAAACCATTATTCCATAGGAAGATGGTTATCAATCTTCAGAGATGTGGAAACATTAACCTACAGAAAAGGAACCACAACAGACATCTGCAAATATCTGATTTTTGCTCACATGGGCGTGTAGATGAAATTTGGAGGTATGTGCTATATTTGTCTGATCTTAACCAGTTTGGACCTACCTTTCCCAGGAAACGTTAAGCACATTGAGAGTTATTCTTGTGCCTCTCTCACACCTCTTCTGCTTCCACTGAGAATTAATCCTCCCAACACAGTCATACTCTCTGACTGGCTAATGGACTCCACACTCTAGCTCTTTGCAGTAATCTCAGTGAAGGAAGGAATAAATACAAACAGGTACCTGTCTTTATATAACTTTTCTTCTCTCAACCACCAGCCCCTCCTACACACTACTGGGATGAGTTTCAGGCTGCATTGGCACTTCAGATAGTCACATCCTCAGAACTTTGTCACACTGTCCTTGTTATAAACAATTCACATTACCTAAATATTTACACTTAACCATTAAGTCATATGTTTTATCCTATAATTATTCATTATTGCTTATCATTTATCATTTTAATTACTTACTTATTTTCTCAAGTTTATTATTACCTCTTAACTTATTCTAGATTACAGGTTGAAGATGTTTGACAGAATGTGTTTGGGTCATCATCTGCGGCAACAGCTCTGAATTCTGGGGTGCTTACCAGACTTGGCAGTCTCTGATCACATCCCAGATCCTATGATGGTGTAGCATTCCCTCACTGAGTTTACAGTTGTTCATTTGGGAGAAAATATGAGTCTGATGAAGGGAAAAGCACATCCATAATTCAAGCAATGAAGTATGATGCCAATATTACTGTATTACAGGAGCCAGATTAACAGGGAAGCATGGAATGTCATGAGGCATGGGTTGTTCATGGGTTCTGTGCATCCACACATCACAGGTTTGACCATCCAGAATCATACAGGGATGATGAGGTACATCTTTTGGAGTTTGGCATGGATATATATATATATATATATATATATATATTTAAAAAAAGATCTGTAGATGTGCCATTTTAGATGGCTTGATGGAACCAATGAACTAAGAAATAGGTTGGGTCTTTCAGGTAGTGCAGAGACTGAGGTTAACATGGAGTTCAGTGAGTTTGGTGACATACAGCTTCATAGCAGTACTGCTTGTAATATTTTAAGAATGCTAAGAAAATGAGTATTCTACCCAAGATCCATCACTTTTAGCATTTGTAGCTTTATCCTGCAGTCTTTTTTTCTTCCCAGTTAAACTGGCATATTCAAGATTAGCACCACAAAAGCCCTTGAACAGATCATGGTCCAGAAGATGGCTCATGCAGTGGCCAAATTGGCAATAAGAATGGGGATAGAAAGAATATTTGAAAATATTTAAGAATGGAATGAAAAACTTTTTTTTTTTCATGTTGAGAAACCCTGGTGAGAAGAATCTGGGTCTGATGAGAATCTTTGCAGTTCATGTGATTGTTTTGTCCTCTGTCAAATTTGAACATCGTTGACTGGCATAGCAAACAGCATTTTCTACACATGAATTAATATTTCTGCATGGAAACTAATGTTTCCAACATAGAAAAAGCTTCTTCCTGCCTAGATTTTTTTTTTTTACTGCAAAACAACCATGTGCAAATTTTGCATAGAAAAATCCCCAATTATGACTTTTTTTCTATGCAGAAAATAATATTCCATTGAAAAAAGCTGAAGTTGGATATTTGTTCTGTGTATAATTCTCTCATGGTTTATTTGCATAGAAAATGGTATTTCTTGCGCAGAAAGCAACATTTTTTTTTCCTTCAGGAATTAGTATTTCTGCATTGAAATATTATTTTCCACATAGAAAATTGCTGTTTTCTGAATAGAAAATGCAGGTTTTTTGCACAAAAAAAATCCCCACATTTGAATACTGAGCAGAATAATTGTGGATTGTGAATAATCTTTGAAAACTGAACAGTTTTGAAGACTTTTTCACAGCAGGAAAAAACTTTCAAGAAGGAATCTGGTGAAGAATTACATCCATAAGTGAGAAAATGCTGTCATGCCAGCAGATGCTGACATATGGAGGATACATTTGCATGAGGAATCTATAGTGATGCAAATACTTCCATAATGTACCCTGCCTCAGAATTAATACCAGCCAGTTATTTTGAACATTCATCAGGGATTTCCAGAAAGGGGTGGAGATGATATCTTGTCCAAAGTTTGTCTCTGTCTGATACCTCCCAAATTCAGTTTCATTGCATTTTATGTGCTTTGATAAGTTTAAAGGGAGCATAATTCAGAAAGCACATGCATTATCCATAGTAATGGTGCCAACTCCTGAAATTATCTAAAATTTTCTTATCAAAAATTTGCATTGGTGGCAGCCATAATACATGGATGATTGGTGACATTTTCCTTAGAAGTCCTTAAACTGCCCAGACCCTTACGTGTCGTGTTAACACAGGACGTCCTTATCAGCCAGAAGGAATAATTATCGGAGTTCGACTTGATTCATTCATTTGTTCACAATTATATTTATACAGACTGAGAACACATTTTAATTTTTATGAGAATAAAAATTAAAAAGGAAAGCAGTGATTACAGGGTTTGAAATCTTTACATAAAAAAGCTGAAGTGAAAATAAAGACAAAAAATGAGGTTTTTTTTTTAAAATACATGAAAGCTGATAAAGAAGACTATTTAGACTGTATTCATTGTCCATCTTCATACATATTGTGTAGCGAGCACTTAAAAGCTAGATGTACAAAGCATCAAGTCATGTGCCAATAAATAATTTCCTGTAGATAATTACTCTGTGCCATAACTAAGTTACTCTACAATTTAAGTAGGATGGAATGATGAATTTGGTTGAATTCTGCACCAAACGCATCTGATTTAGACAAGTTTGTACCAGTTTCAGAACCATGGATCTGAACTGGATCAATTCATATTCAGTTCAGTGTGAGAGCAGAAGAGCATGATCCAAAGCAACTTTGAACAACACTAAAATCAAGTGGGGAAAGACCATACAATTTCAGCAAATTACAGAGGTGGTGTGATTCAGAAGTGGAAGAAGGGATCTAGACAATGTAAATGACAATGTCATTTTGCAATCTAGGTTAAGAATCCCACCAACAATTTCTAGTTACAGTGCTTATAGGGAGAGATTTTATCAGGGCATTGAAGTTATATAGTCAGTTATCCTGCTCAACTTCATCGATTTACTAAATTTATCTGTTAGTGGAAGATCCTTGAAAGAAGTTGGCGGAGATTTTAATGGTTATTCCTTGTTGCTTGAGCCTGGTGTTCCTTAAAACTTTTCTTTTCATTTTGATCCTTTTGTATTGTTCAATACTTGGGGTTAGCGCTTGTCTTTCTTTTTAATTTGGTAACCAGAGCAGTTATCTGATCATTATATCTAAGTATCTCTTTCAGATAGTGAGCTTTATTCTTACCCCAACAGCCCCAATAAAATGTTAAATCTTGCTGACTTTTCAAGGGAACACTGATAATCATTGCTTTTGGCAAGTGCTCATCTAGAAGTGGTAAATAACTGGAAAAATATTTGGGGAAAAAATCCATCAGGAACTGGCTTGGCTTAACCTGGGATATGTACTATCAGAGAACTTATCATATTTTAATTGTCAATGAGATTTTTAAAAAGCAGATGATTCTGTCTCAGTTTGGTACCCATTTTTTGTTTATATAATTTGTACACTGGTTATTTCATCTTTCTCACCCTCTGGATTACCCAGTTAAATTCTGGGGGAATATTTTCTGAATTTCTGAAAAATTTTAGTCAATAGTTCTTCTTGCTGTAATTAGTCGTTGTTTCATCTTGTGTCTGTATTTTCTTCACTGATTTTTTTAAAAAAAGTTACAGCCATTTTACTTTCTTGATGCATGCCAAGAAGGATGAACTGGAGAAGTCTTAATGGGAGGAAAAACAATACCAATTTCCTGATTTGACTTTGGAATCGCAGTTGGACTAGATAAAGTTTGAATTGATCCAAATGAAATCAATTTTAGAAAGCTTACGGAAATACTGGGCAAGGTCCCATAATAATTAGTCATTACTTCTCTCAGATTAATGCGGCAGTTCCCAATCTGATAAGGCATCCTGTCTTTGCCACACAGCTCTGTCTCCGAGCCATATAACACCAGCTTCGTGTAAAAGGGTAAGGATTTTTTATGTTTATTTAGAACTACTTAATAATTTTATGGTAGTGTGTTTTCTATGTTACTTATTACTGTATACAACCCAAGCTAAGTTAGTGTTTACAATGATGAACTGTACCATTTTTTAAGACAACAATAAGAATAATGTAGCGTATTAGAGTTCATGTGCGGTTCAATGTTGATGCATTTGTTCAATGCACTCTTCAGACAGGGTTAACAGTTAACTCACTGCTCTGAAACAGTTCGATTATATCTTTCATCGTTCACAAAAGGCACAATTATCATACAATATCCATTTGTCTAAATTGCCACCAAAAGTTTAACCCCCAATCTAGGTCACATTCTCTGACCAGATCCCATTAAGGTCTAATTACTCTTCCTCCTCTCACTAGTTTTCCATGGAGCTTTCTAAAACTGCCACACTGTCTGGCTGACTGAGGGTCACAGGTACTTCACTTTATATAATATTTTTCTCTCAGCCATAAGCCCCTTCCACAAACTACTGAACTGGGGTTCTCTCTCCTGTATAAAATTGTAAACTGACAGTGAAATCCTACATATATCTAGTCAGAAGTCATTCTAAGTTTAATGTTACTTCATCACCTATAAGTCTGTACAAACCCTATTCAGCATACCCAATGCTGAGAAAGAAACCAGCATGGTGTGGTGGTTTGAATGTCAGACTAGGATTCTAAGAGATCAGGGTTCAAATCCTTGCTTGGGCATGGAAACCCATTAGATGACCTTAGCAAGTCACAGTCTCTCAGCTTTAGGAGAAGGCAACCTTGCCAAGGAAACCCTGTGATAGGTTTACCTTAGGGTCATTGTAAGTCAGAAATGACTTGTAGAACACATAATGATAGCAACAAGTGGTTAGGAATGTATCTCCTGCCCTTTGCTCATCCTAGGGTATGGGATTATAGATTATCCATTAAATCCAATCCATGTCAACACAGAAGTAAATCACATTGGATTTCATGGAATTTATAGCATGTAAGTATGCCTAGCACTGCAGGCTTAACCCCTTTCTTCAATCATTTACTAATACACTGGGATTTACTAATTGCAAAAAAAGTTTTACGTAATACTTTCCACCAAGGGAAGAGAGTTTGGGGAGGGTCCCACAAGAGCAGGGTTGGCCTGGCTGCTCTTCTTGCTTGGTGGGCAGCCCCGGTGGCAAATATGATTATGGCTATTTCCACACTACACTCTTATAGTGTGATTATTCAACTTTCAACATCCTATGGAATCCTGGGGTCCTATGGAATCCCAGCTGGCCCCTCCCTAAACTGCAAACCCCAGTATTCCATAGGACGTTGAAAGTGGAATAATCACTCTGTAAGAGTGTAGTGTGGAAATGGTCTATTTGTGTTCTACAAACTCCTATGAAATTGCACCAAAATACTCAAAAAATGCAAAGTTCAACATCCCTTGGAGTATCTCACTGTCTCAAGGTATATAATTTATTTGCTTTTTAAAAGAGGAACCTGAGTTGAATTATTTTGAATGTCCAACAGCTCTCTGAAAGAAAACTAAAATAAAAGAGAGAGAGAAAAAAAATGTTTTTAACCACATCATCTAAGATTCCTGACTGTTTAAAACATATTCACAGCATGACAAATATTGATTAGAAGTAATGCTTTCTCAAAATGTTGATAACTACCTACTTTAGGAGGATGACCTTTAGCAGCTTGATTATCTTAGAATCTATGCTGACTTTCTGTACGTGAGCAGATATGAAAATGTCATGTATTGCCAATCCAAGACATGTAAGGGAAATAAGCTTCATGCACATCTTGAAATGGAGAGTGAGTACTTTTAACCCCACTAAGCTGCTCAGCATGGGTCCTCAAGAAGAGAGAATTGAGTTAATCTTCAGAGAAATAAACTGGTCTGACATCTATATATTTTGGGATGTATAAAATCAACATATTTGCTTCTTCATTTTTCAGGAACCATGAAATTGCATGACATTTTCAGGGATTCGCATAGTCCCTCAGGATGTCAGCCCCTCTAGAGGGTGGAGATAGTGTGTTGACTATATAGGGAAAAACAAATTCAGTTAGAAAACAATCCATCCATTTCATTCAGTTAGATATTTGGTGGATTCATTGTTGTACTGAAATACCTGTTTTATATCTCCCAAGACCGGAGAGGATAAATGTACACAAAAACATGTGCATATTTCAGAATTGCATAGGACAAAATGAGTACATTTGAAAGATATAACCAAGCACATTTTAGTCATCAGTGGGAAGATGAGGGGGGAAGGTGTAGAAAATGTGCATATTAAAAAATACATACTGAAAATGTAGAGAAATTCCGTATGAGTTTTTTAAAAAAGCATTGTAACTTCATGTAGAACTAGGAATTGAAGAACAATGTCAATGGGAAATAGAAAAGCTCAGTAGGAAGAAGACCGACAGATTTTCATATCCCTACTTTCAGTGACTGCACCTGTTTACCCAGTAGATCCTTTAGGAGAGAAAAAGAGAAAGAAGAAGTGTTGTGGCGGGGGGGTGATGAGGCAGAAGATTAATCATATTTTGGAAGATTTGAGGATACAATTTAGACAAATGCATTTCTAATATAGATTGGAGAACTTTCCTGTCTCTCTCAGAATTAGATGTTCCCTCCATTCCACTTAAATATTGACACACTGTTTGTTTGTATATTTTTTCAGCTACTGAGCAATGCAATTAAATGCAAGCCATTAAACTGAACTGTAACATGAAATCCCAGAATCATTTTTATATGGTCATTTGATTTTTTGGTTGGTGTTTAGGGCTGTATAAGTAATATAGGAGCATAATATGTTCCACTGTTGAGTTGTATGTCCCATTGTGTCAACAATTTTTTATGCAAGAATGGCATTTGACCTTCCTTTGTATAGCTATAATTTTAGTCAACATTATCTGAATTTACTATGTGGTAGCAGAAGATTTTTATATTCACTCAGTTAAATGTTCTTCCTAACCACATGTTAATTCTTTTGCCCATGCATGCTTATGAGTGAAGGATTCCTCATTAGTTCAGATCTTGGAAAATTTATTTTTTGGATTGCAAGTGTCAGAATTGTTATCTGAAAACATAGGTGACTCAGGGATCTGCCTGCAATGTGAGTACCTCCACATGACAATGAGGAATTAATTAGGTTAATTAGGAGGCCTGCAAAAAAAGGGGGGCAACCTAATGAAATCTTCCACCAATGTTTATGGAGTCCTCACAGGAAAGAACCAGCTAGAGATTCAAAAGTAAACTAAAAATGTGTTTTATTGTGAGGAATTCACTCATGAATGCACACAAGATGCAAACAGCAACACATTCACACAAGAGTTAACCAAAAGATAAAAGGAGGAAAAATTATGGATAGAGAGGCTAGGTTTTTGGGTTATAATTACCAATCCAGAAGAGTAACGAAGAAGCAGAGATGTGGCTTAGACTTCTGTGTCTAAGGGCAGTACACAACCAGGAATCAGCGTGACAGCATGGCCACCAGTAAGCAAAGTACTACATTTGATTGCTCAAAACCAAGGATTTATATATACTCTATTTCCCTCTCTGGTGGAGTGTGAGTTAATTGCTTTTGGGTAGAGTAAACAAAAGGGGTCTGGAGTGGACTGATTGTTTCAATGTCTTGGTTGGTTAAAGTGACTGGGGAAGGTTTCAGTAGGAAATACACATAGCAGGAGTGCTTGCCTGCTGCACCTGGACTTTTGTGTGTGTAGTTCAGAGGATTAGCTTAGAGCCATTAATTCAGGCTTTCCCAGCCAAACCACAGCAAATTTATGTCCTGGCCATGCTGAGGTCATCTCTAACCTATTCTTGTGCATCTACACAGCCAGCGTCCCTTCTCCACATGGCCTTTCAACCATCACTGAATTTAATGCCAATTATTATTTGCCAATTAGACCATATCAAAGCATGGAGGTGTATGGCTGCTAACAGAGTCCCCAACTATTGGTCATGCTGGTAGGGAGAGTCTAGGAGTTTTTGTAAAGATTCTGCACTGATTTTGTCCTAGACTCTTCACTGTTTTTCAATTGACCCTAATTACCCCCCTGAAAAATACAGGTTTCAAGACAAAGTTTCTTGAAGTGACTTTGAATGACCCAACTGTAGATGGGTGCATCCTTCCTGTATGTCATAACTGAGCAAACTGTGGCCTTTCAGATGTTGTTTAACTGCAACTCCCATTAGTACTGGCCAGCATAACCAGTGGTTAGGGAATTTGGAAGTTGTTTTGTCAACATTGAGAGAATCACAGCTTGTCCATCTTGCTATATATATATATATATATATATATATATATATATATCTAAAGGATATTACTGGCAGGAAATAGAAACTGAAGGTGACCACAGGGTCAAAGAATGAAACATCTCGGGGAGAATTAATAACTGTTAATGCCTACTGGGTTGTTCTATAATTCTAGTTTTAGAATTTCCTTCTGAACTGCTTTCATTTGCAATAACCTTCCCTCTTCTTACATGTATTTTGAAACAATCAATAGTCTTTTGGTGCTTCTCATCCCTTGATCATGCAGTGGTTCCTCAGACCCAGGGCAGTGTCACCTGTGTTTCCTTGATATGAAACTTGCTAGAGGCAATGTGTAAAGATTAAACAAGTATGTGACTCTAATACATTCAGCTAAATACTTTCAAGATACAGCTCTAGTTGCTTAAGCTGTGGTCAAGATGGAATTGGCGTCACACTTTGAATGAATATGCAAGACTTAATAGTCTCAAGCTTATACTGTAATTCATATACAATAAAATACTTGAGACTGACATGATTTGGTGACTACTTCAAATCCCTAGGAAAGAAATGTGCTCTGAATGAGAGAGTATTCAAGCTGTAAGCTGTCAAAACTATCTTTTCTATTATTTATCCATGGGAGTGATGCCATAAGGTCAACTGCTATTTTCTGATGTCTTTAGTCCTGGAGGCAAAAGTTAAAGAAAAGATTTTTTTTCTCCTGAGATGATGAAAAGGATGCTGATGCAGAGAGTGCAAGAAGCATGCTAAAAGGCTCTGAAGTGGCTGGAGATTCTTATTTGATTCTGAGGTTAAAACAAGTGAGTAAAGAACAGGACAGCCCAAATCAAATGTGGACCTTAGTCATCTTACAGTCATCTTAGTCATCTTACATCTTACCTTTAGAAAGCTATGGCACACCTTAATATTAAACCATGCCAATTAACATTTCTCTTCTACGCTCCCCCTCCCTCTGTCACACACACACATACACACACCAAAATGTTCTGTGCTTTACAACTGCTTCACTGTTCCTGATGTGTTAAAGCAAAAAGTAGGGATGGGAAACTGTTTGCGTGCACATTTTAAAAAAAAATACTGTGCCTCTGTGAGCTTTATTCACATTTCAAACTCACTTAAAATATAGTGCAATCACAACTGCAGGAATAAAATGGGAGTTTGTTTCTACTAGCCTTGTGCTAAACACATTTACTTTAGAATAGGAACAATTTTGTTTCAGAAAAGGGTCATATTTCTGAAAAGTAAAAAAAAAAATGCAATAATAATATTTATCACTGGTGATCATTTGTACAGGCCTGAATGGCTGCCCCTGACTGCAATTAACCAAAAGAAAAGAAGAGACAGAGATAGAGAAAAGAATTTAAGTGATCCTCATTGGTCTCAGTGGCAGACCAGCTGGTGCAGGAGTTTATATCACCATTGCTTTCAACATATGCTACTGCCTGGATGATCATATGTATTGGTTCCAAGGTGTGGTCTTATGGTTGTCAGAGTGAAAATTGGAGAGAGCTCCTGTACTTTTAATGGCTACGTTGGAGGGAAATTCATGGCTACTCCCCACTTTTAAACAGCTTAGGTAGGTTTCAGCAGGTGTCGCTTGTCTAATGTAGTACCTTTATTGAAATTCTCTTAATTGCAAAACTGTCATGGAGCTGAAACATGATCTTTTTATGCATATAGCTATTTTTAACCTTATGGTTCTCAATTTCTTCATCCCATTTGTTTCACTTTTTAGAACTAGGGTGGATGGATATCTCATTTTACAAAAGAGAGTGTTCTATTTGAAGGGATATCCTTGGGATATCCTATTGACATCTATCTGGCCAGTGGAAATGTATAGAATTTATGCTCATAGAGGAAAAGTCTCCATGAAAAAGGGGCTCATCAGTAGGGATTCTTCTTGAGTAGCTACAATGACCTGCAGCTGGCTCCCAGGTAAAACTCTCATATTTATAAGCCCTTATTTTAAGAAGAGAGGGGTCTGATGGTCCTCTTATGTGGGTCTCTGGATAGGATCTGACCTTTGTCTCTTGAGTTGGCCTTACCTGAGTCCTTATTGCCTGTTTTGATGCTGCTGGCTTAGCTTCCAGAACCCACCTGAAGCAGGGAAATGTCCCTCTAACAATTTTCGGATTACCTTTGATAACAGAGTGAAACTGTATTTTGTTACTTTAAACCAGCATGTTGTTACAGTGCTTATGTTATATGTGAGTAAAGATTGTTTCATGAATTTGCAGACTTCAGAAACAACACATATTTTGCAAAGGGAAAGCTATAAGCTTCCTGCATCTGAAGTGCTCCATATTTTTAAGCTGTCAGCAAATGGAAACAGATAGCTCCCCAAACAGTGTGCATTTTTTATTTTTGTTTATTACTGTGACATTTTCCAAAATTGAACATGATAGGGCATTAGGTTCTGTCAGTTTTATGTGAGATGGTGGTTCATTTCCATTCAATCTGCTGATTAAGTTGTATCAGAGAGAGAGGTAAACAAATGCATTTTTTTTAAGACAAGAATTTGTTTCATTGAATTGGAGTATGTGAAAACATAAAATGAGCTAGGAAGCAAGAAGCAAAAGTCATTTTTTCCAAGCAGGAACAAAGTCATCATTTTTATTAATTATTCTGAAATAAACTTAGTTTTGTTTCAGGGCCATAGATTATACTTCAGTTCCAGACTCTCTCTTATTGCACAGCACAGATTCAAGCATGTTGTACATATAAATGGAGGCACTCTGGTTTGCATGATTGGGCTAAATCCAATTTTAATTCTGACTGAATGAGATGCATGGGGATAATGGGACTTTTAAGTCACCATTTATGTAAGTCTCATTGATTTCAATGGGCCTGCTCTAGGAACGACTAAATCTTGATGTATCTTTTTATTTGTTATTTGCTTAACTTCTGATAAGTTGGAAGTGCACATAGGTATCTTCTTTCCCAATTTATCCCCATAATGACTCTTTCATGTAGATTCAGATGAAAGAGAGTGACTACTCCAAGGTTAACCATAGTAAACACACATATAAAGTTTCATAGCTCAGTGCAGGTTAAAGATTTGTATCTTCTGAATCCCATTTCTACACTTTAACTCCACATTGATTCTTACCATTTAATACGAAACCACTATTCCTGTCTATCCTCAGAGTCCATTACCTATTTTATCATTACTGTTTTCTGCCTGATTCATCAATTAATTCTGTGATCATTGTCTTTTAAAGCAAAGTGTCTTTTGAAATAAAGTTGCCACACTATTTACTTAAAAGAAAAAAAAACCTTTAAGATTATTGCTAGAATGTTTAATTTCTAAATCAATCTGATTGTACACATTAGCTACTTTGGATCCCACCCAGGCAAAAAAGTGGGGTATAAATTCACTACAATAAATTACAGTATAATAAATTATAGATTACTTAGAACTCAAAACCACTCAGAAACTAGCTAAGCAAGAAGGTACGGGAGGCAAGAAGGAGGATTTCTACATTCCAGTACTACTTGTATTAATTTGTCATTGGTGTCATTTGAAAAAAAATATTGCATACTTCTAAATAGCACCAATAGTATTTCAATAAAAGAAAAAAAGAAAAACATATTAAAAAAGAAGCATGTCTGACTGGGCTCTTGGCAGTTGTCTTGTTTCTTCCACATTTAGAAATAGTCAGGAGATTCAATATTCTGTCCTTCACATTCGAACAGAAGTATAGCGCAAAAAGCATTTCTTTAAAAAGAACTGTCAAATCCATCCCCTTTTCTGTGGGTTGAGTTAACTTTATATGCAACACAATCACGTTTTTCACTTGTGCAATGTGTACAGAGTCAGTTCTTCTGAGCTTACATGAACAGAACATTTAGGGAGCACAATATCATTGTGAGTTTAGCTTGATTCCACTGTGCCACATTCTATCACTGTATCATTTTGGACTGACAAAACAAATGATAAGACCTCCTGATTCATGACCTCCTATTATCTAACAGCCACCCTCTCCACTGGTCTACTTTCCAAAATGTACAGCTAAAAGTGCAAAGAGGAGATCCTGTTTCCATATATATAAATAGCTGTTATATTTAGTAGAACTGTGTTCAGCTTTGGCAGAACCAACAGCATTAAAGTCTTCTTCTGAAAAAAAGATTATTTTGACACTTCTGGGAGTCACATTTAACCCAAAATCAGAACAAAATCCAATGGAACCCATTTTCCAGTGTATATTTAAGAGGAGACAGTGCAACTGCCAGGGTATCATGTACAAGAAAGAAAGAAAGAAAGAAAGAAAGAAAGAAAGAAAGAAAGAAAGAAAGAAAGAAAGAAAGAAAGAAAGATGACAAGGACAAGTAACACCCAAACACCTAACAGAAAGGATATAGAAAACAGTCAAAGTGTCAGGGTCCTAAAAAAGATTATTTTATTATTCCGATTAGCCCAATACATTTCAGCCTGGTGGTATTTAATGGCCTTCTTCAAGGCTGATAAAAGATAGGGGGAAGAAAAAGGACAATACATGAACAGCAAAAATTATATAACAAGAGACAGGTTAAAATTGGTATATCAATTATGCGTGCATGTATCTAACATAAAAAATGCATGTGAAACATCTCAGTTTTAAAACTCTAAAACTCTATTTGTTAACCCAAATAAACTTTTACAAAAATAAAATATAACTTACAATGCAACTTTAAAACTGCCCGGAGGGTTTTCTGGCAACTGATAGTTTGGGAAGGAGGCAGAGCATTATACTGTTTCATTTTTTCCAAGACGTATCAAGGATATCCTTATCATAATTCTTCAGCGAATGGGAGGTTAGAGGATATGTGAAAACTCAAGTTTTCAAGTAGACAGATGTACTCTAGGTCTACATTTAGACCATGGGGAACTAACATGTTGTGTTTCAATATCCAATCTTTTTTTCTTTTTTTTTTAAGGAGGGCCCTCTCATTCTGGGGAAAAAAACCCCTCTCAAGCACTTAAAAACACAGATCCTTAAAGGAGTGATCATGTTCCAGAAAATGGTTGACCAAAGGGTCCCCTCATCTTCTATTCCTGATATTATCAAGGTGTTCCTCTAAACAGATTTTTAAGAATCTAGATTTGTGTTTTTTTTCTATATTTAATTTGTTGCAGGGATGCCTGATGGCATAAATCACATATGAAATGACACAGGTTGGAAATTGTTTCGGAGCGTGTGATCACAAAGTCTGTTATCTTAAATGTGTAGTTAAAATAAATACAACATCCACATGGATGACGGCCTGTTGGGGTTATTGCTAATGGTAAAATGTTGGAATGAGTACGCTGATGTGTTCTGAAATCTCTTCTTATCATCACAAATGTTATGAGTCCTCTTAAAGGAAATAAGAGGTTGTTTTTTTCCTGGCAGCCATGCATATTCTGCAAGATGTGCCAATATATTATAATACTGCTTTGCAATCTTTGGGTTATGCTATCATTAGTGAAACTGCAGTTTATTCTGGACTTGGACCATTTCTGCACTACAGTGTTAAAGTGCTGCTATTCCACTATCAACCTCTTATGGAATTCTGGGGTTTGTAGTTTAGGGAGGGCACTTCAAATTCTCAGCCAAAGAGCTCTTTGGTCTCAGTAAACTACAAACCCCAGAATTTCACAGAACATTGAAAGTGGAATAGCAGCACTTTAACACTGTAGTGCAGAAATGGTTTTCCTTTCCTCTTGTTTTTTTTTTTGAAAAGATGAATATGTGATGTCTGTGCAGCCCTGTTGAAACTGCTCTTAATTACAGAGTCTAGATAGCCTCTGTCCTGCAGCTGGCAGGTGAGGGACCTTGATTCATCTAAAAAGTCTTCTCCCTTGTACATATTTTTTTAATTCTGAAGAACCGACTGTATGGTAGATTATTTCTCAAAGATTTTGGGTGTGAACTGTCAAAACTTAAATATGTATTTTGGCCAGTGGGTTTTTCATAGAGGGGGGTACATAGTTTTGTTTCTTCTTTCCAAATGGTGATGTTCAAAAGTGGATTGCACTATAGTGATAGTGGGTATCAAACTGAATGTTATTATTTATAGAACTGACCCACCTAAAACATTCTTCCAAAACCACTTGATTTCCTGTTCAAATAAGGAACACATCATCAATAAATCTGTACCAACTTCCTATATACTCTTTTATAGGGGCTGGTAGGGGAAATAACATATCTTCAAAACTTTCCTTATATAGGTTAGCTACTTCTGAAACCACGGGGCACCTCCTAGCCACCCCTTTAATTTGCCAATAGAAGTTACCATCAAATCTGAAGTAATTTTTGTATAAAGCCAATTCAACCAATGTGTTCGGAAATGATGCAGGAGGGTGTTCATCAATTCTCCCTTCTAATGTTTGTGTTATTGTATGTAAAGCCTGATCTTGTGATATATTTATATATAATTATCTGAATCTATCGTTGCTGTAATGTACTTTTCCTTTATGACAAGAGAGTCTAATTTTTAAATGAAATCCAGAGTCATGTGTATAGGATGGAATGATTGATATATATATATATATATATATATATATATATATATATTTAAAACTATTTAAAAAATTATAAAGACATTCTAATAAAGACAATGGGGCAACCTGGAGGACGACGAAGCCCTTCGTGAATATCAAAAGTATAAAGAACAGGTATTCTAGGATTGTTGTCCCATAAAATGTTACATTCTTCATGTGTTATATAGCCCAAACATAACCCCTCCATCAAAGTGACCTTTATTTTATTTATTTATTTATTTATTTATTTATTTTTTTCTATCTATCTATCTATCTATCTATCTTAAGTGAGACTTGTATGCAGATGTATCTAATAACTGATACCAGCCCTCATTTTTGTATTCCAGGGTGTCTTGGATGACCAAAGCACCATCTTTGTCTGCTTCCTTAACAATAATGGAGGTACCAGTGGCTAAATCTTTTAGAATAAGATATTCCTGGCCATGCAAATTGTGCCATTGTTGCCTGTATTTGTTCTAAACCCTGTAGCACTAAACTTTCAAAAGTGGCTATAGCTGGATCTATCGCTTTGAGGGTCATGAAAGTAGATAAAGTCCCAAAAATATTTTGAAATTTGTAAATGTATATCTCTTCTTTAAAATGTTGACATAACTTGAAAAAATAAATAAATCTAATCTTACTAGGGTATTATTATGTCTTAGAGTGTGTACAAAAGACAGACTTTTAGACCTGTCATGTTCCCTTTGTTGTCTGGATGTCTTTTCCTTTTTGCTCGCAATTCCAAAAAAAAGGAGATATATATAAGTGGTGTCTCTCACAATGGACTCTCAGTTTGTATTAGACGTGCCCAAATCTTCCAAATCTTCCTTTCTTGGATTTTCTGTAAAGCTAAGGGTACACTTTATTAGAAGTATAATCTTCATTGTGTTGAAATTTCTTGTATCTGAATGCCTTCGATTCTTCATAGAAACTACTAAGTTCTTTTTCTAAGGATGGCAGCCTGCATTGTTTTTCTTTGGTCATATGCTGTTTTTATCTGTCCATCTGCTCTTCTTTAGTCTTCTTTAGTTGTGAGTTGACATAGGAGGAGGTGTCCATAATAAGAATCATGAGGTCTTGTGAGCATTTATTCAAGACAATACAGCATTTTCCCATAAATTCTATATTATTTTTTAAAATGATATTTTGCAACCTAGACAAAGCTAACTACTTTCACCCATCCACAAAAAATATTGCTGATTTCAGCTATGATGAAGAAAAAAAATAAAAAGCACAAAAATTAAAAGTATTTTGAATTGCAAGAATAAATAATACAACAGTTGTAGATTGTCTTTCTCAATTATTTAGTACGCAAATAACTTTGAATAATCTTATGATCTGTGATGTTAAAATTTAAGTTTCTTATACGTTTCAATTTCAGGCACACCAAAATCTTTGTGTGCTTTTCCTTTGCAAATGTTGTGCCACATGAAGGTCAGTATTATATTCCTCTGAGGTTTGCTCCCTGGACCTGATTGGCCTGATGATAGCACTGGTCCTGGAGACAGGGCTTCAATTCCTGGGTTTTATTATCACTTTTATACAGTGATGTTTACTAGAATTGACTGAGACTCAAGTCCAACTTAAGTCGTTTCAGTGACTTGGCTCAGACTTGATTTGTCAATAAATGATGCACTAACTTGACTCAACTCGACTCAAGACTTGTATGTTTTTAGTGACTGACTTGCTGCCTTCTGTTCAGTAAGATAACACATTCATTGAGAAACTTTACGACTTTGAGCAACACTTCCATCTCTATTGTCACATGACAATCTGTCTCAAGCCCAAAGTGTGGATGCATTTCTCAGGGGGGAACAACAAAGCGGCTAGGCAATGGACTTGAGGCGGGCTTGAGGTCTTCTCAGCAGCCTATCCTTGCTGCATATTAGAGGAACCTTCTAAAACTTTTCCCAAGAGCAGAAAGCAAGACTTGCCCCCAGAGTGCAGGGCCCATTTCTCAGAGAGGAACAGCATGTTACCCTGTTAACTGGGGGTCCTGGGAGGGACACCTAAATAACCAAACAACAATACACTTTGGGGGAAAATTAGCTTAGAGCACTGCTGGCAAAACGAGAGGCAGGGTAAGCAGCAGTATCTTGTAACCCAATGTTTACAGGGTCAGGCCCAGCAAACCGTGTTGAAAATAAATGAATGATCTTTATTAAATACAGGCACACAATGTAAGCAACACACGCTCACAGATAACTAAGGAAAATAAAGGTTTGAGTTGGATAGTGGGATATTTAAGAGGGATAATTGATTCGGGTGATACAAAACCTGTTCCTGGAGTCTGGTAAGAAGATAGAAAGTGTTGCTGGGGTGTGATGTAACTCAGCATGTGGGGCTGAGGGGAGGCTCACTGGGCAAAGTGGCAGCAAGACGGTCTGGAACTTGGGAGCAATCTGAGGAAGGTCTCGGAATCAGGGGTTTTTATAGGGAGAAATGTGACTGCAGGCTATGCCATACTTGGGGAAAACAATGCGGTTTAGGAGCGGGACAAAGTTTTGGAAAGATCAGAATTTAACATGATTGAGTTAAGTCCGAATTGACAAAGAGTTAGCCTGTATGCAAATGCAGAGTGCTTGGCAGTTGAGTATTCAGCTTGGCAGGGTGCCTGCTCGGGGCAGGGAGTTCTTTGTAAACAGCATGCATACATAATGAGGGTGTCTGCAGAGAGGTCTCCTAGAACAAGGATCTGGCTATTTCTGGCCTGCCTGGGTGGGGAAAGGAATGTCCAACAATTAGTGGCCGCGCCTAGTCTATGCTTGTTCAGGGGCCTCTCAAACATGTGGAGAGGGGTGGTAGAGGAGAGCCAAATTATTGATATCAAAGTGATATCTATGGGTATCTCCAAGTAGGCCTGGTAACTGCAGTAACAAGCAAATGTGTTAGGCAATAGGCTTGAAGAGGACGGATCCTTCTAAAGCTTTTGAAACTTCAGGAAGGGGGAGTAAGAAGGATCCTATTCCCTACTTCTGAAGTTGCAACTGGCAACATTCTAAATGTGGAGGCCGACTGCTTAATTTGTTAAAACTGACTTTATTCAACTCCATTCAGAAATTCTAGAATATAGGTTGGGGTATAAAGTTGGGTCTCAGACTTGAGAGTTGACTTGAGACTTGACTTGAATGTATCTTCAAGGACTTGAGACTTGACTTGAGACTTAGAATAGAAGACTTAAATACATCACTGCTTTTATATATTCACATTTCTCATGCTTCTGTTCTATGCTGTCCTGAGAGGGACTGTGTTTGTTGTTCTAACTGAAGGGCAGTTTAGAAATCCTCATAACTAAATTAAAATGAGAATGTGTTGACCATTGGGGACCAGTGCTATGTAAGTTCTAAATCATATTGGTAGTCCTAATAGAGTAGATATGTAGATTCAATTTTTACCTGGTGATCAACACTCTTGTTAATCTCACTCATTCAGTATATCTCTTGTTCAGATAATTAATACTATTCAGATCTAAATGTAAAATATTTTGATGACAAAAGGAAAATTGATTCTGTGTATCTCACTGATACTGAAGATACATTAGTATTGTCAACCTTTGTTGACATTTGGCAAAGAAAGGAAGAGAAAGGTATAACAATAGAGTGAGCAGTAATACAGACATGCATTTTTGTAGTGCACTGCTATGTCTGAAAGTAGATTTAAGATTACTGTTTTACTTACATGTGGTGAGTTTGGTCAAGTTGCATGTCTTTTTTTCCCCCTGGATAAAAAGCCACAGGATAAATAGTCACATCTTAGTATATCAGTGCCTTCTTGATATTCCTCCAAATTGATATGGAATAATATTAATCTAATTATTTTAAAAGTATGTTTGCATCAGTAATAAGAATTCATCTTTAGGGTATAAAATCTAAAGAAGCAAATGTCTGAATTAATTACATTATCACGATTAAATCTGCAAAGATGTGTGACCTCCTTCTCCTGCTCCCAAAAGCTACATGTGGCTGCTAATTTTGTCATAATGTTGTCAGCCATATAATTTACATTATCCATAGAAGAATTGTAAAAGTGAAGCCATACATTTTTTAATACTCTCAGCAGAATGAGGTAGAAATTAGGTGACAGAATCCCAAAATGGCAGAATGGATCTCACCACTTCAGACTGTAAGTGGAAGGGCCCATCATTTTTGAAAATTCCCAACAGATCCTCCATCTCCTTTTGGGCCTAAACCAATAGATGTATTTTTACAACTATCATTACATTTACGCATGCTTTGCTTGTTTTTCATTTGGAGTTCTGCATCTTTTTTTCCCCCCTCACCTTAGGTGTGTGCTGCTGTTTTTGTAGCTGGAAACCTAACAAGAAACAAATATCAGTACATGTGCAGACTGAGTCCTAGAGCAGATAGCATTGGTCTTGGCATATAACATGGAAAAGAATTGACAAGTCTAACTGCAGAATCAAAGAAACTCAGCCACCTAAGTTGAAGACCATGACACATTGACCTCCATCCTTTACAATGATAGTGTCAAATAGGTCAGCACAGAAAATAAATGTTACAGTAATGGAAGTCACTAGGTAATGGTGTTCTGTACTTGTGTATTAAGTAAACAACAAGTGTCATCTTTAATGGGCTTAGCTGTGCATCTGAAGTACTCAAAGCATTTGGGAAAGGTTATGACTTCAGCTCAGAAGGTGTTTTGGATTCCAGATGCATACACTCTTACAACATCATAATCAACAAAATGTACCTTGAACTACCAGAGTCCCCTGACCCCTCGTGTGTGACTATGTCTGGATCTAACCATTCAGACTGGTTTGTAGCCTTCTTAAGCCTCAGAAATTATTAGACCATAGAGCTATATTTGGACTTGGTCTGGATGACTCTCCAACATAAGCTTTAGCTTGGACTTGAAATCATGCATGGAGATAATCTTTTTCAAAAGTCCTTGCATCAGACCTGAAGCTTGAAGTTTCTAGCTTTCTTTATGATCATCACTTGAAACATAAGACCTAAAAGAATTTTACTTTTCATGCAGAAGGAGGCAGTATCTATCTGGCAGCATTAGAAGCAGAAATTGGTGCCACTGTGTATTGTTACCAGTTCAGAACTGAGGTGTGTTTGTGGGTACTATGCCTGCAGTAGTGTACAATAAACTACTATGCCAAGGGAAAATACACGCTAGTGTTTGTTTTGTTTTTTTAATTGTTTTAAAGATGAGGGAACACTTAAAATATGTATTCCCACAGTTTTGGATAAAGGGACACAATTCAAAGTTCTGCACACAAAGTAAATCTGTCACCTTTTCTTCTGGACTACACATAGAAAGGGATTTAGTGATTTTCAAAGGAATATTGGAAATGGATGCAGACTGGCTGAGTTCCATTTCCGCAAAAGACTCGCCTAACCCATACCAGTCCTATGGTGTTTTGATGCTCTGCCCTGGAGGCAGCTGTCCTCATTACTCTATAATGAAGTGGTCTTAGATGAAGTTGCTGTAGGTTACTATACATGTTTCCATCATGAACTTCAACTATCCTGTGCCCTTTTAGCAGAGTGATACAGTCTATGAAGCTTACAAAGTAAGCCCCAAGAGGCACATTACTCCAGTGTCCCAGTGGTTGAGTTGTCATTGTCGATTATTTTCTTTGTGTGCTGTGAGGAATAATTTAAAGTCATATGCCATCTTTTTCTGATCCCTGACTAGATGACTGGAACTCTTTTCAAAAGTAAATAATAGATTATGAATTGCTGGAGCTTCAGGAGCACTGTTCTGGCACAACTTGTAACCTCCTAAGAGGAATTAGCCCACCAGATGCTCCACCTGTAACTTAAACAGCCTCTTGGTTTTCAGCAACCGAGAGGCATTGCAAGAAAAATAGAGTTTCCAAGCAATATGTCGGTGCATTCAGCTTAGAAGATTTTGGCAAAGCCAAAACTTTACTTTTGGGGAAGGAATACATTTTAAGACTATAACTCACACAATCCCCTAGGCAATATGGCCAATAAGGAATTATGGAAGAAGATTTCCAGAGAAAAAGTAATATTCCCAGGCTCTGGGTAATGTTCAATATGTGACTACACTCAGCTACAAAGGTTTTGGAGGCTAGGCCTGTCTCTATATAGAGTGCAACAGTCACCTCAGGATACATACTCTACATATCATGAAGTGACATAAAGTTGTTTCTTGTTCGATTTGTTACTGGATTTTTACTATCAGGGATGGGGGGAAGTGCTTTGGGGTTCTGTGCTTCGGATGCCAAATGCAGCTTGGCTAGCTTTGAGTGCAGGGCAATAACCACCAGCTACAGCACCTCAAGCAGCAAAATGTATCTGGCCAACCCTGTGAGGAGCCAGCTTTTGGCTACATTGTGCCATATATTCCATGGTCATTTTCACGTGATGATGTTCTTCTGTGTCAACATGCTGCAATCCTGGGTCTGGAAGGGAGTGTGTTAGCGATGCTCCCCTCTGCACCAGCTCACTCCATGTGGAAGGGAGTAGAATTGCATCACCTCTCCTTTCTGCAGTACAGCTGGGCACTTTCCATTTCTGCGCTATGGAAGGAAACATCACCATTGCACTTCTGTGGCTTCCACATGGCCAGCAGTGACAGGAGCGCTGTGTGATTGCAGATGCAAAATGGATTTTTTCTGTTTTGTGAAAACAGTGTGAGTCTGACGCTTGGGGACAGGATGGCAGTGGGCTGGTGAGAGCATCATGCGGAAGCACAACTCATCAACAGCTGCATCCTGTCCCAGAAGTTGTGCAGAAATTGACCATGTTGCACAACAAATATTCAATAAAAACAGATAAAATATTAATCATGGTGAACAAGCTACGACCCAATGAAAAAATATATGTCATAAATGTAAAGGGTCTCAGGTTCAATTCAGATTCCTATAAGTCTCTTTCTCAACACCTAGCCTTGGAAATATCTCTCCTCAGATGTTGGAAAGCTTCAATGTTGAAAAACTTCAGTCAGCATAGACAGTAGAGAATTGCTCAAGGGTCTAACTCATCATAAAGCCATACAAAGAAAAATGTTCAATAGTATGCTGAAATGGAAGAGTTATGTCTGACTTTAATGTATTCATTATCCTTAAAAATAACTTTCCAAGCTCTGCAATGAAAGAAACTTCATATCTACCTACCAATGAAAGTTCCTTTGTTCATACAAAGGTGAGAACCTTTATTAGACTGAAGGAGCTTTTATTTCTCTAATAGAAACTTAGCATTACTGAAACAAAAAGTCCTTCTTCAAGACCTCCTTTTATTTATTATTTATTATCTATTATTTATTTGCCTATTCCTTTAGGTTCATAGTCTGTTTATTTTACCATTTGTATGGCTAAGAATCCTCACTTTGTAGAGTCTAGAGGGAAAAGCCATAATTGTAATTTTCTCTGTATTCCCTTAATGTAGTACATACTCATGGGAAGAAGGCTAATTACAAATCCCACCTCTCCAATTTATCCTAAAGTTTCCCTGCCAGTGCTTCAAGATGTTGTATGTCATTTTGTCATTCTACTTTGAAGAAGAAATAGTGCAAGTTTTGGTGCCTGGCATCTAACAATCTATCTGAGCAATGAAGAAACTTCATTTACTTTTAAATATTTGAGATATCGCACTCTCACTTCTCCTTGATCTAATTTTAGGGAGATAGGGGTTGTGTTTTTGGCCTAGTGCTTATTAAGTCTATACCATAAATATTGATAATATCCTTTGGAACTAGCAGCATCATTTTTGAATTAGAAACATACTCCGTATAATGCACTGTCTTCATCCCAGCACATTTCTGCAGCCCTGAAAGAAAAAAATAAGCTGTCAAAGCAGAGGTAAAAGGATGAGCTTAAAACAGGTTAAAAAATAATTGGCAATTTTTAATTTTTTAATAAAATTTATTTCTATCCCGCCTCTCCCAATGGATCGAGGCGGCATTACAAAAATATATAAAAACATTAAAACAAAGCTCAAAGACTGACAAAGAAGTGCCAAAAGCACAGCAGACTTAAAAGTTAATACTATCTTATAGTTGGTTAGTCACCTGTAAAATGAGTTTTTAGGTGCCTGTATTTTTTTCTTTTCTTTCCAATGAACCACTAGTAAGATTAGAAGATTCATCAATAGGGACCTAAATTTCTGTCTGAAGTCACAATAGCAATAGTAACAATGACTTTCCATGACATATATCAAAATTTGCTTGGGTTTGATACTCCCACACAGCTGTTTTCCCATTGCTGTTGCTACTAAACTATGACTAAGGTACATGGAAGACACACTGAGCCATAAACTGGGGCTCCAGTTCTTTGACCTTATAAAGTCATGCTATATTATATACCACTGCCCATAAAGTGTAATCAAAATGGCTAACACATGTACAAAGTCATCTCCTTACATTTATCACTTTCCCTCCTAATTCTCAATAGCTCTGTGTTTCATTATATTTAATGTAGGAGTCGTATTGATTTCAACAAGTGGTCCTTTTGGTTTGACTTGATAATTATTTCACCAGACTGCAGCAGAGGGAGAGATGATGAACAATTCTATTATATTGTCTCATCTGGGAGCAACTGACGCTTTGTCCTCCCCTCTCAGAAATCCAAGAATTTTTTCCAACCACAGAAAGACCATCCGGAAGCTTAATAAGGAGATGTGAAATGGTTGGGCTCAACTGCACTTTGGTCCCAGTCACTTCCAGAAGGTCCCAGTAACAGTTGTTCCACCTGCAGTGGAAAAAAAGGAGAGAGAACGTAGCTCAGTCAAACAGCTCAGCAAGGGTAAGAAATTATTTCTCATGCTTCTCCTAGAGCTATATTCCGTGGTCATCTTAGTAACTTCTATATAACTTTATTTTTTTGCTAATATTTTCATGCATTAGATTTATTTTAACCTCTCCACAACTTTTACCTTCTGCATCATTCCTATTACACAATCTCTTGTGAGTAGGGGCTACGCATATATGGGGGTTTTGTACAACTGTCAAGAACTGCTACCTTGTGTTGCTCAAGAAAATGCTCGTGATTTGCATATTGTTTATTGGAAAAGCAATAGGCTAGTAACACAGATATTTTTGAAGTTAAAACCTGCTTCAGTGGCTATGTTATATAGCAAAACACTTTAATCCATCAGCATCTTTTCCTGATGTTCATTGGTAGTTCTTCCAGGTTTATACCCCCTTCCTGCAATTACCAAATGGGTTTTCTTTGGTTAAAGCACCTCCTGTCTACAAGCACTTTGATCTTTAGAAATTCTTCCCTAGTCTTTGATATTTTAATTCTCCTCATTTCATCCTCCAGCCTAATCCTCATAAATCACCCTCGGATTGCTATCATCTAGGCACAAAACCAGTACTGACCATTTGGTCTTTAACTCGCCAGCCTACACTAATTCTCAACTACATCCCCACTGTCCCTTTTACACTCAGTATTTCTCCACAACTACACATGTTCCCCCCATTCCACAGATCTCTACATGTCTAGGAGAAATAACATTTTTCTCTTTCTCTGTCTCCTCTACTTCTGTCTATATACCCCCTATGCTATTACTGAGGAGTCCTGGAGCTGATGTCTGGCTTTTCTAAAATCCCTCACTGACTCCCTCAGTGTCATCCACCCAGGCCTCACACACCACCACTGCTCCTCCACCCGTTACTTCCATGCAACACACCTACACACTGCAGCCGACGCACTAACATGTTGTGATACACAGCTTGCAAAGCTCTGGCTTAGGAATAATGGATATTTTCAATATGCTGAACTGTGAGTTGGGTACAGGATTCTACTCATTTTAAGAAAAATGGAATGGATGCAAAAGAGAATTGGCACACCTGGATGTATTCAGGTATGTCCTTTACTTTTGGAAAATAAAAGGGTGGTCTGATGCAATTGTGAGTTCCACAAAGAGTAGCCTTGGAAGTCTCATTAGAATATAGGAATGGATTTTGTGCTCCTTTGCATATATGTATTTGCATGTACATTGACAGAATGCTTTTGTTTTCAAGGTTATCTCTGTGCTCTTGCTTTTTTAGAAAAAATATATTTTAACATAAAATCGTATCACTTTAAAATTATTTTGAAAAGAAAAGGTCAAGATTTTGCAACCCCCTTTGAGCAAGGAAGCAAAAGTACAATGAGATGGATAAGCTGTGTGCCAAGCTTCAATACAAAGGGATTTAAAGAGGCTGAGCAATGAATCCTTAAGCAGAGGCAGTAGAATAAAAATGACTCTGAACTACGGTTTAATATCATGCCATAAATCAGTGCAGGAACAAGCCCTACTGTGTCCTTCATACAGTGGCCCTTCTCCTCTTAATGGACTGGGCAGGCAATAGCCTGCATTCCAAGGCTCAAAGAAAGGTGAACACATTTATCTGAGGTGTGGATAAGGTAATTCTCTTCAACCCTTCCTTCTTGTCTCATCTCATACTGTGAAACTGCCATTGCTTTTCCTTCCTTCTTTCTGCTCCAGTCCTTTCTTCCCCACCTTGCCACTCCTTGCTTCACCTCATGCTGCTTTCTGGCTACCTACTCTCTGTGAAGTGTATTTCAAAAAAAGTGCCAGTACAATGTGACAGGCCTGGCCGGCATTGTCCTCTTAAGAACACCTTCACATAACCTGCTCCACTTCTGGATGGAACACTTTTCAACATGCACCCATCTGTGGCTCCTGTTGTAGCTCTGTTCCTTACTACTTCTTAACTCAAGACTGAGAAACAAAATATATGGCATTCCCTACAACATTAAAGGTCATCCTCTGATGTGATGAATTCTTTCTCAATAGTACTAGTCAGCACTTTACATTGGAAAACCAGGACAGTCCCTATGCCACAAGATAAATGAACCACAATATTGGACACTAAAAATTAAAAATTCCACTTTCAACCTCCTATGGACTCCTGGAGTTTGCAGTTTAGGGAGGGGTCTTTAGAATCCTCAGCCAGAGAGCTCTTTGGCCTCAGGAAAATACAAACCCCAGAATTTCACAGGAGGTTGAAAGTGGAATAATAGCACTATAACAGTGTAATGAGGAAATGACATTCATCTTCTGGAACCAGTTGAAGGAAAGGAGAGGGGCAGGGCAGGTGCCTGGAATAAGTCACTGCACCAGCCTTTTGTTAGAATAATGGTTATCCATTTTACTTCATGTTTCCACTCTTATAAAGTCTAAAAACTTTTTAAAAAAATAAGTTTTGGAAACCCGGTCAGCTAGTGGTTGTGATGCTTAAAGTCGGGATAAAATCTGGCTGATCCTATCATACTGAAACCTTTTATGTGTTCTATCTTGGTTTTGCATGCATTTGCATTTTAAAGATCTATAAAAAGGACAACATTTAAATGTGTGATTGAAACACTTTTTCCCCCTCTGAAATACACATTTTAAATGCATTTTATTAATTTGTTTATATTGAGCTATAAACCATGCCATAGCACTTGAGTAACAAGATTCCAGTCCACACATTGATCTGGAAGATACACATATCTGATCAGTTTGCATGAGAATTCAGAAATAATGGATTTCTCAGGGTGACAAACCTGTAATGCTAACTTAAGAGTGCCAGATTGGCTGGAGACATTGATCTGAGAGTTGTGCAGGAGAATTCTCTCTCTTTTTTCACACCTCAAAGGCATGTCTATAAATCTACAAACCTTCTGGAACAGACTTGTAAAATTTAGGACTGTGAATGTAAGAAACTATTGAATTCATAAAATCAGACAGAACCAAAGTATCTGAAGCTAATTTAAGATTGGGAACCATACATTCAGATTGGAGCCCCTTGGCAAGCGGCTAATACTTTCTAGTATTTAAAAGCAGAATGATGGGCTTCTGATAACCTCCCAGTGCATATTTATTATATAACAGTAGACAACAGTTGTAAATCAACAATAATCTACTTTGCAAACACATTGCTTTTATCGCTGTGTTTTTAATCTGTGCATCTGTGAACACTGTAGGAGGTTTTGAGTGTCCCTTAGGAAAAAGATGAAGAAGGAGGGAGATCTAGTGAGAATGGAAACAATTTTTAGCCATCTTTTGTATATTTTGAAACTAAAATAATAAAGAAACGCCTTGGAAACACAAAGTGTGTCTCTGCTCTCTTTATTGCAAATATTACTCCGTTTAATCTCTCCTCCTGCTCTACCCTTTCCTTAATATTATGATTACCTATGAGAAGTATGTGTACGTCAAAAAGAAAAGAGGACATGTTTTTCAACATTTGCATTTGAAACATGTCAGTTCTTTCCCCCTCCCTTCTCTGCTGTTGAAAGAGATGTTTTTGAGCTGTTGTGTGCGCTTCCCCATCTTTAATGCTATTGCCGTCTCCAGGGACTCTTTTTGTCACTCTGATAGTTTTTCCATTTACTTAGGAAAATGTGCATTAAAGAAAATGGCTGTCAGGGGCATTTGGTGGCTCGGCGGAGTTAATGGCTTTTCTTCTTTTAGGTCTGCGAGTCTCAAATGGCAGGTCAGGATCCCACTGGGAGTTACAAAAGCCAAGTGGGTGGGTCAGCATTTTTTTGACAGCTGGTGACAATGCAGAGCAAAGGATAAAACATGGGGGAGACTTCCAGATTGGTTGGGAGGAGATTTAGCTAGCTGATGATCTGGCGGATGACACATTCCAGACATGCTCTGACAACTGTAGAATATTTATTTTTTTAAAAAAAAAAAGGCAAGAAAAAGTTACTGTAAAAAGTAATTAATTACAATTCCAAAGCCCAGAAGAGAAACTTCTGTTCTTTTTCTTTTCTCTTTTTCTTTTTAAGTAGGCACTCTCTACTTCCTTGTTATTCAGATATAACTAAAAATTTGAATACTACAAACTGCTGGCTTATGGTACAAATCACTACTTAGTACTTGCACCACACAACCCTTTAATTATAAAAGCAAATTAGTGCTTTGTATAAAAATGGCTCTAATTTCTTGTTTCTTTGTGAATCTAAGCACACAGGCGTGCAGGACTGCGCTCTGCCCACCACTGTGTTAGAGGGACATCAAGATAAATGGAGTCTGACAGTCTGAGTAAGAATTAAGTAATAATTTCACTTCAGGTGGTTTCTGATAAGAATTTATAAACAGATTTCTTTATATGCTGGAAGGGAAGAATTTTGAGGTGTATATGTCTCTGTGTGTGTGTCTCTGTGTTTGTGCGTCTGTGTGTGTAAATTATATACTAACATCTAGAGTTTCAAGTCCTTGGTTTGAATCCCCATCTATTTAATTGTGTTAGTTATGAATTAATATCACCACCTATTTTCTTTTCTTAGAATCTGTTTTCATTTTATCAAAATATGGTAGGTGTATACAGTATACTCCATGGCGAACTGCCTGTATCTCTTGAATTTGAGCAACATAAATGAGGCAGAATTCATTTCTGAGGAATTTCCCAAAATTTGGAATGGAAAGAGCTTGAGGCATTAAAAATATTATTTGACAGCCTTTGCTGATACAACCTTCTCCCCTGATTGCTCATCAGCATGACTCAGCATGACTCAGCTGGAGTCACATGGCTCTCCACAGGTGCACTTAATGACCCACATCACAAAGTATTTTCTTCAGGTTTGGTCCAACCTTTTCTTGATATATACTACCCTTGCTATCTACCAGATGACACCACCCAAAGTTAATTGTCCAAGGTGCAGTATGGGGTAGTTAAAAAACAAACAAACAGATAAAAGGGGGAAATCCTAACCAGATCCAAAGAAACCAGACAAGTCTCACACTGAAATGAGGGAGGAAAGGTGGGCTGTGCTGTGAAGATCCAAGGAGACATGTGAGAGGAGATCAAGGAGATCAGACCTTAAATAGTCTACAAATCCACCCCCATTATATGCCACAGTCTGGCACCCTATGTCATGTCCAAGTAGGTTTTCACGGAAAACATTGAGCAATTGCCAGCACATGCAGAAATATTATATTCCTACCTAAAGACTGGGCTCTTTCTATTCCACAGTAGATTGTAGCAAAACTTCATTTTTCCCCCAGAGTGTATTAATGCAAGTATTAATTAATTATGACTTTTTTATTTGGTACTCTGAATCAGAGAAGGAGCATAGAACATTTATGCCAGAAAAATAGTTTTTGAAACACTGTACAAAAAGAAAGCGTGTCCATACAGGTTTCTAGAGCCAATAGTGAGCAAGGACATGGAAGAGATCTTTGAACAGCCAATAATCTACATGAAATCTTAATGTTGGTTAGCTAAATTACCTATGGAGCTTCCATTCTTTCTTCCCCCAGCTAGCTGAAGAGATACTTGTGGAATAAAAATGCTTTATAAGGACATCTCATTGGGTGAAAAATGAGGCTTTTTGTAGTCAAATATCTAATTCAAAGCAAAAACAAGTGATAGTTTTGATAGATTGATATATAGAAGAGGGCATAGTCCAAGTACTTGTTCTGATATTTTTAATAATCTTATTTCAAGATTACCTTTTTGAAGTGGACCTAAACTGGTGAAGATGTCAAAGCACTGTGTTTTAACTAGTCCAGTCCTAATAAATAATCTTGAATTCAGTAATTTCCATTTTTTCAGAGGCTGCAAAAATCACCAAAAATGATCAACAGCTCAATTCATACTCAGTGTTCTTCTTGTGAGAATGGATGGGAAACCAACTTAGATTCAAGAACGATGAAATTCAAATAAATAAGGATTATTTGCCAAACTGTACCATGTAAATCTCAAAGCCTGTTTTCCTTGAAATTAACTGTCTGAAACATCTGTGGAATTTTGAGGAAGTCAAAAGAATTTTGTTAAGATTTGAAAAATGGCTGGCTGTGTGAAAATAAACAAAATTGTTGTTGACAAAGAGAACTGTGCATACTTCTCAGGCAGTACCTTGCTTCCACCTAAAGTGAAAATAATAGAAGAAAAGTTGGATGCTTATCCACAAATGAAGCATCTTTGGAACTCTGAGAAAAAATAAAACAAAAGAGTAATTTAACTAAGTTATGTAAGATTTACACAGCTTCATACATAAGATGTATGGCCAGAGAAAGACCATTATGTGTCATGTACTGGATAATCCATAGTCCACAAAAACCCACTGAGGTAGGCAGAAGTTTATTTTAAGATAAGCATGAGCAACACAGTACATTTCCTCAGAAGATGCTGAAACTGGAAGGTACAAATAACATGCATCTCATATATGTTATCAATACAAGTTTAGGTGTGCAAAGTATTCATTGGTCCCAGTCAGAAACCCCTTCAAGTATCTATTCCCCCCATTATTTTCCCATGCTGGTGCTTACCACAATCACATGTAACCTTGACTAGGATGATCCTTCCTGCATATTTCTCTATCCTGATTAGCACTGCATTCTGTTCTCATAACATCCCAACACTGCCAGTCTTAGGCCCTTTCAGCATGTTACCAGATCCCAGAGGCATCTTTCAGAGATCTTGGTGGAGCCTCTCCTGGAATGGGAGCATGGCAGGAATGTACCTCTCTGTACCAGCTGCCTGTGGGAATAGAGCGGTTGCTATGGCCATGCCTCTTCCTTCTGTAGTGCAGCTGGCCACTGTCCCAAGCTGCACTGGGGCTGGAAGTCTGGCCATCATGTTTCCTGATCCTCTGCAGCTCAGGTTAAGTGTGGTGTTACCCTGAGAATTGCGGGGCCCCGTGAGGGGCACCCGGGTTACCAATTAAAATACTGAATTGGGGAAAATTAGCCTGAACACTGTTTGGTTAGCAAGAGGCAGGGTAACGTAATGAGATCTTTAACCCCATGTATACAGTGGAGGGTCAGAGAGCAGCTAGACAAGGGTTTCCAAATAATAGACAATTCTTTATTAAAGGCAAAAACACGAAAGACAAGACATAAACTAACTAGCTTGGAATGAGAAAAAGAGTTTTGTTGGGAAAGGCAACACGATCTGTCTCATAGTCCTGGAGAGAAGAGGGGTTCCGGGGAAGAAAGCTCAGCCTGGGGAGCTGAGGGGAGTCCCTTAGACAGCCGGCAGCAAGGCAGGATGGCAGTCCAAAGTGATCTGAAGACCAGTTAAAAGTGAGGGGTTTTTATAGGGAAGTTTGTGCCTTTCGGCTATGGCAGTCCCAGGGAGAACAAAAGGAGTTTTGGTGCTGGACAAAGGATTTGGAAAGGTCAAGTTTAGCATGATTGGATTTGCATGTGAAGACAATACTGTGGCTGGGACGTTGATGACCCGACATAAAAGAATAACTTGACTGAAAGCCATGTGGCTATTGTGAAGTTTTCGGCAGGAAGTTCCCTAAAGCTGCGGGCGAGGTTTGAGTTGCTGGCTTCAATGGGGAATGGAATGCAAACCATTAACGGCCGCTCTCTGTCCGTGCTTGTCCGGAGAACCCACAAACACGTGGAATGAGGTAACTGCAAGCCAGTCCAGGAACAGCCGAATTAAATGATATCAAAGTGATATCTGGGAGCCCTCTCCAAGGGTGCCATACCGGAAGTAACAGTGGGAGGGCAGTGAGAGGGCTGAGCAATCACAGGTCATTGACAGCTAAAACCCATCAATGGTTTGCGGCATGATTGCACTACCAGGGGATGGGAGAATGACAAGATATGGATGACCTTGTACATAAGCATCATCCAGGTCTCATTCTTCTCCTGTCACCATTGCAGAATAATGACATTCTGTGGAAAAGGCCTTAATTTCAATCTCCTGAACTCCCCTACCATAAAACACAATGTAACAACCAGAGGCCTATGGACTACAATGAAGCAGTAATTAGCAGTCCTTAACCCTGTATACAGAGTAGTCCCATTATGTAGCAGTTAGCAAAGTAGTAGTTAGCAGTTAGCAAAGAATACACATTGAACACATTAGTATTTCCATGCCAGCGAGCTAAGAAAATTTAGTGACCTGCCATTATGAGTTTTATTATTAGATATTTTTCTTCCTAATTTTAAAGAGAAATTAGCAGCATTTTTAAAAATCAACAACTTTTAAGCACAAGAGATGTGCAATAGAGAAAAAGGTCCATGGTACAGTTGAAATTTAATATAACCCTAACTAATTGATTTAATCTGAAACTATTGCCAGGGGGAGGACTTTCCAACTTTAAAAAAGAATCTTCCAACTTCCCTTTTAGAAAAAGAACTCTTTACTTAAAGAGAAAACAAATGGAGAGAGAAACTTGGTAATGAGCTTCAGCAAATATAATAAGTTCTTGCTGGAGCAAATCAGATGAATTACTGTTGATGGCAGTCGTAAATAGGTTTAAGGATTCATAAATTATCTAATGAGGCATATCCAAATACAGTTATTATGAGTAGCTTTACAACCCTAGATGCTTTTTTTCACATTAATGTGAGACTATATTTTAAGGAAAAAAATAAACAACATTTTGAAGACACAATGAATCAATATCATGCAGGGTGTGCAACATCATACCCTGGTATGGATGTAGCCACAGGAGATCCAGAGGAGTTTTTGTCCCCCTGAAAGTAGTTCATACCCTATACTTTTCCCTTTTTCTGAAATAACTCTGTGGGTCTTCTTGTTTGTGGAGTTAATGAATATGATGCAGGCAGTACCCTGCTTAGTTGCTCCATTTAGGGAGATGCAGTCATTGGACTATGGAGCCAGACCGAAACCAATTTATCTACTTCATTACTATTGTAAGTGGAATTGAAGAGCCCTTTCTCCTCACTGCTCTCCCCATTGGAGGGTGTAAGAAGTTGCTGTTTACAGCGACAGGAAAAGATGAAAAGACACAAGGAGAAAACAAGAGAGCAGTCAACACCCTGAGAAAACTAAAGTAGAGGGTGAAAGAATGGAGAGGGTAGTGGGAAGGGGGTTGACCTTTCTGTCTCAGAAGAACAACCTTAATGATGCATGTGCAGGACAGGGGAAGACAGTCTGGGCTGATAAGGGGATAAGCTTTCATATCTCACCAGTTCCATTGATATGAAAGACTTCAGTATACGCAAGAAAATGCATTAGTCCTACATTAGTAATCTGTCTCTCTTCTTTTCCCTACCTATACAGGTATTGCTTCTGTTGTAATGTTCTTTTGTTCTACTCTGGCACTCATACAGCTTAAATTGAATACATGTGGGTTAGCTATCTCTTTGCTTTCCTCAGCTGCAGTGCTGACCCTTTTGTTTGCACTACCATATTTTTTCTCTCCCACTGGTCTTCCTCCCAATCCAGTCTTTCATTTCCTAAACATCCTTCTCACACTTACCTGGCATCTGTCTCTCTCTCTATCTTTCTCTTTCCTTCTTCTTTACCTTCATTCTCCCCCTGTGTTGTCATTTTGTAGTTCCCCAGAATCAAGCAGCCATATTTTCCTATTATACAAATTATTTGCTCCTTAAGAAATCACATGGTATATTATGAAAGAGTTGACCAACACAGATACACTAGTAATCTCCCAGTCAGAGCCAGCCCTTTCCAATTTTGTTTCTAGATAGAAAACAGAAGGTTGTCTTGTTTTTTTTTAATGTGTCCATGTGTTGCAGGGGTACACAACTTGAAGCCCATAGGGTTTCCTATGCATCCCTGTGAACCCCTTTCTTTACCAAAGAAGCAAAATTACTTACAAACATTCGATCCCAAACAGCACTACTCAACACACTAGGGAAATCAGAATTATGGATGAGAAGACTGGTTGCTATTCATTTCTTGGCCACGAAAAGGATATCCTAGTGCTGGAGGAGAGGAATCAGCAGGAATACAGTCAACTGTGGGAATATTGAAATATTCTTTGTCTTTTGAAGAGTATTTGTCTTGAATAAATATGCATGATTTTTTTTTCTACAAAGAAAGAGTATTTCTGCTCAAAAAATCCCATGTTTTCCATACAGAAAAGAAGTGTGTATTTCTGCACAGAAGACATGTCTGTATTTCTCTACTGATAAATGCTTCCTGAAGCCCAAACAGTGATGGGAAATTCCCAAAATTATCATGTTCTCATCCAGCAAAGAAAATACTGCAGGAATCATTCTTTCTTACCTGTGAGGATGAAGAACATTGCAAGTATCTAATCAGAATCAAAAATTTGTGAAGGTCAACATGCAATATATCATATATCTATATGCACTCTACAATTTTAATAAGCCTATTGTTATGGCTACACAAATATTAGTTACATTCTAATCATAATTCCACACATAAGTAAAAAAGGATGATATTCAAATAAGACTCAATTTATCAGTAAGGTTCTTCAGCCTTCAAGTGAACCCCTTTGCTGACCAACTAAGAGAACAATGAGACCAGACACAAAGAATTGGATTGAAAATGACCCACTTTATTTTAACCAACACCTATTTAACCTTTAACCTGTGAGAGGTATAAATGCAGCGGCAGCCTAGCATGAGGGCAGCTGAGGCCAGTGGTCTCCTCCAGACCTCCTCACCAGCTCCCCTAGGTAATATACCTGAGCCCCAAGGAGAACCAAAAGCTGTGTTGATCCCCAGGTAGCTCACAACTGGAAGGTCATCCCAAGAACCCCTCTCCCAAGCCATGTGACTCAGATCAGCCCCAAAAGAAGTCCCCTTCCCACACACCCCTTGTCGCATGACCTAAGGAAGCAGTTCCAGATCCCTTCATCAAATGGGTGACATGGGTGTTCACCCATTTATTACTTATATCCCCCTACTACCCCCCCTACTTCCTGTTTAGAACACTCTCATAATGCAATCACTACAATTCCCAGTGTAGAGTAGGGGGGGAAAGCCCCAAAACAACCACAATAGCTTACGCTGTGTAAGAGGCAAAAGGGTCTTACCTCAAAAGATGGCTGCCTCACGGGTCCACCAATGGTGCCAATGCCTCCATGAAAAGATGGAAAATTATAGCTGAAAAAGGAGGCCTGAGAGTGGAGGGGTAACTTCATGATCTTTTTACCTTTGTATACTGGTACTAATGCAAAGACACCAGTTGGAGGTCAAAACAATGTTTTATTGAGGGAAATCACAAACACAATCAAGCAATTGCAAGCAATCAAGTGGTCAAATGAACTAACAGAGGAAAGGAGGAAAAAGTTGGATAGCAAGGAATTTAGGATGGAGTGGGTGAAATCTATCAATATTGAAGTCATGATGACTCAAACATGAGAGTTTGAGGGCAGCATGGCGGAATGAGAGTCTGGGGTTCAGTGTGACATGTAAGTGCTAATAAAAAGCCAGTATCTGGGCTAAGGTTTAAATATCCTTTTTCTGCCCTGAAGGGGAACGTGTTGGCTCTCCAGCAGAACAGACAAAGGCATCCAGAATGGACCAATGGTCTTGACTTCAGAAGACAAAGCATTCATGGAGGTCTTAATAATCCCTTAATGTCTGGACAAGTAAGGGAACAAAGGGGAAATGTAGCAGGAAAAGGTTACAGAAAAGATTACAGGTCATTGGTTGCCTCATCAGAGATGCCTTGTTAGTTATTGTTTTCTGAGTCTGAGTAACTGATAGTATTATCTTGAGCCAGTCAGTAGGAGCTTTCTGGTTAATCCTTGTGAATTTACGACCTGGCCATGCTGATGTCATCTGTCTAAGCACATGTTCTCAGTCAGAGTCCCTTTCCACATGGTGTTCAACTGTAAGTGTATGTTTTATATTTAGAACCAGTTAAATAATATTCACCAACTATATCTTATCATGGAGTAGGAGTTATACAGGGGTGGTAACAACAGTGGTTTGGTGACTTCAAGCAAAGAAGGGGTGGTCAGAGCTTATGAAGCTTTTTCTTTATCCCTCACATTCTCTGTCAAGGCACACAACACAATGATCAAATTTATCCTGGCCTTTCTCCCGAAGAGATCAGCAAAGGGATCTTTCTACAGCAGCTCTGTGTTGCCGTCAGGTAAGATATATTCTTATTGAAAAGAGATAAAGACATATAATTAGATAAAATGAAACTCATTATGTAATTAGACAACATCATACTCAGTCCACAAGTGGTCTTCCTCTCATGTATTTAACATCTGTAAGTGGTTCATGACCAGTACTACAAACTTCAAAGACAAAGGCAACTTTGAGACTATACAGTTTAAGTTACAGGCATGGTTTGTCTACCATTTTCTCCTTGCCCCAGTCCATCAATAGCAGCTTCATAGAACTCTGAAAGCCAAACACATCTATGGTCTATAGTGAATATAACTTTACAAGGTTTAACATAACATACTGTGTTTGTTTGTTCCCATGACATTTTTTTTTACTTACTACCTTTTTGCCTCATGGAGCTCATGCTCCTTTAAAAGATACAGGCTTCCACCCAACATGCACTCAGCATAGCATAAATATCCATGTATGGACCTACCCTATGCTGAGTCATATGCCTTACCTCAACCTACTGATAACTCACTGACACCACCCACATGGCCATTCCCTGCATCAGCATGAGCAGGCAGGCTCAGAGTAGTTTCTGGTTACCTTCCCCATAGCCAGACATGACATGACTTGTAGCAGTGCTGAGACCCTTGCAGGACACTAGTGGAGCTCAGTGCTGAGGTCATCATTTTGTGTCTGACTATGAGGGTGCTTCTTTTAGCCTTCCTGTTTCCAAGAAACACAGAGTGGTTGGGAGGGTCAGTGCTAGGGGCATATCAATAATTCTGGATGGGTTCGTTGTGTGATTTGTAGGACAGGGAAAAAAACAAAACTATTACAGCGCCCTCCAGAAAGGACATCCACACACGTGTGTGTGGATGCCCCTACCAGAAATCTGGTCATAGCTTTCCCAGGAATTGGGACGCTAATTCAAAATATATAACATTAACCAACATGCCATATGATCAGCATCCCATCTAAAAAACTGAACAGTCACTGATTGACTCGAGGTTAGGGATGAAGTTAGGATCTGAGCAATGTAGGAAAAGCGTGTTGCATAGTTCAAAACATGTTTAGAATGCTAAGTGTATGACAGATTTAAATAAAGACTCTCCTCGGGCCATTTTGAAGAGCAGACCTGAGGATCAATTGCCTTTGAACATTTGCAGAAAGCTTCCCACCTTTGACATAAAAGTACTTTCTTAAAAATCAACCACCACTATGAAATCTTAAGCATATCTACTCAGAACTAAGGCCATTTCCACACAGGGCGAGGGAATCGCCCCGTGCTGCTACTTACCAGATCTTCTGGCAGCCTGGTCCAGTCCGGAGTGAGGAGGAGCAGTGCGTGGTCATCACTTCGCATTCCTCCGGTATCCAAAATGGCAGCTTCCAGTTGGTCATGGGTCTAGACCAACTGGTGAAGCTCGCCAGCCTAAAGCCCACCCTTGGCAGATCGTAGGCTCACATTGGTGCGAGCCTGCAAATCTGCACAAGGGAGCAGGCTCGCAGTGGTGCACTCCATGCTTTTGAAAGACAGGAAAAATCAGGTCTTTCAAAAGCACGCTGGAGGACCACTTGGGGTCGTTCTGGAGCGGACTGAGATGTGGATCTACGGTAAGTAGTCTGAACTCAGTCTGCTCCAAGGTGCAGACGTCCTCCATGGAGGATGCACTGCACCATTTTAAATATCTCGTTTGGAAATGGTCTAAATAAAATCTGAGTTCAAAAGTGCTAACTTGGTGGGTAATCAGATACGGGATGGGGTGGAGACAGCTGAAAGACAAGGTGACTTTGAAAGGAGACCTTCATCTTCACCTTATTCTCTCTTCCCACACATAAAGTGTGCATTCTTGTATGTGTTGAAGAAAAGTGTGAATTTCTTTTCAATGTCTTGCTATGCATATTTTTCTAAAAATATGTATCTTACATTTTTACATGCATTGCTTAAATGGGCAAAATTTATTTTTCCTCCTTGAGAGAGAGAGAGAGAGATCACATATAATGTTGGAAATGCCTGCATTTCTAGTCACAGTAGCAACAATGCCTATAGTTTGATGGAGTGATACATAAATTGAATGTATTTTTCTCAAGAAGCAGACTTCCTGATATCCTCACCCATTCCTAGCAAGGGCAAATTCAGCTACTGTTGTGTGATCTGAGCTAAACTTTTCCAGCTGACATGATCACAGAAAAAGCTGCCCTTGTATATATGTAACCATCCTTGCTTCAAGTTCACACAAATGATTCTCCATATAGTCATGTATCTACTTACACAAGACAAAAATAGTAGCTTACTTGTGCAGTGAGCTGATTAGAGCTATAGGGCTTTTATCAATCAGATGTCAGATTCCTCCACAGCTATCAGTTGCTACCAGTCCAGGTGGTGAATCCCTTTCTAAGATTGTTTACTATAAATGTAGCTTTCCAGCTATGTTATGGGATCAAGCCTTTATTTTGCTTCCATAAGGAGAAAAAGAGAGGGGTGTCATAATTGTATGGAAGAAAAATGGTTCTGAAATGCATTCAATCAGTTGCTCAATTTTAAATGCAAAGGGCAATGATTTAAATGTAGCAATAAAAATCTCATTAAGTGAGAATATTGCAAGCAACTCCTTGATATGCTTGCTGGAGTGATTTTAAAAATATTTTATAACTAGAAACATTATACACAGAGACAGTATATGTAAAATATAGTTTAATCTAATGAGCACTGCGTCTTAAAAATATAAAATACTTGACAGCTGTATCTTGTCATATGACCTACTTTATCACTGAAATCATTGGCTTAACTGCTGTGATGTCATGGACACAATGAATAATGGAGAAAAGATACATCACACTTCATTGAAACTCAGTACTAGGAATGTTTTAATGTTTGCAGGAAGCAGGGCAGTGAAGAAAAGAATAAAGAACCTAAAGGGTTACATGTCCCATAAAATTAAAGAATCCCATCCTACATTGATTCATTTTAAAGCCTCAGCAGGAACAGTCCTATTGAATGAATTACTGGCTTCCAAGTCAACACTTTTGTAAATTGCAGTTGGGACAAGCAATTGGTTACAGGCCAGTATAACCAGCAAAACCATTGTCTTCACATTGTTTTTATTTTCATGCTGCTATACGATGTAGGAATATCTTATAAGAAAATAGCTGTCCTCTTGGTCCTCTATGTAATTCAGTAGCCCATGCTTGTGTGTGTGCATGTGTGTGCGTGTGGATGAACACTGTATCCCTAGAAGGAAATACTTTTGTGGTATGAAGTGTTACCAGGCTGTACACCTCCACTTCATGATACAGTTTATTTTGCAGATATCATTAAAAGGCATAAGATAAATTAGACACCACTACGCTGGTGAGGGAGGATTGGCTGAACATGTGTGACGTAAAAGTAGGTCAGATGGAACCTCAGGACATGGCCAGTTCATTGTCAGGAAAGCCCTGGCAATAATGGACTTGCAAACATCCCTCAACGATTCAAGCTTTAGAATAATAGCAGCTGAAACTGCCTCCATAGAACAGTCAACTGTCTTCTATCTTCTTCTTCTGTCTGCCAAAACTCTCCTTTTATTTCCTCCCCTATCTTGCCGTAATGGAGCTATCACAGTTCCCATCAGTCCTTTGTCATCTAATGATAAAACTATTATCTTGTTCCGGAGCCTATTGTCTACTCTGCCAGAGAGCCATTAGCACCTTCCCCTCAGGGTGGTGACAGAGTATTTAAAGCCTTGGTCTAAGCCAGATAACTCAGTGGATATAGGCTGTCGCTCTACTGTTCTGATTCCTGTTCTTGTAATACTCTCGGACCCTTAGTCTGAGCCACATCACTTTGTCTCTTCTCTCTAGAGAGCAAATATCACCCACTTCACCCTAACTTCTCTCTATTCCATTTTTCCTCCCTTTTTCTTAGTTATTCTTGTGTGATTGTGAGATTGTGTGGATCTTGTGTGTGTGTGATTATTAATTGCCCCCTCCCATAAAACAAAATTTGCTTGTGAATCTCCAGCTGGCGTCCCTGCATTATTACCAGTATACACAGGTGTAAAAAATCCTGCTAGGTTACCCTTCTCTCACAGGCCTCTCTTTTAAGCTAATATTCCCCACTGTTTCATGGAGGCACTGGCATTGAGGATGGACCTCTGAGTCACACGGATTTTGAGGTAACAGAAGTACTAGCCAAAAATGGTTGGGAGACGAAGCGGCCATTAAGATGAATTATTCTAAAAATTATTCCAAAGCTGGCGTTGGTTTTGTACATCGCTTACATGCTATATCTTGTCTGCAATCTCATTAAATGCCCCAAGGGATGATTTTTAAAACTTTTGATCTTAAAAATTTTATAAGTTTTAAAAAGTAGTGTGAAACACAACTTTGCTTCTCATTACTTGGGAAATTACACCAAATCACTGATTGATGATCAAGCTTATTATTCTTGCACCTGTGCTAGCTTAAAAATTATATGCATACTCTTGATGCTGTGAGCAAAAAATCAGACCAGAATCTCTGGCTAAAGGAAGATGACTCTTTTAATCAGCTCCTAATTTCAATGTTCTACCCTCCTCTAGTGCTCCTGCCATTACCATATCATCTGTACCCAATTAGAGTTCATCAAAATATCAAATGTGGATAATTAATGGATCGAACATCAATGAGTTTTCTGTATAAACTGAATATTTTCGTTTCTGTTCATTATATACTTAGTCATTAAAGTGAGGCTTTCTTAAAGTAGAACTTTGTTTCTAAATGCACAATATGTTGGCTGCATTATTTTAATTTCCCAATAATTGGCAGTTTTATATCTTGATTATCTGTAAGGAAAAATGCTTTTATTTAGGCATATTCCTAAAAATAGTGAAGTAACTAAAACTAAGAACATATTTGTACTGTGTTTATCAAATAACATATTTCTTTCACCGTAAAGCAAAATCACTGCAGAGGTACCCAAGAGATTGTAACAATGACAACCAGTCACGTTAAGACCAATGATTTATATTACTCAATACTTTACCTTTGGTAGAGAGCACTATCAATCATGTCACATTATTTTTGGGTTTCACAGTCAGTGTTGGATCTCTTCCTTGAGTGAACTGAAGGAATGATATTCTGAACAGTTGTAAATAGTGCCAAGAAATATGTGACTAGAATTCATGATTTGGGATAATAAAGATTGATCCTACCCATCTCGTACCCCCAAAAAGTAACTTTGGCTCATCCTGAACTCAGTGAGTCCAGTCCTCATTTATCTGATGAAATTGATGGTAGTCGAGCAAAGTACATGCTATAATATAAGTCTTAATGTACTGTGTGTCTTGTACAGAAGCTTTTTTGATTTGTATTTTATTGACAGTTCCTTTGAGCAGTAATGTCAGGGAAAATGTGTAATATTATTTAATATAAATAATTAAATGATCCCCTCACCTCCTTACTTAGCCATTGACTTTTCCCTTTCCTCTCCACTTTCTCAGCTTCTTTGCTGATTTGTCATGCTAAAGGTGGGGATATCGCTTTCCCAGCTCTCCTGAGTCTTGACGTGCAGCTGCAGAAACGTGCAGAGTGGGCAGGGGAGAGGGATCACTGTCCATTCTACCGCTGCCAGGAGCAAGTGGCATGCTACTCAAGGAAGCAACTACTACATGACCTTTCCAAAACAGTGGACAACCATTTTTCTAATAGTAGAAGGATGTGGTACTCTAGAGTTGACGTAAAATTTCTACCAAAATTTTAGATGACTCTGAAGGCTCCTGCTTAGGAAGAGAGAAAAGTATTCTGATAAAAGAGTAGAACGACCAATTGGGATCCAACCGTTAAATTGACCTATTTTCTTTCCAGAAAGAATCCACACTCAGTACACCAGATTGCAAAACTTATTATAAAAGCTGCCTACCTGAGAGATCTTTTTATCACACAGAATGGGGTCCCCTGTCATGGCGATGAGCTTATTTAAATGCTATGACTGAATTTTTATACTTGTTATTTTATTTTTCCTGTTTACCATGCATTTTACTTCTTATATCAAATTCACTATTTATTAAGTCTAAGTTTATATGTTTTAATTATTTTAGTTAATTTTATATGAATTGAGTCCATTTGTGTACATAATTTCTGTATCTGTATTTTTGTATTATGTATTATGTTTTTATTGTTGATATGGTCAGTTGACTAATCAATAAACGATGATGATGATGATAAAAGAGTGTTCTGATTTTTTAAAAAAATAATGAAGTTTCTGAGGGTGGAGAAGACACAAAAGTGATTGTTTTCCTTCAGCCCAGTATAAGTTTCTTGGGTGTCAGTGTCATCAGAAGTAGAGCCAAAGTACAATCTTCCTCTGCATGCTTTGAATTTCTGAGAGGACTAATCTGAGCTCCATAAATTATTGTGGTTATAAGCATTCATATCTAATTAAGCCAGAATAAATTTGACAGAAATTTAAAAAAACAGAAACAAAAACAAGGAAAGAAAATTTGTATTACGTTACAGGGAGAATTAACAGCAATATTATTTATTTATTTATTTTAAGCATAGTTGTTGAAAGAAACCAACAGTGTCTACTAAAAAAACAATTCCATACACTCCAGGAAAGAAACCTGACAGGAAATAGAAATTAGTACACATAAAAGCTACTAGGGAAAGAAACAATGCAATAAATTCAAGCATATAAAAGACTCCAAGATTCTCCAGGTTTAAAAAGAGATGATTAGCTCTAAATACCAAAGAATAGGAGGTTAGATTCAGCTGTAAATATTAAGAGGACTGCTAGAATCGTATTAACTCTGGGATTATCAAAAGACTGTCAACAAGAAAAAAGATTAATCTATGACAACAACATTTCTTTATTAGATTCTATAGTGACTTAATACTATTTGTAATCCTTTCTCCGAATACTACTCCTAACTATTTTTAATGCATCCTCAGTAAGACAGCATGTGACTGACATCGGATAGTAAAGTTAAAAGTTTAATTTGGACTAAATTCCATCTGTGAAATGTGATTTCTGATTTATTAGTATCTTTCTAATATTAAAAAAAATACACTCATATAGCTAATAAATTATTATCAATATATATTACATACAAGAACTTCCTTCTCTTCCTGCTCCCCTTTTCCCGTATATTAATTCCATTTGTCTTTTATGCATCTTCATTACAGTTCATACTCATTTTTATAATCTTATCAAAACCCTCTTCTTTTAATACTTTTTTCCTTACCCTTATATATAATCTCAACTTTTTACATGTAAACCTTTATTGTTTTAAGCTTTCCTTCCTTCCTTCTTCCTTCCTTCCTTCCTTCCTTCCTTCCTTCCTTCCTCCCTCCCTCCCTCCCTCCCTCTTCCTTCTCTCTTTCTTATTTACTATCCAATGCATATCCTTACATTTTCACATAATCAAAGAACAATTTCCACTGCTTTTCAAATGTTGGACTGAATTCCCTTTAATCAGATTCAATAGCTTTTCCATTTCAATCATTTCCATTATTTTAATTTTCCAAATGTGATTTTCGTTAATTTTCTTTGTACATGATTTTGTGATTTACAATTTATTACAGGGTACCTCAATCTGCAATTGCAGAAAGACCTCTCAAGAAGGTATACAGTTTATTTTTCAGTGTATTCTCTTGACAAATGTCGACATTCATTACAAATGTTCTCTTCTCTTGGTTGAGTGGAACACCTTTTATAAGTCATGTAATACCATGAAATGGGCTGCTGATTGCAAAATGAGCCCAGTTCAATGTCTGATTAATTATTGTCTTCCAAATTCAGATGGGACAAGTCACCATGGCCAATGATATTGAAATAAGTCTCAGACTGTAGACAAATGCAACATATTCAGAGTGGCTAGGAGCAAAATGAATTAGATGCAAAATTCTCTCTCCCCCATCCATATAAATTCTTTTGGAAGGTACAATATCACTGTTGGGAGTAGCAACCTTTGCATGCCTAATTAAATGGCTAGTTTGTTTGCATGTCTATTTGTAAGCATAGAGAGATAGCCTAGAGAGAACTTCTTGTTTGTTGGTTAACACCTCTTCCTCCAGTATGTACACATTCCTTGTTCTTTAAAAGGTTCTCTTGCCATTTACTCCTCCCCTTCTGCCTTCGGCTTTTGACCTGAAAGCATGCTCTGAGATTTCCCAACAGGGATCATTGGCAGCAAGCATGTGAGTGCTTAATTTTCTTCCTACCTTCTTCAAGAATTGAACCTGTATAGACTATGTACAAGATTTTGTGAGTAAACTCTTTTATATTTTTAACCAAACTGCTTTTGTGTTTATTTTGAGCTAGATTAAGTGTGTTTGGGGTGGTGTTACAGAAGTGGGACTGGTGATCTGTTCAACTTCCATTTTTGTACAGTTACTAAAATACTCTGCTGATTGAGAGTCTCATTACCAAGGTCTCTCAATATTCAAATATATTTTTTTTCAGTTTCCCCAACAATCACAACTATACTTTCAGAAAAGAAACAATGATTCCATGGATGTTTGTATCACAAGTCTAAGTGTTTCTTGTCTCTCAGTGATAACACTAGCATGCATGAATATAAACACAAACACATACACATGAATATCTTTGGAGCAGGTTTTCAGCCACTGTAAAGTGTTATCTTTAAAAAAAAAAGAAAGAAAGAAAGAAGGAAAGAGGTTGTGTGCTGCAAAATGATTTGTCCGTGTAGTTTTTGAATGGTGTAACACTGACTGCAGCCATGTAATTTTATATCAGTAAATATAGTCATGGCCAATAACTTGGATGGCTTGAAAGGGATATTAAATAGATGCACAAACAATAAAGCTATCAGTGGTTACTAGTCATAATGGCCTATTACCCATAATAATGGAGTCATTAAGCCTTTCTGTACCTGTCACTAGGGCACATGAGTGGGAGGATGCTATTATGTTGTTATCTCAAAGTGTGGGGGATCTTGATATCCACTAGCAGTGCCAGCATCTCCTTAAAAAGGTTAAGAACTATAGCTTAAAAGAATACCTGTGAGAGGGAAGTAACTATGAGAGCTTTTCACCTCTATATACCAGTACTAAGTGCAAGACACCAGTTGAGAGTCAAAAGAATGTTTTATTGGGGGATTCATAGACACACAAGAAATCAAGCAGTCTCACAAATCATACAAGGCTAGTGAAGGGAAAGGAAAGAAAGGCTGGATAACAGGGTGATAATTATTATTCCAGAAACAGGAGGACGTCAGAGAAGAGTGGCTCAGACTGGGAAGCCTGAGGATAGTACAATGAACAGGAACATGGGAGCACTCATGTAATTTAACATCTAACGTGCACACTAGGTCCTGCATCCAATGTACTATAAGTTGCCAGTCCAGGACTTAAAGTACCCTGTTTCCTACCTTGAAGGGGAATGTGCTGATTATCTCTGGCGAAACAAACAAAAGAGGTTGAGAATGGACTAATGATCTTAACTTCAGGTGACAAAGCATTGGTGGTGGTTGTGATAGTCTCTTAATGTCTGGTCAGGAAAGGGAATAAAAAGGAGAGATTTCAGGATGTTGATCAATGGTTGCTTCATTGGAGTAGTCTTGTTGCTATTGTTCTCTAAGCTTGGGTAGTTGAGAGGATCATCTCAAACCCATCAAGTTGGGATCTCTGGCTAATCCTCTTGAATTTATGACCTGGTTGTGTTGAGGTCATCCATCCTCGCATGAGGCTTCCAGCCAGAGTACTTTCCCACATGCCTTTCAGCCATAAGTGTACTGTTTTTATATGAAAATAATATCTCTTGCCAATTAAATGATATTTCTTGTCAATCATGCTATGCCACATGATAGGGGTATAAAGCATGGTGACTGTGTGTGTACTGAAAGAAAAGAGGCAAGATACTAGACAGGCAAATCTTTGGCCATTTTCTATATATTATTATCAACCACTACAGCAAAGCCTGGCTGGTTGGTTGTTCCCATTCCAACCTTCATCAACACCCACTACTCTGAAGACTTTGGGAAGAGCCCAGCAAGACACAGGAAGCCTCTCAAAGCTTGCCAAGGCAGGAAAAGCTGATGTGTAGAGGTGAGGATGAAAGTTCTCCTTTCAGAATGGCAGATAGCATGGTAGAGAGGTGTGCAAGATATGAGAGAGACAATCTCCCAAGGTTTGACCATTGCAACCATGGGCTATTAAGCCAGAGAGGACTATGAGAACTTGCCAGAGCAAGGACAGTAGAATTTGTTCAGTGTCTTCTGCCCTCCCCCACAGCCCACAGTTTGTGATTCATTTTCCTTCCCATGCATTTTGAACTCAGTATGCAGCAACTGAAGTAAGCTAAGGGTGAAGTAGGAAAGGGTGAGGAAGTGAAAGAAACTGGGACATTTTAAAAGCAGCTGAAAAAGTGAGATGACTGAGATTTAACCAGAACTGTTCTTGCCAAATTGGGATAACTGGAGGGTATTCTGCTCTGCCATTTTGCATTCAGACAACTTACCAAAAGGAGGACTCAGTTGTTTTCATTTGATATAATGATTTGGGTGGTAATCGAGCAATTCTTTTCCTACTGTTGGAATTTGATGCCAAGGCCATTTCTGCACTACGCTGCCTATAATACTATAGTTCCACTTTCAACATCATGTAGAATCCTGGAGTTTGTAGTTTACTGAGACCAAAGAGCTCTCTGGCTGAGAATTCTAAATACCTCTCCCTAAACTGCAAACCCCAGGATTCCATAGGATGTTGAAAGTGGAATAATAGCACTATAACAGCATAGTGTGGAAATGGCCCTTTTCTTAAGTATTAGGTACCTTAATACTGCAATTACAAAATAGATCCAAATCTCACAATATTGTTATGCTATGTATCTGTGTTGATACATGAGTGAATGGGGATCCTGTCTCTTTTTCATTTGCTTTTAGTTTCTTCCTTTACATTTCCTTTAAGCGTGAGAATTGAAAGAAATGGTTGTTGTTGCTTCTCACTGTACTGAGCTGACTCTTTTTCCTCCTCTGTTTTTTGAAAGAAAACAGAGTGACAAAAGAGGGAACAATCCAGCCTATTTCTACCTCTTCCTACAGTGTGCAAATAGGTATATTTGATTCCCCCCCCTTCTTCTTAGAGGATTTGCAGCAGGGAGACTTTTTTTTCTTGTGTGTATCTAGCTGTTTTGTTTGTTTGTTTGTTTGTTTAATGATATGCTTATCTCTTTGGGGCTCTACTTTTACTGAAAATATTCAAATATCTAATGGCTGGTTATGAATGCATGGTTTGCTGTTTCTGTCGTGGATCCTACATCACAGTTACTAATGATTAAATGATATAATCTTATAAGCCATCGAATTTATCTGAAGATTTCCCATATACTCTATCCATCTCATATGCTTTTGCTAATCAAACTGTACCTATGAAACATTAAATCCAAACATAGAGGAGATGTAATAACACCACACCTACAATATTTCAGGTTATGTGAAGCTCAGAAAGGTTTAATTTCTTGCATTATAAGTTCTATCATCCCATTCTGTGTACTAAACCAAAGGGAAGGATGTTTTACAACCATGTAAAGTGGAGGTTGGTCAAGGTTTACTCAATGGTATCACTGGATGAGGGGCTGAGATATCACCAGGAGGCCTACGCCAAAATTTCAGGGCCTGAAATATCTGGAAATACTTGTTCTAATGCCATTTTGACTCTCTACCTGGGCCTTTTCAAAATTGTAAGTTTGAAATGGAGGCAAATACACTTTCTCTTTCTGATAAGTAGTACACTTGCATTCCTTCAACATTCTAAAAATATCCCTTGAAAAACAAAGAAGTAGAAAGAAAGAAATTTTGCCATTGCAAAGCCTGTAATATCTTCTTAGTTCTATTTTCCAGTAGTAAAGTTACAGCTACATTAACATTCTCTCATTATCTATACCATTGGAAAATTTGAAAATGAAAGCCAGAGAAAATCTCAATTATGTTTTGCCACTTACTTAATAAGTGTTACAGAAGAAATGGTGGAAAATGCAGCTCAGTCAATAATACAATCTAGTTTGAGCTGAGCTGAGTTATGAAAACATAATAATAAAATAAAGTAAACATTGCTGGGAGACTTGTGCTAGTAAAGAAAGTTTCCTGTACAATCAGTGTGACAAAAGACTAAAACGACATAACAAAACAGGTCACTGCTTTGATTTAAGTATGGAATCACAGGGATTCAAAAGTGCAGTAGAGACATGTGGAACCACCTTGGCAAATTATTTCAGTCTTATTTTATAGAAACCTTTCTTCTGCAGTTCTCCAGGTAGGAAAGATCAAATGTGCTTCTAAATATTACTTCAGGTCAAAATCCGGTGACGTTTCTCCTCCTAGTTCTTTATAACTCCACACAATGCATGGAAAATATTTTCACCATCTATATTCTCAAAAGATATCCAATGAAGCTGAAAGGCTGATAACACCTGCAGCGTAGCTTGACTCACACCTTGAATGAATGTTTCATATGAGTCCCATTGAGCTATGTAAAGCACTGCCACCTCCAAAGAAAAATTCATCTTTCAAAATTACTTCTGTGTTTATCTTCCCATTGTGCTTTATATTGATTAATTGATTAATTGATTAAACAACTGCAAGCATTGGTCACTGAGTAATGCATGAACTACTTAGGGCTCCAAGGAAATCAAGTGGTCAACAAGAGTCATAAAAGGGCTGAGCAGTGATATTCTCATTGAGTATTCAAAGTAAACAAATAAAAAAAGCATGATGATTATCTCATGATTGGGTGGTCAAGGTACAGATTATGGACGATTTTGTGCCTTCAAGGGTTGACATGACTCCAACAGCCCAAAAATTGGAGGTGGGGATTTTTTTCAACCTCAAATGACCAATAGCAGTCTGCCAAACCTCTGGAGGATGTTGCTGGTCATTTTGCCATATTTCAAATGGTTCCTCTCCCCTTCCTCAGGTTTTTCAAACAAATGACCAGACCAGGACATCTTCTGGTTTGAGAAAAGACCTTGTACAGATGAAAAAAGGAAAAGAAAGTGTGGGTAGGGTAATAATGTTTGTAAATCTGGCAGAATGACAAGTAGTACAACTCTCTCCATAGGCTTGACAGCAGGCTATTAATCATCTTGGGACAAAAGCATTTTTGTTTCTCTCCTCATTTTTAAGATGACATTGGGTATGACAGAGGGGGTTCAGTCCTCCAGGATCCTGCAAGAGTCCAAGGTAGGCTCACAACTCCTGGCAGTTTCTCTGTTGCTCCCCGTTTATGGAACCAAGGTTTATTCCTGTCAATGTAATGCTATGACAGCTGATTTCATATCCAGGCCAGTAGCAAAAATGTTTTCATGAGGGGACATGGAAAGGTAAATAGTCATTACAGCATGCTATTTAACCTTAGAATTGCATGCCTAAGTACAGTGCAACTGGGTGCCTCACAGCCGCTTTAGGTAGGGGAAAGGCGTGTGCTTGGGAGGGCAGGTTAGTATGGGCTAGGTGGGAAGGTCTGGGTGAGACTGCAATCCTTATACTGGTAGTCTGCAATGAAGCTGCCTCCCTCCTCATTCATCAAGCCAGTGTGGCTGTGCTGAAGACCACACTCTACCCCAGCCACAGATCAATTTGCTATTAACAGTTCTTGATTGTCAATCCTTTCTCTTCCCCCACCTCCTTTCCTTTCACTGTTAATTGTTCCCTGTGAGGTCTAGCTGTTAGCAAAGCTTGAGCATCGGACTAGGACTCGATTCCTCCAAACAATGGGCCCCAAGAAAGGCGGTGGTAGTTCTGAGGGTAAAGTACCTTCCAAGAAGCAGCCCCCACTCCAGCTCCAGTTCAGTAGTCCTCCTCATCAATTAGCACTGGCAAGGTGACACTCCGGGAGTTCCAAGAACTCATTCAGCATCTCAGTTTTGTCTGTAGGGTTGTGACACGGGGGGAGAGTTTCTCCTTCAGTTGTCTGATGTGGTAGGTGGTATATCTAGACCCTACCATAGGATCAGGCTCACAAGACATGTCAAGGATGACCTAGGAGTGTGTCTTGACTTCTTGAAGATGTTCAATGGGGTCTCTTTCTGGAATAAGGAGCTCATAGATAAATTTCAGATTTTGTCTGATGCAGGTGGTTGGTTTGGCTTTGGAATGTATATTGGTGGGCAATGATGTACCCCTGATGGCCAAAAGACTAGCACAGGACAGAAGTAACAATGCATTTGACATTTTTAGAGTTTTTCCTCATTCTGGTGGCAAGCCAGACTTGAACAGATGAGTTACCTAATCTCTTCTGTCTATTTCTGGTGTGACAATATGACCATGATACAAGTGATCAGCTTCCTCACATCCTAGTCACTGAGAGTTGTGAGGCTAGTCACAACCTTCACCTTGTTATGCCTAATTTCTAATATATTGTTCACAGCACCCCTTGCAGCTGGAATGGACAATGGCATAGCTGATGTTATCTCCTGCACAAAGATGGACTGCTTCAAGCAGTTAGCTTCAAATGCAGCTGCTACACCAGACCCGACACCAGCAGAATAGATGTTTGGAATGGAGAGGTAGTGAGGGCAATTGGCTTGCTGTGGCACCAAGTACCAGGAAAGACTGTCAGGGCTGTTTTTGCAGTTTTGTATGCAGAAAAACCTGGGGAAAGAGTCATGAGTGCCAGTAGAACATTTATTGTGGTATTGTATTTACCTTCATAACAGTTTATTAGAACCAGGCTGTCTGTCATTGTCTTCTGATTGAAAGCATAGGGCATTGAAACTAAAATAGGACACTTCAGGATACCTAAGATCCTGGAGACTTGGTCAAGGGAAAGGAGCAGAGTCTCAGACAATTGCAAACCTCTCTTCCCCAATATCTTGAAGAGGCTGGGTGGAATTTGGTGGGGAATCTGCATTTCCTCATATGAAGTCTTGCTATTTCATGTGGCCACTCATACCACCTTCTTTGAGATTCTAAGAGTGCTAGAGTTGACAGTAGTTTCTAAGGCTGACAGGTCTGGTAGAGCACTGGAATTCAGGTACAGGCAAATTGAAGACCACTAAATTACTGTAACCATATGCTCATCAAAGATTGATCAGTGCAGAATTAGCACGAAGCTGCAACTTCAGCAGTGCAGCAACCAATCAATTTGTCCAGAAAGGGCAATGCAATTATTTGCCTAAGCAAAAGGGCCATGGTGGGGCCTTCTTATTTTGTCAAGCAGACCATTCACTCTCAACCAAGCACTAGGTTTGGTCAGTTTTGTCCTTGGCCCTGTCCGCCTTAGGTCTTGCAAGTGTAAAATTTGGCACACAATCTTTCAGAATTGCTGCAGCATCCACTGCCTTCACAATGAACATGGACATCCAAATCATTCAGTTCATAGGACACTGGAGGTTAGCATATCACAGGTACATAGAGCCATTTTCATAGAATCATAGAATCATAGAATCATAGAAATTCAGAGTTGGAAGAGACCACACAGGCCATCCAATCCAACCCCCTGCCATGCAGTAACACCCTCAGATCAATCCCGACAGATGGCCATCAAGCCTCTGCTTAAAAACCTCCAAGGAAGGAGACTCCACTACACTCCGAGGCAGCAGATTCCACTGCCGGACAGCCCTGACCGTCAGGAAGTTCTTCCTGAGGTTCAGGTGGAATCTCCTTTCCTGCAGCTTGAATCCATTGCTCCTTGTCCTGGTCTCTGGAGCAGCAGAAAACAAGTCCCCTCCTTCTTCTACGTGGCATCCCTTCAAATATTTAAACATGGCTATCATGTCCCCTCTTAACCTCCTCTTCTGCAGACTAAACATACCCAGCTCTCTAAGTCTATCCTCATAGGGCATGGCTTCCAGGCCTCTCACCATTTTGGTCGCCCTCCTCTGGACTTGCTCCAGCTTGTCAATATCCTTCTTGAATTGGGGTGCCCAGAACTGGACACAGTATTCAAGATGGGGTCTAACCAAAGCAGAGTAGAGTGGTACCAGTACCTCCCTCGATCTAGACACCATACTCCTATTGATGCAGCCAAGAATTGCATTGGCTTTCTTGGCTGCCGCATCACACTGCTGACTCATGTTCAGCTTGTGGTCTATGAAGACTCCTAGATCCCTTTCACACGTACTGCTATCCAGCCACGTGTCCCCCATCCTATATTTGTGGATTCCATTATTTCTGTCTAAGTGTAGGACCTTACATTTCTCTCTGTTGAATTTCATTTTGTTCGCCCTGGCCCAGCTCTCCAATCTATCCAGGTCATTTTGAATTTTGATCCTGTCCTCTGGCGTATTAGCAACCCCTCCCAATTTGGTGTCATCTGCAAATTTGATGAGCATGTCCTCTATTCCTTCATCCAAGTCATTGATAAAAATATTGAACAGCACTGGGCCTAGGACAGAACCCTGTGGCACCCCGCTAGTCACTTCTCTCCAGGACGAAAAGCAGTCATTCGTGATCACCCTTTGGGTTCGGTCGGTCAACCAATTACAAATCCAACTAACGGTAGCCCTGTCCAGCCCACATTTTACTAGCTTCGTTGCAAGAATGTCATGGGGAACTTTGTCAAAGGCCTTACTGAAATCGAGATATGCTACGTCCACAGCACTCCCTTCATCTATCAAGCTAGTAACTCAATCATAAAAAGAGATAAGATTAGTCTGGCATGACTTATTTTTGAGAAATCCATGTTGACTTCTCGTGATTACTGCCTTGCTTTCTAAATGATTAGAAACTGACTGCTTAATGATCTGCTCCAGGATCTTTCCAGGTACTGATGTCAGGCTGACTGGGCCTTTTAAATGTAATGTGCACCACCTTCTTTTGTTTTTACAAATGCTAGGTTGTGGTTGATGAGGCATCACATGCTGATCTGCAGCCACAGCATGATTTACTGAGTGGCACAGCAGGCACGCACCAACCATGTTGGATGTCAATTGGTATTGGGTGACATGGCTATGGTGGAATGGTGGAGGCAAGAGAAGCCTTCAGTGGCATGGCCTCATGACAATACTATTTGGTGAATGCCAGGGGCTTCCAGCAAATGTACTAGTCATGCACATGGGTAGAAATTATATTGGATTGCTTAGGGGAAAATCATTATTCTTCAAGTTATAGATAACTTGTGACTTACACAAACAAACTGACCCAGCTCTGGTAATAATTAGCTGTCTGAGATGTTCATAAGATAGAGGCAGATGTTAAGTCTGAATGGTTTAAGAATTCTGTCATATTGTGCTAAATGAGTTCCTTTACCTTTTTGGGCTGTTATGAAAACAGAGTGATAACCTCCATGCCTTACACTCCTGGTGACTCCCTTCCACACATCTACATACCTACCCCATGAACTGAACTTATTACTCATAGTGAGTCATATTGTTATAGTCCACAGTTATAGTCCCTTGACTATTAACTGCCATTTTAATGTTCCTCTGTTGTTCTGTTATTCCGGGAATTTGTAAAACTATCATTGCAGCATTATTTCCTTCCTGCCTATCACCATCATTTACAAAATTTGAGTCCAATAGAGGAGGGCAGCAGTTTACTAATACTTCTGGGCAGTGCTGCCAGCTTTGATCCTCAGATTCCTTAATTTAAACATAAAATTTAACATAAAAGATTCAAATAGGATTTTTAAAATAAAATTAATAAATACTGTTTTGGAATACTCTGAATTTTAAAGTATATTACTTGTGGGTACGATGCTAGTAAGATCTTTTGAACTCTCTTGGATAAAATGATTTTTGAGCTTGTAGAAGAGGCATGATGCCTTAGCAAATTTCAAATAATTATTCTTTACTGTTTATAACATCAGGAAAGTCCAGATGGAGCTGGTTGCTTTTTTCCAGACTTTCTTTTTGGTGAAGCCAGTCAAACTGTTTGGCTGAACAGCTCAGTTTCTAAACCCTGAGAATCACATTCAAAAGCAGCAGCAAAATGAAAGAGTGTGAGAAAGCCTTGCACTCTCTTATTTACAATGCACAATGTGTCATCTTGGATCTATCTTAACCTTCTCTTTATTCCTGGTATTTTGGCTTAATTGTGTTCTGCAGTCATTATGAGTTCTAAGACGTTTAGGTGTTAATGTACATGAGAATATGCTCAGAAATGGAAACTATCACTGTTAATTTGAAGCTGTTCTTCCAAGGCTTCCAATATAATTTAGTCAGTTCATCAGTCTTCAACTAGTAGGGTGCACCAATTGTAAAGACCTGTACCAGTTGTTGCAAGCTTCATGCCAGAGACTATCAGGTCTCAACTAATGTATTTGAAAACTAAACAGAGGAACAGAATCACAACAAATCAACTTGATCCTTCCTGATAGCTGTATACTCACACAACCTGTAAAGACTGAAAACTCAGACAGCAGCATTGATTGTTAACAGGCAGGGTTGACAATGCCGTGCAAGATGGATCAAAGGTTAGAATTACTATAAAAGAGCTTTCTAGCAGTCCTCTTTCCTTCCCCTTCTTTCCTTCCTTCCTTTGTTTTCATTTATTCATATAACATATAGGCAAACTATGAAATTAAGTGCTATAGTGTTGGCCAATAAATTGGACAACTTCATGGAGTTGCTAGGTGAAATAGGGGGCCAGTTCTTTGCCACTTTAATGGTTGTGTAGAAGACGGAATATCAGCAGGTATGTCATATCATGCAAGATGGACCTACTGAATATCCCTTTTACACAACCATGAAAGGATGAGAGGCCTGTTCTTTCGTTAGATTGGATAGATTTAGGAAGGTGTGGCTATTGTTGGTTATTACCTAAAATATCATTGAATACTACGGGATGTACGTATCTCTGGAACAGTAGATAGGGAATGGAAGCAACAGAGTACTCTTGCATTGCTGTCTTGCTCATGAGCTTCCTGTAGTTGCTTCCTATGTGAATAGAATATGGGACTAAAGAGGCATTTGATATGATCCAGCATTACTTATGCTCCTGTTTTACAGAACTAATCCATACTCCATACCAGTGACCATAATATTATTTTCTCTAGTCTTTTCCCTGATAAGGTCTTAAAAAAAGAATAGCCTTCAGTGAAGGTTGAATTGGAGATCACCTACCACAGTAGCAAATACTTTTCAACTTCTCTAGAATCTGAAAAGCTCAGCTAAGAGATGTTATCAGCTTGTCCAGAGTCACATGTTCCTAGCTACATAGATGACCCATGCACATTGGGTGGTAGTTCTATTCTTCACAAAAAGAAAGAAAGAAAAGAAAATCCCTGCTTTCCATTTCTCCTGCTGTTGCAGCCAGACAAAATATTAGAATAGCTTTTACATCCAAGGTTGCAACAACAATAAAAACATAGAATGGTTAGAAAACAAGTGTGTGCAGAATTGGATCTTATTTATTAGTTGTTGAGAAAACAACTTCCTGGAAAATAAACAAACAGATTCTTCAATTGTTTTTTCTTTTTTAAAAAGCTTATATTTTAATGTGCACCTGTATTTCTTGCTCTTGTATTAGATATGAAAAGTTCAAAATAGAATAAATTCTCCATGTTTAATCAAATCACCAGGAATATCTGCTTGTTACATCACTGAGGTCTGCCCCCTGTGACTCTACAAGGAGTTGTTGATTTGGTCTTAAAATTTCAGGGCCTGGGATAGTCTCAACCTAGCAACTCTAGACTGGACAGTCATATGTATTTGTTGATATATTAAGCAAAAGTACGGGAAATTACTTATCACGTGAAAACAGTAGGGGAAGAGGGGAACACACCCCTCTCATGTCTCATGCCGCTCCATTACTTTAAGGATTTTTCTTCCAGAGAAGAAAAAATAATAATACATTAGAGCAAATTAAAGTGGGATATGTGTGTTGAGAGGAGTTTTTCCCCTTTTCTTAAACTAGAACTTTCACCCAATATGGATCTCTTGTCAATGCAGTTCGGATTTCAGTTCTGCAGGACCACATGGAATATTTATGTATGCTATACATTTTTTGACAGCCATTTTCAGACCTCTGTATGCAGACCAGTGCATGTTGAAGGCTGTGACGCTAATAATGTGATCCTACTTCAGGGATAGGAACACTATTGAGCCTATAGCATGAAATATTTGGCTGCTCTGGAGGACCACAACACACTATAACAGCCACCATCTGGAATGAGTGGAAGTAATGTTTATAAAGGGAAATCCATTACAATTTGCAAATAACAATGACATTCTGTCTCAGGCTCTGTATTTGTGATATCAGAAGTTGTAAAGATTTATCATCTGTATTAAAAACAAAATAAAACAAGGTATAGGCTTGAAGTCTTACTATGTAACTAGTCAAAATAAAATAATATTAAGAGAAAGTGATGGAAAGTAAGCTTCTTCAAGAGAAGCCATCCATGAAGTCCCAAAGCTAGACAAACAGATGAGCTTCTTGGTTCCTTGAATATATATGAAGTAGGCAAGAATCTGGGTTAGATATTTGAGACCTCTCAACTCAAGCTCATTTTAGAAGCATGATTCTTGAAGCATTAATATGACCATATAAGCGTATCTCTAACAGCTATAAAAGTTGTCAGTCTGAAGTACTTAGAAGTCATTCACTTCATGACTGAGCCAGAAGATATATATCATCTTCTGTTTTGTTTGCAATCTACAGAATGGACAAGAACACTTTGAATTTGTAACATTTTGACTGAAATGCTTGGTCACAGATAGAACTAGAGATAATTATTACAGCTATGCTGAATTAATACATTACATATGAATGTACCAAAATATTGGACTAAGATGTGAAGTCCCTGAAGTACTTTGTAAGAAGCGAGGTTCCTTAACTGTACTGCAATATAATCAATGACGAAATGTTCTACAAGTGCTATGTCCCTTATCTTTATGAAAAATGCTCCTTATAAAAACAAATGTGCCTACATTTAATGTAAAAATAATTACAAAGCTGGATATCCTCCTGAAATAAAAAAAAAATTGAAAGTCCCAAACTTAAGATGGTCTTAAGATGAATGATGGTGGTGAAATACCCACTAGAACCTTCAATCTTTTTACAAAAAGAGAGGGGATAGAGAAACCATACCTATTTCAATGTCACATCACTTCCAGATGTCTTTTGGGGCTGCCCTGGATATTGCTTGCTGTTTTGGAATGTGGAGAAAGTCACAATGTTTGTAAGTCCAAGCACTGCTGTTTAGAAAAAGAAGAAAATTTTTTTCCAAAAGTATGAGAGGTTGGCCAAAATTTATTTTAGTGGCCTAGGGGGTCACTGGGAAGTCCCAGGTCCATAGAGGGTCATCGGTCCTCACAATTCCTTTGCCTCACAATTCCTTTCACAGGTGTATTTATTTATGAATGAGCCAGAACATTCATTTCATGTTTCTTTTTATCTTCAAATGCAGAACTATAGAAATTCCAGACCACGGGCCTAATCCAGTACATTCAAGATCTTTGTCAAGGTAATCTGTGGAGACTTTTATGAAAGCAATCCCCCCGTCTCTCAGAAAAGATAGTAACAATTCTTGTGAGATATAGCTGAGGTGTACAGGGGAGTGGAAAGCAGAGCAAAACCAGTATTATCCAAAGTTAAGCCTAGTTTCCACCTGGAACACCAGAAATAAATGTTCTACTCGGTGTTCTGGTGATAGCCCTGATGACATTAAGAGGCACTACACTACCATGACATTTAAAGTCTCCCAGTCTCCCGCTTGATTACTGTTCATGAAGCTTGCTCAAACGAAATGAATATCCCCATGCCAGCTACAGGTCTTAAATATTCTATAGAGTAGCTGGATATGAGATAGGAGATTTGAAGGTATGTAGTAACCATTTTGCTCCCTAAGATAAAGAATAAGATACTGTCTACTCCCATTCAACTTAATCATAGAATCATAGAAATGTAGAGTTGGAAGAGACCACAGCGGCCATCCAGTCCAACCCCCTGCCATGCAGGAACACCCTCAAAGCACTCCCAACAGATGGCCATCAAGCCTCTGCTTAAAAACGTCCAAGGAAGGAGACTCCACTACACTCTGAGGCAGCAGATTCCACTGCCGGACAGCCCTGACTGTCAGGAAGTTCTTCCTGAGGTTCAGGTGGAATCTCCTTTAATGGAGTAATGGAGTAAGCTGTCAACTTAAACTTACTTCAGCAATCCCAATAGACTCCCTTGTTGATAACCTTGGGTAGCAGCTACCTTAGGGGTATACAGGGCTGGTCATGTGGTCCACCGCTCTCTCCTCCAACACTTTGGTGCCACCTTGCTGCATCTCTGTGCCTAGTGATAGATTCGTTCTGTTCATTAATTGAATTTTGACTGACTGTATAAATTTAATTCTGGTAGTTAGTTTACTGTCGCTCAAATATGTGATCATTATGTGAACCTATTGAACAGGAGAGCAGTTTGATTCATTCAATAGCTATTTAGTGTAATTAAAATAAGTAGAATTGGAAAGTAAATGCATTTAAAAGTCAGGTACACAACGTCTATAAATCAACTGATATCGTTGGCTTTGGTGAATAAATGTCAGTTAATACTAGCTGAGATTATGATCTGAGATTTATTGTTTTAAAGTAAGAATGCCCCCTAAAATTAATATTCAAAGACTCCATATCAGTTGATTGATTATTTCTGGAAACACTCAGTAATGCACTTTCTCTACTTACTGGAAACTTTAATTCTGTTATATATGACACTATGACAAAAATTGGACTCCTTCCATATTTATTCAGCCATAATTAATCTGGTGTTGAATGTTTTTTTTAAAAAAAAAATCCATTCCTTTAATATATTTATTTATATACCTCCTGCCAATATGCTGCGCTGGGATGCCACTGTTTGGAATTTCTGTGCTAACCTAAGTAGTATTTGCATAATGGAATTAAGAGGTCTGTTCATGAACATTTCATTGTGGTATTTTGGACAGAGTGGGTAAGTTGTAATTAGGAGCATCTGGCCTTCAGGCTCATTAACATGCAAATAGAATGGCTGCAGATTAGAAATGTTTTATGGTTACAGTGATGCCTCATCAGTGTCCGCATCAGATTATTCTCTTATTTTACTGGGCTACTCTGGTGGTGTTTCTATAAGGTGTGATGCTGGACAAGGAGGTCAGAAGTTCATTCATGAAGATTATAAGTACTTTTCATGTGGAGGTCTTGGAGAACTCTTCACAAACTGTCCAGCTAAATTCATTGAAGTGCTGCCACTTTGAGCATCATAATTTGGCAGCCATCTGGAACCAATTCAATATGGAGATGAATCCAGTAATGCTGACACAAATCTCCTTGTAATTATGTATTTCCCTTGGCTTTCAAAAATCATGTCCACAGACTATTAAACTAAAGGTTTTCAAACACTTTTTACATCAATGGCCTTGAAAGTCAATCCAAGTATATAATGTACATGATTACAATGCACTGTACATTGAACTACATTTAAAGATAGCCCATAATCTGCAGCTAATTCAAAACAGAGCTGCAAAATCATTAAACGGAGATTGGATGCTGTGATCAGACTATGCCTTTCCTTTTTAAGCTACAGAGATTCCCAGTCCATTGCTCATTACAAGTCAAAGTAATGATTTAACCCGTAAATTCATGAAAAAGTTACCAAAATGTTATTTTCTCACGTATATATGGGAAAACCGATGAAGGACCTTGCATGGAACAAGTGTTCCTGCATGGAACACTTTTTTTCTTTTCTCTCCAACTAAGTGAAGAGAACAGGATGATTGCTAAGAACTGAGGCTTGCCTGACACCTTCTTTATTGACCGTTTGGCACAAGGTGAACGTCTTCCTTATTATTATTCACTTAGGCTTTGTAATGTTGTACTTGCTTAGTATTTTTCTTCATATGCCTCCTGGGGAATATCTACTGATGGATGACCATAAGCATTTAATAAATAAATAATGCATGAGTAATTAAATTTTATTTTTCATGGATATGTGAAACTGGCCTCCCAGTTATTTATCTTCTTATCTTTCCTATTCTGACTCTTTAGGAATTTAGTGTACAAATATGATTAGAGGAAGGGGAGTCCTGTTCACTTTACAAGAACAGGAGTTATCAAAATGCATTGAAGTGTCCAGACAGACTCTCTTCTCTCACCCAATTCCACGTCAGAAATTCTACTGCAGTCTTTCTTGTTTTAGTGCAACATCAATGTTGTCCAACTTTTTACTCTTGTTACATTTCAACAAGTAGTCCAAGTTAGGACAGGCAAATTTGTCAAACTTGGTTTTGCTCAGGTCCTCATTTTTCCATTATTAAGTTCCTTCTGTCCAGATCACAAAGTCAATCATCATAATCAACAACAACAGGTCTGCACAAAAATACATATATACTGTTATGCAAACTCTTCAAAAACATTTTCTATGAAGTTTTTTTTTTTAAATGTACATATTTGTGCATACTTTTCCAAGGGTAATCATTTTTGAAAAAAGTATTGATTACATTGAATAAAAGAATTTTTGAATGCATTTTCTCAAAATATTCTTTCTCATTCTAGGCAGATAGATAGATAGATAGATAGATAGATAGATAGATAGATAGATAGATAGATATAGATAGGTAGATTCAATAATATATACTTTTAAATATTGTACTACTTAGGCCTTTAATATTTTAAATAACCTAAAATATATAAATATATTTATATATCTTTTAGTTTGTTGTTTATATCTTTTCAATAAAAAGGATTTAAAAAGTATACTTTTTGTGATAACCATTGATCATGTAAATTTATGCTTTCAAGGTCTAAATCTATTCTATCTTGTGATCAGTTTCAAGAAATAAGAATGTAGTTATATTCCCGTAGAAATGTACATTGAATGAAGTTCTCACACATACTCTTAAGCTAGTAATAATGTCTCAACAGCTCTTGTTTGAATAGAAACGAGGTAATTCGCTTAGTCTTTTTTTTTTTTTAACTGCAACTCTGAGAATCTCCAGGTCCGTGCCTGTTGTGAGATTTTTGGTTTTGTGCTTCAAAAACAAACAAGCAAACACCTCTACTTTTCCTCAGTAGAAAAATCATGAAAGTACCACTTACACATGCATAGGATTTCTCTGTGTGATTAGTCTTTGCAGGGTTTCAGATGCTGTTTAGACTTTGTAGAAGATCTTGAACAAATTCTGGTAGAGTTGAGAGGCAGAGCCAGCAGGCATTCTCCTGACCTTCTGTTCACATGTTCACTGTTCCTCTTCTAGTTGACTGAACAGAGCTTTAAGTTGTCAGTGAAATGTCAACAAAAATGAAAAGTGAACAAAAATGTTACAGGTTCTTTCTCTGGTACCAAAGCTGAAGAATTTCAAGGGAAGCAAGAAGAATTGTCATGACAAGCTCTGGAAAATCTGAAGTGGTATACTTGCACATCAGGGAATGCAGATTTGAGTTTGCTCTGGGGCTTGGCCCCTATACTATATATGAGCTACACAGTATAAAGTGTGGGTCGACGGAAAGGAAAGATAGAAATACAGATCTGTAAGTGTTACTCATCTTCCCTTTCAGGAGATTAGTTGTGATGACTAGGTAGAACAAAGCTGTTCGTATCAAAGACTTTGTCTTCATTATAAGGACTATTGTCAATTTGTCTTTGAAGGCATTGTATAAAATTGGTATGACTTAGATTCTGTCCACAAAAATGATAAATTGCTGTCTGAGATTTCATTTTCCCTTTTTAGAAAGTTGATTTTAAAAACTACAGATCTGATATTCTGTTGCCATTAACACCATTGAAAAGCCTTAATTTCTCCATAGGATCATTCAATTTTCATTTTTTAAAATTTCTGCATTTACACACAATATCTCTCAAGAGACACTGAACAGATTTTGCTGTTGCAGTTTTAATGAGAACTATTAAAGGTTACTATGAGATGATGAGCTATCCTTAATTCATAGACATCCCTAGACATGTTTTGTAACTCTGAGGCTGTTTAGATTCTTTGAAGGGTTTTCTCCCTTTATTGTCTTCACATATTTCTTCCTCAGTCAAACTATACCTTTCAGTATTTTTGCTTAACTCTTATAGTTACTGTTTGGACTTGCAAGGTACGATTCTTATCAATAAAATGCAAACATGAAATGGAAGAGGTGATGTAAAGATGTAAATGACTGGAATATAAAGACATGATTCACACTAATACAACTCCTCTGAGGAACCTCTAGAGACACTTTTATTATGGCTGAACACTTCTAGCTGGATGCTAAAAGTCACATCTTACATACTTTGTTTGCTAATTTGTTTATTGCTGTGGGTGATTATGGTGATAATGATAGTAAAGATTATAATAACTGGCCAAATGGTTATCCTGACATTTTCTAAGTGACAAGCATTTCTAGATCATTCTCAAGCACTATCCAGACTTGGATGCTTATCTTTGTAGTACTATAGCACTATAGAACAAGAGTACCTGGTAGTATTTAGTACAGATTATCATAATGCGTTGTACAGAAAATTGCCTCTGAAAAAATGGTTCACTTAGGCCAGAATGAATGAGCCAAGCATGCTCTGTGGGACTGCATGCAATCTTTCCCAAGACTACTTTTGAAAGCCCTGAAGCATCCCTGAATGGTCCAAAATGTTTGTGAATTTGAAAGTTTGAATCTTTTAATTTGAATTTCCCTTTGCTTCAAGCGTCCCATTGTCTTCTTACCAAGAAGTGAGGGTGAGCTCTTGGGGGGGGGAGTGTTTTTTAGAAAGTTAGGGGAGCATGGCAGGAGAGGAGTGTCCCACCAATTTTTTTGTGGGGTACGTTTAGTAGTTGTGCACTCCAAAATAAAGGGAGTGGATCTTTTGGGCTATACTTGCATTTTTGGAATTCTATCTTAATTTCAATATGAATCACTCCATCAATTGAAGCTTTCAAATGGACTCAACATGAAGGTTTTTGTTTGTTTCATGTCTTAATAAGAACTTAGAAAAAAAATCACATTTTTTTTAATCATTTGAAGGGAAAGTGCTTAAGATCTTAAAATTTCAGTTATGGGACAAAGCAGAACAACCATTTGTTTCTAAAAGACAGATATTGTGCCCTGCTGATTTAAATTGGCTTTCCACTGCTTGAATATAGCTTTAAATATTTTATAAGTTATTCCAGGTTGCTATTGTTAGTATACTTCTATTGCTATTAGACTTCAATATTGTTTTATGATGCTGTGTGATATTTTAGGTGGTGGCAGGGAGCAAGTCTGTTCCCACTGATGTGGGAGTTTTATTTGAGTCTGAAGATCAGAGGCAGGATGAGTTAACAGCAGACTCTGAAACAGACAGTAAAGAATCTGTTTCACCAAAAGGGGAAAAAAAGAGCACTTCAGGTAGAAACAGATCTCAGGATTGGCTTCTGCTTCTGGTGGAGACAGCAAACAAAGAAGGTACACTGGTGGGGCATTACTCTGTGAGCAACCAGTTCTACTACCTCAAGGGACAGTACCAAGACATCTTCCTCAGTATTGCAGCCAATCTGGTCTCCTTGGTCCCTAAAAAAAGAAATTTTCCTTGAAGTTATTCAAAGACTTCAGGGACAGTTCTCAGGTCTCCCAAGATCCTTCTTTACTCGGTTTCCTAGCATACAAGGCCATTAGACAAAGTTAAGCCCTTTTCTCACCCTATCTTTTGGCAGTGGCATCCGGTGGGGATCCCAGTTTTGGCCTTGCTGAGAGGGGAGCATGTCGGTCATTGAAAATCTGTCAATAGTTTACTCTGTGATTGCATCACCTGGGCATGGGAGAAGGAGAGGACTGTGGCGACATCATGCACAAGTCCCATCACAATCCTATCTTCCTGTCCCTATGGTGGGTTGGGAGGGTGGTGCAGAAAGGGCTTTAGGCAGCTGCCTTAAGTACCAAATGCTGGTACACACAGCAGTGGTAAGATTTTTGAGGACAGAGATTTTGGGGTCACATAAAGCAAAACCTGTTCAGATCTAACTAGCCTGCTGCTCTTACAATGATAAACTAAGGCCCTTTTCGCACTGAGGCTTTTTGCGTGAGCCGGGTTGGGCGGCTTGCGCGAAAAGCCTCTTCCGAGAGCCTGCCGGTTCCCCGCTCGTTCCTTCCGCAGGCGAAGGAACAAGTGGGGAAGCGGCAGCATCCCGGAGGCGGAGGCGGCTCGCGCGTCCATCCTCCCCCGCTTGCACGAGAAGCAGGAGCCTCTCGCGCTGCCCCCCGCGCATGCGGAAAGCAAGCGACAGTCGCGCCCGTCCCCCCCGCGCGTGCCAGGAGCGAGCGACAGTCGCGCCCACCCACCCACCCGCGCGCGCGCGAAGCGGGAGGCTGTTGCGAGCAGCCCCCCACCCGCGCGAAGCAGGATGCCATCGCATCCGTCACGCAAGCGCCCCGCCCCACCCCTTCCTTCCGCAGGAGCGGAGGGAAGGAAGCGCTACCCGGCCGCCTCTCCGACGCACCGCACAACAGGTAAGTGCGGGTGGGCGCCGGGAGCGTTGCGCGAGCGCGGGGTGATTTTCGCTTGGAAGCGAAAATCAAAAACCCCGCGCTCGCGCCGCTGCAGCCCCGTGAGAGCGCCGGAAGTGGGAGTGCGTCGTGTGGAGCGGCGCTCCCACTCCCGCACGGCTCACGGGGCTATTTCGCTCGGGAAAGCCCATGCGAAAAGGGCCTAAGATTCGCTTGCAACTCTGGTCAGATTCCCTAACAGGGTGTGGAAAGAGGACTGCCATCCTGTCTATTGTTTAAAATGTCTCCTGCCAGCCCTGATTTCATGAGTGAAAATTCAACCATGTCCTAAACCAAAAACACATGCCCATTGCTAGATATAGCATTATTCCATTCTCTCCAGTGAGCAGAGTAACTGACTGAGGCCAACTTAACAAATGCAACAAAATCTCCTTTATGACAGAAGGTTAACCTGGGTGGCTCTTGGATCAAGAGAAGGATGGTATGCAAAAGGAAGATTGGTATATTGAAAGCACCCATGACTGATGAAAGTCTCTGCTACATGATGCAATAAAGGATTCATGGTATAATAAATTCATGAGCACAACTACCACTATTTCATAATTATTTGATCTGTAAATACTTGAACAAATATGACACATGTTCTGATATCCTGTGCCTTTTTAGAGTATAAATTCAACATTACTTTAGCTATGTACAGTAGATAATGAGGTAGGTAAGTGGGGTGAGGTAGGTAGGAGGAAGACGCTGAAGCATTTCAAAGAATATGTAATTTTGTTACCTTGAACTTCTGGGACCTAATTAGACCAGCATTCTTAATGGCAGGGGAAATCAGCATAAGGGAGAAGATATACTTAAATAATGTAGAATTTTTGTTATAAATACTTCAGTTGCCCATTTCCACCTGGATATCTTTTTGAACACTATCTGGATATGCTTCAGGCTGAATTACTTAGGCCATTGAAGCTCTCTGACTTTTTTTTCCTTTTCCCACTAGATATATTGAAAATTTGAAAAATTTAGAGACAGTGAGAGATAACAATGCCTAGAAATACTCTTTTCAAAAAATTTCCCAATATAAGCACAGTACAATGCCTGCTGCATGTCTAATGTGTATGCACATATTTACAAAGGCAGTGTTTTGCTAGTTTTCTGTTATACAGAGGGAGGAGTGTAGTAAGCCATGAGAATGATGGAACAAACAATTTGTACATGTGGAGCATTAATGAACCACAGGATTTTTCACTGGTTGATGGACCCAACCTAAATAGTTCTCATTAATGGTTTTACTTCACCCTTCATCAAAAATAGCAACAGCTAAGGATAGTATGTCTCCCCCGAATGAATGCCTGCAGGAGGTTATGGGTTGGAAGTGGAAAAACAAACTCTTATAATTACTCTTATAATTCCTAACCTGAGACTGGAGGTGCATGGATCATTCCTGGATGCAGTTACACTCCTCCTGAAGCACTGTGTATAGAGTTTGGGGGGTGATTTTGAATTCATTGCTACAGATGACAGCCCAGATACATCCGATGTCCAGGAGTGCTTATCAGCTTTGGCTGATATGCCAGCTGTACCCCTTACAACTGGAGGATCTCAATATGCTAATGTATGTTCTGATAACCTTAATGTTGGACTTCTGTAATGCACTGTACATTGGGCTATCTCTGTATTAAGTTCAGAAAATTCAATAGTGCAAAACATGGCAACCAGATTGATTACTGGTGCACCTAGGAGTGATCATATCACACCAATATTAAAATAACTCCACTTGTCAATTAGTTTCCAGGTGAAGTACAAGGTGTTGATTGCTACTTTTAAAGCCCTACATATGTTGAGTCCAGGTTACCTATGGAATAGCCTTCTCCCATATAATCTGTCCCATATATTCAGGTCTTCTAGGGGGCATCAGTCAAGACCAGGCTGGCTACTATTAACCAGAGGATGTTTTTTCAGCCACTCTCAAACTGTGGAATGATGGATAAGCTATCTGAATTTTAAAAGAGCATTAAAGACCAATCTCTTCCAGCAGGCCTATCCAGATGGTTTCTAAATTATGAGTTTTAAATTATGAATTGATTGTTTTTAATGTGTACACATTTTAAATTGATGTTATGCTCTTTTAACTGACTATGTATTTTAAATTGGTATTCATGTTTTAACTGTTTTATATGTTTATTAGTGGCTTTATTTTAATCTGCTGTCCCATACTTCAATCCATAGGGAGAAGTGGGTAAGAAATTAATAGTAACAACAGCAACAAAAACAACGCTACTACTCCTGGAGAGAAGTGATTATACCACAGAATTCTGTTTCAGGCTCACTATTATTCAATGACTTTATGAATGACTTGGATGATGGAATAGAGGATGTGCTTGTAAAATGTGTAGATGGGACTTAGGGATGAAAAGAATATTCAGAAATGTTTCAAAAAAGATTGACAACCCCCCCCCCAATCTTTTTGAGTTTCAAGAAACCCTGGAGGAAAAACAAACCTGTACTGATGAGAATCTTTGCAGTTCAAGTCTTATTCTGTGCAAAATTCTTATGTGGTTGTTGAGCAGAAAATAGCATTTTCTGAACGGAAAATAACATTTCAACACAGAAATATTAATTCCCAAGCAGAAAAATGTTGTTTTCTTCTCAGGAATAAAAGCTAAAAGTGGGATTTTTTTCCTGCATAAAATTCACACATGGCTGACTTGCACAGAAAACAGCATTTTCTGCATTAAAAACCCCCCAGCATTTTCTGCATAGGAATTAATATAAATAATATAGTCAAACACACCCATCCCATTTCTATACCACTGGGTCCAGGTAATTGGTACAAGCTTCCCACCACCTTGTTGGTCCCATATACCCTAAAGGTCTGATGTAGGAATTATAAGAGTTGTACCTTCTGTTGTTGTTGTGTGCCTACAAATCATCTCTGATGAGCCATAGATGAAGCCATCACAAGGTTATCTTGGCCAGATTTGTTCATAGTGATTTTGCTGTTGTCTTCCTTTGAGATTAAGAAACTGTGACCTAGCCAGGGTCATCCAGTAGGCTTTCATTCCCAAGCAAGAATTCAGATCTGGTTTCTATGAGTCCTAGTTCAACACTCAATTAATTATACTACACTTGCTCTCTAGTGACTTCTATACTCTCTTTGGATATTTGTAAGCAAGCACATATATACCAAATCATCACAAAATAAAAAAAGCAAACCTGGGTAACCGCTAGACCATCAGAACATTCCACTGCTCAAAGAAAGGGGGTACCTATTCCCAATGCCCTAGATTTATATCCTACTTTTTGACTAAAGGCTTACAACATCTCACTTCTAGTACATAACCTCTTAGAGCATGGCTTATCAGACATCATTTTTTCCCTGCAATATCTTGAAAACTGTATTTTTAGCTAAAAATTAAATAAAACAAAATGCACACACATTTGTCTCAGTTCCTGATGACTATTCCCAAATGTTCCCCGAATGGTCAATTCTCTCAGATATCACTGTTTGACAGCTTGTTGAATGTTTCTTTCCCTTGGAACACTAAAAATGTTTTTAAATTCCTAGCAAACAAAGCAGAGAGGGGACACATTGCTAAGTTAGAATCAACAATTGTCTCAGTACTAGTGAACATATTGTACATACTCCTATTGATGTCCAAGTGATCTTTGGCTCTTCTTGAGAGATATCTTCCTGTTAAATAATTGCTCTTAATCAAAGTAGATGGCTTGTATCTTCTTCTGTTTCAGTTCATTTCCTGTCATTTGGTAAAATATGGCTGATTCCATTTGCAGCTGCAAGCTAGCTATGTACTTTGGTAACTTCACTGTCAGAGAAAATATTGTTTGATTAATGTTCAGCCTGATGTACAGCCATGACATGTGAGTGATATGTTCCTTGTGCAATCAGTGTGTGAGAGAACATTTCATCAGTGGGAAAGAAACATTTCAATCAATCTTGTTAGGTATTTGAAGAGAGATATAGGAACTTTTTACAGAGATATTAAATAATGGGGAAGACATGTTGGTCAGCTCATTCTCTTTCATTTGCTTCATAATAGATGGCACAAGGCAGCAGCCTAATAAATAATTTCTAAGATGGGGAATATGGCAGGCCTTTACACGATAGGTGAATAGCTAGCCACGTCAAAGTGGTAAAGATAAGAATTAGACAGTGTAAAATAATAACTGAAGAGGAGGTAGAAGCTAAAGATCATTTAATGTGGTGCTACTGGAAGACATTGCTGTGCTTGGTGTGATATCTTTGTAAATGACAAACCTGTCTTCAGAAACATAGTTCACTGGCAAGGGCTAGAGTGTGCCTGCCATTCATTTATAAATGTTTTGCTTAGTTACATTTTCTGCCCTCATTTATTTCTTTATTAAATTTATAACCTGACTTTGTTACTTCAGGTAACCTAAGATGACATACAGAGAGTTTCTCCTCCCTGCTGTCCTTCTGTTGCCAGGCAAAGGCCTTTTCTTATTCAAGCTGGCTTTTAAGAAGCTTTTTAAAGAATGGATTGAGGGTGCTATACTGTTTAAAACTGGACTGTTTTAACTGCTTTTTTTTTCATGGTATTTTATATTTTTATATTTTTAAAAGTTTTAAATCATTTTAGTATTGGCAATAGCTTAATCACATTTCAATGTTTTTGGCTGAATTATTTTTCCCCAATTTTGTGAGAAAAGGAGGTGGAGAAGGAGGAGAGAAAAAAGAAGGAGAAGAGTTAAGAAGCAATGGTTCATCCAAGGTCAGATCTATTTAGTTTCAGAAAGATGATTGAGTTTATTCACTTTCATGAACAGTATATGGATCTCAGACACTTACTTGTTCAGCCAAGTAATCTAGCTTATTTCCTAGTAGTCTCTTTTTGGCACATCATATGTGAGGATATTAATGGCTTATATAAAGGTTTGTAAATAAAGTGAACACAAAGACACAACTTTTAAAAAATAAAAAAATAAAAATCTCCTCCAAATTTTATCTCTCTGACATTTCTTGATGGCATTGTACCAGCGTTGTCCTACAGATCAGCCTAGGAGGCCTAGATAGAAAAAGTTTTGCAGCCCTAAGTGTCTGCCTGGTTCAGTTTCCCTTTATCTAGGCCAGGTAAGTGTTACAGAAACTGCTGGATAACAATCTGTGTGCCAAACTGTACAAATGTGAGTTTCACACTAGCAAACTAGATTATTTGAGACACTCCTTCTCTAGTTAGGGCATAGAAATGGACCCTGACAAAGTCCAGGGGGTATTGGGCTGGGAACCTCCTTGAACTCACAAACGACTGCAGAGTTTCTTAAAGTTTGCATTTTTTTACAGACAGTTCATCCTGATTTTCACTGAAGTAGTGCTGCCATTCACTGACTTGTAAAAGACTAAGGAAAAAGGAGGCAGATGAAAGCCAGACCACTGAACTCAAACCAAGTACCAAAATTAAGCGGATCTTGGAGTGTCAACAAGCCTTAGATTACTTAAAGTAACTTTTTAGCTCTGAGCCCATTTAAAGCACCCTAACCTCACACGGGCATTCATAGTGCAAGTGGACACCAGTGATGCAGCAATGAAGGTTGTACTCTTGCAGGAAGATGAGGAAGACAAGTTAAGACTTTGTGAAAGAAATTTAAATTGGAATTGAGCTGACCAGGGCCATTTCTGCACTACATTGTTATAGTGCTATTATTCCACTTTCAACATCCTACGAAATCCTGGGGTTTGTAGTTTAGGGAGGGGCATTGAGAATTCTCAGCCAGGGAGCTCTTTGGTCTCAGTAAACTACAAACC